>PYUH01004030.1:19123-31868 GCA_016808085.1 Suaeda aralocaspica | reverse complement strand
GAGAGAATTGGATAATTCTAGGACCGATTCTCAGATGAAAGAGTTCTAGGATGATGCTTTAGATGGTCAAAGTGATTATCAAATCAAGTTTTGGAACTTTTACGGTATATTAGTCAACCACGTAGCTATAACGTGTGATTCTGTAAGATTTTGTAGATTACACAGTGTGTTAGGCATCAATTCTTGTAATGGTTGTGTTTTAAGAATTAGATTTATAAATCTTGAACTTTGAAATTGGATGTAAGTATCTGTGTACAAAATTTTAAACGCAAGCATTTCTAGCTAATGTAAGTAATAACAAAGATTTGAATAAGCAAAACATATATCAAGTTAGCTCGTTGACACTTGATTCTCCAGTCCTACTTTGGAATTGGATTTGCCCTAGTGTATTGTGAAAGCTATGTGTTTTTGAAAAGATCTAATCCAAACCTGAATTTCCATATCTATATATTTTCCCTTGGTGATGTCTGTTGGAAAACTAGGCTTTACCTAACAAATTTAACTTCCCTCCTAGTGCATTAAAAAGATGCAATACTAGGCACTCAGAGGCAAGGCGACACGGGTTATGCGTCGATATATGTTTTTGGCAAAAAGGTTTTGATGAGGACACATAGACTCAGAGATGCATAGCTTCCATAATTTTCACTTTTTGAAGTGCATAGAGAGGAAGAAATTTATGGGGAGGGGGGGGGGGGGGGGGTGGGAATTGCTTTGTTATGTTGAGGAATTAGGTGTATGGGCCGGAGAATCGATAATTTCTTGGACCCGATTCTCAGATGAAGAGTTTCTAGGATGATGCGTTAGATGGTCAAAGTGATTATCAATCAAGTTTTGTATAACTTTTACGGTATATTAGTCACCACGTAGCTATAACGTGTGATTCTGTAAGATTTTGTAGATTACACTAGTGTGTTAGCATTAATTCTTGTAATGGTTGTTCTTAGGAATTAAGATTTATAATATCTTGAACTTATGAAATTGGATGTAAGTATCTGTTACAAAATTTTAAACGCAAGCATTTCTAGCTAATGTAAGTAATAACAAAGATTTGAATAAGCAACAACATATATCAAGTTAGCTACGTTGACACTTGATTCTCCTAGTCCTACTTTGGAATTGGATTTGCCCCTAGTGTATTGTGAAAGCTATGTGTTTTTGAAATAGATCTAATCCAAACCTGAATTTCCATATTCTATATATTTTTCCCTTGGTGATGTCTGTTGGAAACTAGGCTTCTTACCTTAACAAATTTAACTTCCCTCTCTAGTGTATTAAAAGATGCAATACTAGGCACTCAGAGGCAAGGCGACACGGGTCATTCGTCGTATATTTTCTTGGCAAAAAGGTTTTGATGAGGCACACATAGACTTAGAGATGCATAGCTTCCATAATTTTTTCACTTTTTTGAAGTGCATTAGAGAGGAGGAAATTTACTTTATTGCCTTGGTCTGCCTCGAGCCATCTTTACACATCGACCCCTATTGACCTCATCAGTCTGACAATAGGGGCAGATCCAGGTTTTTTGAGTTGGTGGGGCATTGTATATCTCTGTGAAAAAGTAGAACTTGATGCTTCAAAAGTTTCTGAATTAAGTGTTGGGTTGGGTGGACAACTTATCCTCAAAAGATAGTACAATTAGTATGTGAAATTTGTGTTTTAAACTTTTAACTTGAATATAACCACGCAGATCCTTTTTCTTAGAATTTGATAAAATTTGTGCTTTGCTGCATATGTTGAAAATCGTCTGATATGCCCTCCCCCCATGTGTCAATTTTTTTTTGCTTTCTCTAGATATGTTGCTTTTGCTTGCCTTTATTAAGTTGTACCTACATAGTCCTACAGTGGCAGGCGTAGCAAAGTGATATTTTTGGGTTTAGTTCCCAACTTAAGGGACTTTATCTTCTGCCTTTACTTTTATCATAACAATGAGGTCTCATCACATAGCTACTATGCAGCTTTATCTGATCTATCTTTACCGATCACTCGATCGATGTATCTATTTCATTGGTATTATATTCTGCATTGTGATTGCTCTGAACTTTTGATATGTTGTTATTCTCCATATGTTAGTGATTGCCTAAATTCCATGTTTGTTTTATCCATGTATGAAGCTAAAACTACCAAACTGTCATTATGCACTAAGCTAAAATTTTGGCTGGTGTCTCAGGTGCTGCAACTGTTGCTAAAAGCATCTCAAGACAAGCGGTTTGTGTGTGAAGAAGCAGACAAGACCTTGAATTCAATGGTGCAGTCTCTTACCCCTCTTCCTTTGCTCCAAAACCTTCAGAAGTATGCCAAACATTTCAACCCTAAGGTCAGAGCAAAAGCTGCTGTTTCCATCTCAAATTGTGTCTCCAGAATGGTAAGTACTTCCATCTCTATCTGCTATCCATTTGTTTTTGTCATTTTATCAGCTGATATTGACATAAAAGTAATGTTTATTTGTTTTTTTTCCTTTTTTTTGTTTTTTTTGTTTTTTTGTTTTTTTGTTGGCAGAATTTTGCAGAATTAGAGGAATTTGGGCTAGTTTTACTGGTTCAAGTGGCAGCTAACCTGCTTAATGACAGGCTTCCAGAAGCCAGGGAGGCTGCTCGGAGTATTACAATGTCAGTATACAAGTCATTCATTGAAAATGAAGAAGATCAAAACCAAGAGTCGTGGCAAAACTTTTGTGAGTTGAACCTACCAGCACTTCACGGTCAATCCATAATCAAAATTACAACTACTAATTAAGCCTATAGCTGCAGCAGGCCCTGTACATACAGGATGTTTGATCTACTCTGAAGATGCCTTTTCAGAACTTAGGTCCATCAATTCACTTGTGACTTTGTGTGATATGTTATGCTGTATCACGTGCTTGCTTTTGACATTTTTTGAGGAAATTGTGTTTGCCTCCTGGTTTATACTATAAAAGGTATCTGCGCATTTCTTTTCTAATCAAACACAATCGAGTTTGCTGTCTGGTTTAGGTGGTGTGGTCATATTTTGCAACCTCAAGTAATGGCATGGTGCACCTTTACGGATATATCCACCATTATTACATTTTATCCTATGAGGTGTGACTGTAGGACCGTATGTACATGATTTTTTAGGTTCATTTCAACCATTCAATGCTACAGTATTAAATATGTTTCCGTGGTCCATTTCTTGTTTACTTGGTATAATATTGATTGAAGCTGTCGCATAACCCTATGCTTATTAATGAATTTCTCCGCATGATGTAAATATTTTTTAAATTGTTTGTTTGAATTACTTGTGTAGAATTGGCTTTTTAACTGGACTAAGGTCGTTAGTCTAATAGATTAGGTCTTATTCAAAATGCAAAATGCATGAAATACCCTTGTTTGGAAAATGCACCATATGCCCTTAAACATTTTACTATATTCATAAGATACATTTATTTTGTTAGATTTATTTTAATTACCCACAAATCAAAAAATTAAATTAAATAACTTGTTAATTAATATAACATTACTTCCTAAGTTATCTAATTTATTTTACCCACAACCACCACTGCTCCATCGCCACACACTCACCACCATATATTTCTCTCTCCTGAGAAATTTCTTTGACCACTACCTTCCCTCATGAGTCACCACAAACATCTTAAACATTCATTCAGAAATTCAACTCCACCCCATACATCTCAAACATCTAGACTACCACTAAGGCAGAGCACCGTTGCATCGGTGATGTTATTTAACTCTAACGTTCGACACTAACACAAATACTCAACCTCCCAAATTCACTACCTTTATTTACCCCCCAATAATTTCATTCAAATTCGAACACCACCCAAATTTGTTACCCAAATTCGCATGGTGGTTGAATCAAAGTATAGCTATGGTTTAAATTGAATCGAAGTGCTGAAACGACGTTTTTGATTATTTGATGGAAGTGTAGCTATGGTTGAATTTAAATCAAAGTGTATCTACGGTTGAATAATTAAAGTGTTTGTTGGTTTAATTTGATGGTTTTGTGGTGGTGGTTTAATTTGGGTGGTGACCGAAAGAGAGGTGATAATTGAGTGGTTTTGTAATGGTGGTTTAACTAGGATGTCGTCGGTGTTGACGGTGACTGTGTGATGGGCAGTGGTGAGTTGGTGGTAGTGGTGACTAAGTGGAGGTCGTGGTGAGTGGGTGGTGAAGGAAGAGAGGTGATTGTAGTGGTGAGTAGGTAAAATTAATTTGTTCATACAATTAATTAGTTTAAATTAATACAATTAATAATTAATCAAATCTATTTTGTTGATTTTGAAGGTAATTAGATAAAAATTAGTAAAATAAGGGTACATCATGAATTTAGTAAAATGTTTAAGGGCATATGGTACATTTTGAAACAACGAGGGTATTTCATGCATTTCACAATAGTTCGGGGGTATATGATGAAATAGCCGAAGATGGAGGATCTAACTCATCTTCAATACTCACAATACTTGTAAAATAAAAAATAGTTGTAAAGAACATGATTATATACTCAATAATTGAGTATAATTGAGTAGTTGTATACTCAATTATGAGTATAATTGGGTATATGTGAGTAGTCAAATAATCATGTTAAAAGATGAGTAATTATATGTGAGTAGTCTTTTTCTCTAGGGTTAGGGGATCTATAGTCATGTTGTGAATTTATTTTATGTTCATTAATTAACTCTTGGCTTTTGATTTAATTCCTATTATTGATTTCTATTGATTGTAATTAAATTGTGGCCAGATTTAGTTGTAAGTTAGGTTATTGTCGAAATCAAAGCCGAGAGGTAAGATTACCACAATTAGACCACTGAATAATAGGCAAAAGCGAATTTATGCGAGCGAGAGCCGGTAAAGGAGTTTTAAGGGAGTCTAAGTTCGAGAGAATTAGTGAGCCCTAGTTCAATGAATGCCAATGAATTGATTAATGAGTGTTAAATGAGTTTGTTGATTGATCATAGTGAACCGATTGCCCTTGGTTTCCATTAATAGAGCTTAATTCATATTTTCCCATTATTTTCCTTAGTTTTAGATTTTGTTTCCTTAGTTTAGTAGACTTTTACTGAATTTTCCACAAAGGACCTTTACACATTTTACACTCTTTAGAAGTAATAGGATTTAATAGCTTCCCTTAGGATTCGATCCCTACTTCCCTAACTATATTAGTTACTGTTGTTCGGTTATTTTTGAGAGGTGCGCGATAGCCTGTTCAAATTTTGGCGCCGTTGCCGAAGAGGCAATTTTTAACTCTATTAGTCGGGTTTAAAGTGGTTTTTTTTATTATTTTAGATTTTATTTCTTTACCTCAAGGAACCTCCACGTTCTTTGAGGTAGTTCTCAATTCTATTTTGAGTTTCGATTGTGTGCAGGTATTAGGTTGTATGCCGGTTTGGATTGATCCTGAACCGGAAAGATCATTGCATAAGAGGAGTCGTAGAAGGAAGTGGAGATTACGAAAAGTCATTCTTTCTGATCGAACACTGGTTGATTTGACACAACTATTTGCTGAGTTGAATATTTCCGATAGTTCAGATAAGAAAGAGATGGCAGAATCACAGTTCAACGAGAACAACATACCACGAAATGATGCACCACCGCCACCGCTGCCGCCACCACCAGCAAGGTCCCTAAAAGACTATTCTCAACCGAGTTCTGCAATAGTGGGACGTGGATACCGAATTCCTGATATAGAGGCCCTGAACTTTGAATTAAAGCCAGCTTTAGTGAACATGGTAGAAAGGAAACAATTTGCAGGAACATTGAAAGAAGATCCGAATTTGCACTTAAATAACTTCATTCAGTACTGCAATACAATTAAGCAAGCTAGTGTATCTCAAGATTACATACGACGTCCGATGTTCCCATTCTCATTGAAGGAAAAAGCTTGTTCTTGGTTGAATGGTCTAAACATGGATACTGTCAACAATTGGGATGACTTAGCTCTTGCTGTTCAAAGGAAGTACTATTCTGCGGAGAGAACTGCATAATTTAGGAGTCAACTTACGAATTTTAACCAAGAAACTGATGAAACTCTTTATGATGCATGGGAGAGATTCGAGGATTTGTTGAGAATGTGCCCTCATCATGGACTTGAGAAGTGGTTTTTAGTGCAGTTATTCTATAATGGTTTGGGTAATAAGAGTAGAACTTTGCTTGACTCTACTGCTAGTGATCGATTTATGAACCAAGAGGTTAATGCTGCTTATGATTTAATTGAAGAGATTGCCATTTATAATTCTCAATTTGGTAATCCTAGAGGACATGCTAAGAGAGGAGGAAAACATGTGGTAGATTTCAAATATGAGAGTTTGGCTTCACAAATCAATGCAATGACGGTAGCTGCAATGGCTGCACTTTCGGGAGCTACATATGTCTTTTGTGATTTATGCGGTTCTTTTGGGCATAGTAAGCAAGCATGTCATAGTTCTATGGAGAAAATATGTGTATTTCAAGTTTACAAGAATAACCCATTCTCCAACACATACAATCCTGGTTGGAAAGATCATCCATACTTCTCTTACAAGAATACTAGCAATGTTCAAAAGCCGTAGCAGCAGTCACATTTTACGCCACAACAACAACAGGTTCAACGGTTTGCTCCACCTCAACCACTGGGTTTAAGTAGACCACCACCTCCAGCACCACTCCCAGCACCTCCACTGCCAACTAGCAATGAGTTCTCAGAACTGAAGAACATGATGATGCAGATGCAGAAAGCCATGGAAGCTATGCAGGCCCACAATCGACAATTGGAGACTCAAGTAGTACAAATTGCTCAATCATCAGCTCAAAGGCAACAAGGCCAACTTCCTCCTCAACCTGCTCCATCAAATGCTTCATCAAGCAATCCACCTCGTGATCATTGCAATTCCATTGCAACAAGGAGCGGTACTTACTACGAAGGTCCTAGAATGCCTAATGATGCTACCAAGGCTACAGATGGAACGAAGAGGGCTAGTTCGGTTGTAATTGAAGACCTTGAGGAAGTAGCTGCAGAAAAGGAGAATGAAGTCTCAAAGGAGAAGGAAGCACCAAAGAAGCAAGCTCTAGCAACAAATTCAATTATTGATACAATTCCTCCCTCAAAGGTGCCGTTACCCTTTCCGAACAGGGTAACTAGAAGTAAGAACGATAATCACTTTCGTAAATTCCTTGAAATAATTAAAAATTTGCAAGTCACTATGCCTTTCACTGATTTAATTATTCAAGTGCCTACTTACACTAAATTTTTGAAAGATATTTTGAGCAAGAAACGTGAGTTGAATGTAACAGAGACAGTTGCACTCACCGAGGAGTGCAGTGTGATCCTTCAAGATAAATCTCCTCTTAAATTGAAGGATCTGAGCATTTTTTCAATTCCATGTAATATAGGTCCTTTGTTTATTGATAAGGCTCTGTGTGATTTAGGAGCTAGTGTAAGTGTTATGCCCTTATCAATTTGCAGGAAGCTTGACATGGGAGAGCTTAAATTTACTAATGTTACTTTGCAGATGGCGGATAGAACTGTAAAATACCCGAAGGGTGTTTTAGAAGATGTACCTGTTAGAGTAGGAAAATTTTTTATTCCAGTTAATTTTGTTGTCCTTGATATTGATGAGGATACACATATTCCTATCATTCTAGGTAGATCTTTCTTACATACAGCAGGTGCCGTCATTGATGTTAAAAATGGAAGCTTAACTCTTTCTGTAGGAGATGACAAAGTGACATTTAATCTTAATAATGCAATGAAAAATCCCATGATAGAGCAGTCATGTTATAGGATCGATATTATTGGTGAGATTGTTTTGGATGACATGCCTCGATCCCTTACAAAGGATCCCCTAGAGGCTCTTTTGTGTTTGGATGCTGATGTAGGTGAAGAAGATTTGGAAATTGATGCTATAGGCCATGAATTGAACAATGAGAAGATGACTTTAGAGGCGAGTCTAAGGTACCAATCATTACCTTATCACTCATATGCTATCAAAGAGGTAACATAGCCTGAAATGAAACCCCTTCCCCCAAATTTGAAATATGCTTTTCTAGATGATGGTTAGATGTATTCAGTTGTAGTTAGCTCTAAACATACGGATAGTCAACTTGAAAGGTTGTTAGTTGTGCTTAAAACTCATAAAAAGGCTATTGGTTATACACTTGATGATCTAACTGGAATAAGTCCTGATTTTTATATGCATAGAATTCATCTAGAAGAAGGCCATAAGCCTTGTATACAGGGACAAAGGAGACTTAACCCTAACATGCAGGAAGTGGTGAAGAAAGAGGTTCTTAAACTTCTTGATGCAGGTATCATCTATGATGTACCAGATTCTCAATGGGTAAGTCCAGTGCAGGTAGTCCCTAAGAAGGGAGGAACAACTATTGTGCGTAGATAAAAATGAGCTTATCCCTACTAGAGTTGTTACAGGTTGGCGAATGTGCATTGATTACCGAAAATTAAATGTCGCCACTAAAAAAGGATAATTTCCCTCTCCCTTTTATTGATCAAATGTTAGAAAGACTAGCAACTAATAAAAACTACCAGTGATGACATCCTTATTAGCATCTGCTTCACTTAGAGCCATCACATTCAGCTTTCCAGTGTTTGAGGTCTTAGTCTGTCCTCCTCCATTCCCACTCCCATTCCTACTTCCGGCTTGAGATGTCACCTTTCCTTCCATATTTCCTTGAAAACCCTTATGTTGTCCCCCAGCTTAATTCCCCCTAGTTTGAGAATTCTGTCCCTCCTTTCCTTTGTTCTTAGAGAAGCACTCGTACTCACGGTGTCCAAGTTTGTTAAACAAACGACAAGTCACTGGGTTCCCTGCACATTCCTTTCCTGGGTGATTGTTGGGACACTTCTTGCAAAAGTACACACGCCCTCCTTGACTAGCCACCTGAGTCCTATTCCCATTTTCAGGATTAGGCTTCCCAAAGTTTCCCTTATTACCCTGAAAGTTGTTGTTGTAATGAGGTCTCTTATATCCACCATGATTCCCTTGTTAGTTGAAGTTTCCTCCACCATCCTTCCTTTTCTCCCTTGTCTCACCCTCCTTCTTCTTTTGGTCTATGGCATACAAGTGTGCAGCTGTACCATATAAGTCATCCGAGGATTCAAAGATTTGTCCACCTAGTTGTGACTGTAAGTCTAAGGGTAACCCTCTTTCAAAGCGATGATAAATTGATATTTTATATGTATTTTACCCCCGATCCCGGTTGATTCTTAGCTCTAATACGGCTCTTTTGAGCCATTTCTACTAACTTTTGCTATTTCGAGTGTTTGTTGTGCTTTTTATTAGATTTTTCAGGAATCGATGATTTATCGTTGTTTTCCGAGCCTTTTGAAGCACTTGAAGAAGTTAGTAAAGAGTTGAAGTCATTTGGGAAGCTAAACTGAAGACTAGAAGTGTTAAAACGAAGAATTAAAGAGGTAATTAAGGAAGAACGAGCGAAAACCGAGAAACGAAGTAAATTTGGCTACCCGCCCGGGTCGGAGCCGTGTGAGGGCTGCACGCCCGGGTAGCCCGGGCGGATGGCTCTGAAGGCCCAATTCAGCGCATTTTCCCCTGTTTAGCCTAAGTACTTAAGTGTTTTTTTCTCCTAATTAGTGAGATTACGCCTCTTTTTATTTTAGAATCCTAGTTTTACTCAAAAATTCTCTCAAAGTGTAAAACTCTATTCAATCATTCAATCAATAATATTCAGGTTCTATTTTAATCTCAATTCTTGTTTTTAGTTATGTTTATTATTATTTTTAATTTTGTTCTTAATTTTCGTAGTTTTATGTTTAGATTTAATTTTCTTAATTTTTGTTAGTTTTGTTTAGTTTAATCATGTTTAGTATTTTAATTACTTTCATTGTTTTAGTTTCAGTTTCTTTAATTATGAGTGAGTAGTTCCTTTTCTAGGACTAGGGGATCCATGGATTAATTGGTGATGTGTTGCTCCTAATTATTAGTTTAACTATTAATTTGCTTGAATTCTTATTGTCAATTACTATTGCTTTCAATTAAATACTGGCCAGGTTTAGTTGTTAGTTTGATATTGTTGAAATCGATGCCGAGAGGTAAGATTACCACAATTAGATCATAAGGGCAATAGGCAAAACGAGTCTAAGTGAGCGAGAGCCATTAGAGGAGTTTTGAAGGGGACTAGATTCGAGAGAATTAGTGGACCTTAATTCAAGGAAATTGATAATATAATTAATTATTTGTGTGCAAATTCACTGGTTAATCTGTGATGAACCGATGTCCTAGGTTTAGTTATTAATTAATTTCCTTAATCAATTTAGTTCTAATTCTAGTTAATTTCTTAGTCACAATCGTCACTCAAAGGCCCTTTACACGGTTTAGACTTTTTAGAACTAATAGGTTTAATTGCTTCCCTGTGGATTCGATCCCTACTTCCCTAGCTATATTAGTTAGAGTGGTTAGGTTTATTTTTGATAGGTGTGCGATAGCCTCATCAAATTTTGGCGCCGTTGCCGGGGAGGCAATTTTTAATTTTATTAGTCGGGTTTATACTGTTTTTCTTTTTATTTTTCTTAGTCTCAAAGAACTTTTTGGTTCTTTGAGGCTGTTTCTCATCTTTGCTCGGAGTTACATATTGTGCAGGTTTATAGGTTTATGCAAACCGACCACGAGACTGACACTTTCTNAAACGACCACGAGCCTGATATTTTTATTTTTCCTGAGCCCGAGCAAGTATTTATGAAGCGGTTGAGACGTAGTAGACACCGAATATTTCTTCCCCGATCTGTGGATGAAACTGTTTCTGATTTGTCTCAGTTTTTCGAGTTCACTTTCAACCCGTTGTTTGAAGGTTATTTAGAGGTCGAAATGGCTGCCGAAGGAGAAGGACAGGGTAGAGGACCACCACCTCCACCACCGCCACCTGCAGCCCGTTGATTGAGAGACTATTCCTTGCCTAGTACGGAGTCTATGGCTGGAGGTTTACAGTACCCGATACCGATGCTGCTAACTCTTGAACTGAAACCGGCTCTTGTGAATATGGTTGAACGAAATCAATTTTCAGGGACATTGAAGGAGAATCCGAATTTTACACTTACAAAATTTCCTTCAATCTGTGATACTATCAAGCAAATGAACGTTTCTAAGGATACTAGAAGGAGAATGTTCCCATTTTCATTGAAGGACAAGGCTAGAACCTGGTTGAATGATCTAAATATGGCCACAATTAATTGTTGGGAGGACTTGGCTCTAGCCTTTCAGAGGAAGTATTATCCACCACAGAGAACAACTTTATTGAAGAGTCAAATTACTAACTTTAATCAGGAGACAGATGAGTCACTTTATGATGCTTGGGAACGGTTTAAGGAGTTGTTGAGAATGTGTCCTCATCATGGGCTTGAGAAATGGTTTCTGGTTCAGTCATTCTACAATGGGTTGGGTAATGAGAGTAGGGCTTTATAGATTCTGCTGCTAATGGTCGATTCATGAACCAGGAGGTTAATGCTGCATATGAACTGATTGATGAAATGCCACTCATAATTCACAGTTTGGTAACCTTAGAGGGCATTCCAAGAAGGGTGGAAAACATGTAGTTGATGATAAGTATGAGATTCTAGCTGCACAGATCAATGCCATAAGTCAGAAGCTTGATAAGATTGGTACTACAGCTCCTCCACCATCACCTGTAGCTGCACTTTCGGGATGTACTGATCCTTTCTGTGATTCCTGTGGTTCGTTCGGTCATGGTTCCCAGTCATGTACCAGTTCAGTAGAGCAAGTGTGTGCCTTTCAAGCCTATAAGAACAATCCATATTCCAACACATATAATCCGGGCTGGAAGGATCACCCATACTTTTCCTACAGAATAACAGCAATGTCCAGATCCTCAGCAAGCTATATATACACACCCAAGCAAGGCCCACCCCCAGCAGATGCAGAGATATGTACCACCACACCCACCAGGTTTCAGTAGGCCACCATTATCAGCACCACCAATGCCAGTTCAACCTAGTGGAGAAATCTCAGAGTTGAAAAATATGATGTTGCAAATGCAGAAAAATATGGAGGCAATGCAGGCTCACAACAAGCACCTGGAGACCCAGATAGCTCAAATTGCACAATCAACTGCTCAAAGGCAACCAGGCCACCTTCCATCACAACCTACACCTCTAGTATCACAGGCATCACAGAATCCCCCGAGGGACCATGTCAATGCCATCACTTTGAGGAGTGGAACTGCTTATGAGGGCCCGAAAAATGCCCACTGATGGTGTTAATTCTGATGTTGCAGGTGGAGCTGAAAAGACCAATGATGTGGTGATTGAAGATTTGGAGACAGTTCCAGCTAAGGAGGCCGAAGCACCTAAGAAGAAGGTAGATGACACATCGATTGATACGATCCCGAGGTCACAGGTTAGTTTACCTTTCCCGAATAGGGTAACTAGGAGTAAGAATGATAATCATTTCAGTAAATTTTTAGATATTGTGAAGAATTTGCAGGTTACTGTTCCATTTACTGATTTGATATCCCAAATTCCTACTTATACAAAATTTTTGAAAGATATTTTAAGTAGGAAACGTGAGTTGAATGTGGTGGAGACTGTAGCACTTACGGAGGAGTGCAGTGCCATACTACAAAATAAGTCACCACCGAAACTAAAGGACCCGGGAAGTTTTTCTATTCCTTGTAATATTGGCCCACTGTTCATTGATAAAGCTTTATGTGATTTAGGGGCTAGTGTTAGTGTTATGCCTTTATCTATTTGTAAAAAACTTGATATGGGTGCTTTAAAGGTTACTAGCATCACCTTGCAGATGGCAGATAGG
>PYUH01004030.1:0-19098 GCA_016808085.1 Suaeda aralocaspica | reverse complement strand
ATGACCATGTTACCTCATAACTCATGGAGGATCGAAGATATAAACGTGAGGAACCACATTTAGTTAAATAATCAAAGCAATTAGGAATTATTGGTTGCTCAAATGCTTCACGTTCCTTGTTAAAAACCTCATCATTTTTCGTATTCATATTACAAGCATAAGAAGATTGTTTTCGAGGTTTCCGACGTTTCTTGGGACGGGATTTCCTTTCTTTTGATCCTGACATAGCTTGTTAGTAACACCATCTTCATCACCTGCAACAGTATCCAAACACACAGCAGCCTCCAGAGAATCCTTTTAGTGGACCGAGCAAGTCGTTAAGAACAATTTCATTAAGAGTATAATTGCATGACATGATTGTTTATTATAGGATTTTTCAATGCAGCATAAAGATTAAAGGTGACTTACATCCCTAAGAAAGAGTCAAACTACCATTTTTGACATCAATAACGGCACCTGCAGTGTGTAAAGAAGGTCTACCAAGTATAATTGGGATGAGCATCCTATCCATATCTAACACAACAAAATCAACAGGAATAAAAAATTTCCGACTCTCACCGGGACATCCTCTAAAATACCTTTAGGGTATTTCACTGTCCTATCTGCCATCTGCAAGGTGATGCTAGTAACCTTTAAAGCACCCATATCAAGTTTTTTACAAATAGATAAAGGCATAAACACTAACACTAGCCCCTAAATCACATAAAGCTTTATCAAGAACAGGGGGCCAATATTACAAGGAATAGAAAAAACTTCCGGGTCCTTTAGTTTCGGTGGTGACTTATTTTGTAGTATGGCACTGCACTCTCCGTAAGTGCTACAGTCCAACACATTCAACTCACGTTTCCTACTTAAATATCTTTCAAAATTTTGTATAAGTAGGAATTTGGGATATCAAATCAGTAAATGGAACAGTAACCTGAAATTCTTCACAATATCTAAAAATTTACTGAATGATTATCATTCTTACTCCTAGTTACCCTATCGGGAAAGGTAACCTAACCTGTGACCTCGGGATCGTATCAATCGTGTGTCATCTACCTTCTTCTTAGGTGCTTCGGCCTCCTTAGCTGGAACTGTCTCCAAATCTTCAATCAACCATCATTGGTCTTTTCAGCTCCACCTGCAACATCAGAATTAAAACACACAGTGGGCATTTTTCGGGCCCTCATAAGCAGTCCACTCCTCAAAGTGATGGCATTGACATGGTCCCTCGGGGGATTCTGTTGATGCCTGTGATTACTAGAGGGGTAGGTTGTGATGGAAGGTGGCCTGGTTGGCTTTGAGCAGTGTTGATTGTGCATTTGAGCTATCGGGTCTCCAGGTGTTGTTGTGAGCCGCATTGCTCCATATTTTCTGCATCTACAACATCATATTCTTAGCTCTTAAATTTCACACATAGTTGAGCCGCCATGGTGGTGCTGATAATGGTGGCCTACTGAAACTGTGTGGTGTGGTGGTACATATCTGCATCGCTGGGGTGCCTGCTGAGGTGATATAGCTTGCTGAGGATTCTGTACATTGCTGTTATTCTTGTAGGAAAAGTATGGGTGATCCTTCCAGCCGGTATATGGTTTGGAATATGGATTGTTCTATAGGCTTGAAAGGCACACATTGCTCTATGAACTGGTACATGACTGGGAACCATGAGCCGAACGAACCACAGGAATCACAGAAAGGATCAGTACATCCGAAAGTGCAGCTACAGGTGATTGGTGAGGAGCTGTAGTACCAATCTTATCAAGCTTCTGACTTATAGCATTGATCTGTGCAGCTAGAATCTCATACTTATCATCAACTACATGTTTTCCACCCTTCTGGAATGCCCTCTAAGGTTACCAAACTGGAATTATGAGTGGCTATTTCATCAATCAGTTCATATGCAGCATTAACCTCCTGGTTCATGAATCGACCATTAGCAGCGAATCTAATAAAGCCCTACTCTCATTACCAACCCATTGTAGAATGACTGAACCAGAAACCATTTTTCAAGCCCATGATGAGGACACATTCTCAACAACTCCTTAAACCGTTCCCAAGCATCATAAAGTGATCATCTGTCTCCTGATTAAGTTAGTAATTTGACTCTTCAATAAAGTTGTTCTCTGTGGGGATAATACTTCCTCTGAAAGGCTAGAGCCAAGTCCTCCAACAATTAATTGTGGCCATATTTAGATCATTCAACCAGGTTCTAGCTGTCCTTCAATGAAAATGGGAACATTCTCCTTCTAATGGATACTTAGAAACGTTCATTTGCTTGATAGTATCACAGTATTGAAGGAAATTTTGTAAGTGTAAATTCGGATCCTCTTCAATGTCCCTGAAATTGATTCGTTCAACCCTATTCACAAGACCGGTTTCAGTTCAAGGTTAGCAGCATCGGGATCGGGTACTGTATACCTCCAGCCATAGACTCGTACTAGGCAAGAATAGTCTCTCAATCAACGGGCGCAGGTGGCGGGTGGTGGAGGTGGTGGTCCTCTACCCTGTCCTTCTCCTTCGGCAGCCATTTCGACCTCTAAATAACCTTCAAACAACGGGTTGAAAGTGAACTCGAAAAACTGAGACAAATCAGAAACAGTTTCTCACAGATCGGGGAAGAAAAATTCGGCGTCTGCTACGTCTCAACCGCTTCAAAAATACTCGTCGGGCTAGGGAAAAAAGAAAGTGTCAGTCTCGTGGTCGGTTTGCATAAACCTATAAACTGCACAATATGTAACTCCGAGCAAAGATGAGAAACAGCCTCAAAGAACCAAAAAGTTCTTATGAGACTAAGAAAATAAAAAGAAAAACAGTATAAACCCGACAATAAAATTAAAATTGCCTCCCCGGCAACGCGCCAAATTTGATGAGGCTATCGCACACCTATCAAAAATAAACTAACCACTCTAACTAATATAGCTAGGGAAGTAGGGATCGAATCCACAAGGAAGCAATTAAACCTATTAGTTCTAAAAGTCTAAACCGTGTAAAGG
Organism: Suaeda aralocaspica; assembly: GCA_016808085.1. Taxonomy (NCBI): domain Eukaryota; kingdom Viridiplantae; phylum Streptophyta; class Magnoliopsida; order Caryophyllales; family Amaranthaceae; genus Suaeda; species Suaeda aralocaspica. The sequence continues at coordinate 16,123 of PYUH01004030.1, read as the reverse complement.
GCTTTTGAGTGACGATTGTGACTAAGAAATTAACTAGAATTAGAACTAAATTGATTAAGGAAATTATTAATAACTAAACCTAGGAATCGGTTCATCACAGATTAACCAGTGAATTTGCACCCAAATAATTATTATATTATCAATTTCCTTGAATTAAGGTCCACTAATTTCTCGAATCTATCCCCTTCAAAATCCTCTAATGGCTCTCGCTCACTTAGACTCGTTTGCTTATTGCCCTTATGATCTAATTGTGGTAATCTACCTTCTGCATCGATTTCAACAATATCAAACTAACAACTAAACTGGCAGTATTAATTGAAAGCAATAGTAATTGACAATAAGAATTCAAGCAAATTAATAGTAAACTAATAATTAGGAGCAACACATCACCAATTAATCCAGGATCCCCTAGTCCTGAAAGGACTACTCACTCATAATTAAAGAAACTGAAACTAAAACAATGAAAGTAATTAAAATACTAAACATGATTAAACTAAACAAAACTAACAAAAATTAAGAAAATTAAATCTAAACATAAAACTACGAAAATTAAGAACAAAATTAAAAAAATAAAAACATAACTAAAAAACAAGAATTGAGATTAAAATAGACCTGAATATTGATTGAATGATTGAATAGAGTTTTACACTTTGAGAGAATTTTTGAGTAAAACTAGGATTCTAAAATAAAAAGAGGCGTAATCTCACTAATTAGGAGAAAAAAAACATTAAGTACTTAGGCTAAACAGGGGAAATGCGCTGAATTGGGCCTTCAGAGCCATCCGCCGGGCTACCGGGGCGGCAGCCCTCACACGGCTCCGACCCGGGCGGGGTAGCCAAATTTACTTCGTTTCTCGGTTTTCGCTTGTCTTCCTTAATACCTCTTTAATTCTTCGTTTTAACACACTTCTAGTCTTCAGTTTAGTTCCCAAATGACTTCAACTCTTTACTAACTTCTTCAAGTGCTTCAAAAGGCTCGGAAAACAACGATAAATCATCGATTCCTGAAAAATCTAATAAAAAGCACAACACAACACTCGAATAGCAAAAGTTAGTAGAAATGGCTCAAAGAGCTGTATTAGAGCTAGAATCAACCGGGATCGGGGGTAAAATACATATAAAATATCAATTATCATCGCTTTGAAAGAGGGTTACCCTTAGACTTACAGTCACAACTAGTGGACAAATCTTGATCCTCGGATGACTTATATGGTACAGCTGCACACTTGTATGCCATAGACCAAAAGAAGAAGGAGGGTGAGACAAGGGAGAAAAGGAAGGATGGTGGAGGAAACTTCAACTAACAAGGGAATCATGGTGGATATAAGGACCTCATTCAACAAACAACTTTCAGGGAATAAGGGAAACTTTGGGAAGCCTAATCCTGAAAATGGGAATAGGCTAGGTGGCTAGTCAAGGAGGGCGTGTGTACTTTTGCAAGAAGTGTCCCAACAATCACCCAGGAAAGGAATGTGCAGGGAACCCAGTGACTTGTCGTTTGTTAACAAACTTGGACACCGTGAGTACGAGTGCTTCTCTAAGAACAAAGGAAAGGAGGGACAGATTCTCAAACTAGGGGGAATTAAGCTGGGGGAAACATAAGGGTTTTCAAGGAATATGGGGAAGGAAGGTGACATTCAAGCCTGGAAAGTAGTAGGAATGGGAGTGGGAATGGAGGAGGACAGAATAAGACCTCAAACACTGGAAAGCTGAATGTGATGGCTCTAGTGAAGCAGATGCTAATAAGGATGTCATCACTGGTTAGTTTTATTAGTTGCTAGTTTTCAACATTTGATCAATAAAAGGGAGAGGGAAAAATATCTTTTTTAGTGGCGACATTTAATTTTCGGTAATCAATGCACATTCGCCAACCTGTAAACAACTCTAGTAGGGATAAAGCTCATTTTATCTAGCACAATAGTTGTTCCTCCCCTTCTTAGGGACTACCTGCACTGGACTTACCCATTGAGAATCTGGTACATCATAGATGATACTGCATCAAGAAGTTTAAGAACCTCTTTCTTCACCACTTCCTGCATGTTAGGGTTAAGTCTCCTTTGTCCCTGTATAAAGGCTATGGCTTCTTTCTAGATGAATTCTATGCATATAAAAAATCAGGACTTATTCCAGTTAGATCATCAAGGTTATAACCAATAGCCTTTTTTATGAGTTTTAAGCACAACTAACAACCTTTCAAGTGACTATCCGTATGTTTAGAGCTAACTACAAATGAATACATCTAACCATCATCTGAAAAGGCATATTTCAAATTTGGGGGAAGGGGTTCATTCAGGCTATGTTACCTCTTTGATGCATATGAGTGATAAGGTAATGATTGGTACCTTAGACTCGCCTTAAAGTCATCTTCTCAGTTGTTCAATTCATGGCCTATAGCATCAATTTCCAAATCTTCTTCACCTACATCAGATCCAAACACAAAAGAGCCTCTAGGGGATCCTTTGTAAGGGATCGAGGCATGTCCATCCAAAACAATTCACCAATAATATCGATCTATAACATGACTGCTATCATGGGATTTTCATTGATTATTAAGATTAAATGTCACTTTGTCATCTCCTACAAAAGAGTTAAGCTTCCATTTTTAAAATCAATGACGGCACAGCTGTGATGAAGAAAGATCTACCGAATGATAGGATATGTGTATCCTCATCAATATCAAGGACAACAAAATTAACTGGAATAAAAAATTTTCTACTCTAACAGGTACATCTTCTAAAACACCCTTGGATTTTTACAGTTCTATCCGCCATCTCCAAATAGAACATTAGTAAATTATGCTCTCCCATGTCAGCTTCCTGCAAATTGATAAGGGCATAACACTTACACTAGCTCCTAAATCACACAGAGCCTATCAATAAACAAAGGACCTATATTACATGGAATTGAAAAAATGCTCAGATCTTCAATTTAAGAGGATTATCTTGAAGGATCACACTGCACTCCTGGTGAGTGCAACTGTCTCTGTTACATTCAACTCACGTTTCTTGCTCAAAATATCTTTCAAAAATTTAGTGTAAGTGGCATGTGAATAAAAATCAGTTGAAAGGCATAGTGACTTGCAAATTTAATTATTTCAAGGAATTTACGAAAGTGATTATCGTTCTTACTTCTATGTACCCTGTTCGGAAAGGGTAACGGCACCTTTGAGGGAGGAATTGTATCAATAATTGAATTTGTTGCTTAGAGCTTGCTTCTTTGGGCTTCCTTCCTTTGAGACTCATTTCCTTTTCTGCAGCAACTTCCTCAAGGTCTTCAATTACAACCGAACTAGCCCTCTCGTTCCATCTGAGCCTTGGTCGATCATTAGGCATTCTAGGACCTTCGTAGTAAGTACCGATCCTTGTTGCAATGGAATTTCAATGATCACGAGGTGGATTGCTTGATTGAAGCATTTTGGGAGCAGGTTGAGAGGAGGAAGTTGGCCTTGTTGCCTTTGAGGCTGATTGAGCAATTTGTACTACTTGAGTCTCCAAGCTAATGACCTTAAACAAGCGCTTTGCGGGAGGCAACCCGTAGTTAGTTTAGTTTTTAGTAGCTTTTTCATTTTTTTTCTTAGTTTAGTAGGGACTCTAGCTCATTTCTTAGTATTGGTAAGGGGAGAGTGAGGCACTAATGAATTCTTCAAGTGTTTCGGTGTGATTACAGGTGAAATCTAGGTGAAAAGAAGAAAACAGGACGAAAAAAGCTCAAAGTAGCCATTCGCCCGGGTGACCCGGGTGAACAGCACTACCCCGGGCGAAAATCCTTCGTCCCGGGCGCGCAACCCTGTTTCCCACACTTAGTTTTTTTTTCAGTTTTTCAAAATTTTCACCCCCTAGCCATGCGCCCGGGCGACCCGGGCGAGCAACCCCCACCGGGCACCCAGCACACGGCCCGGGCGAATAGATTGTTCGCGGCAGATTCAAAAGGTTGATTTTAAACAGCCATAACTTTTTCTCCAGGACGTCCCAGGAGGCGTACGACCTACCGTTGGAAAGCTCTTTGAGTCTAATTTCCAATGACACAAGAATCACGTTAAAGTTATATTTTGTGAGATATGGTCGAAACAATGAGAGGTGGTCAAATTTCAATCCGTGTATGCTATATGCAATACCATCTACCACTCACGCCTCTTTCTTATCCTTGCACAACTTCATCCTCTCACCCATATACATCATTTTACACCCCCAAACTCCCTACACCCCTCCACCATCTCTTTTATCTCTCGCCTTACTTCCTTCAGCATGAGGACATTGCTGAGTCCGGCTTGGGGGAGGTAACTTTATTGCTTTCTTAGTTTAAGTTTTTACTGCTTTCTAGTGTAGTTTTATTGCTTTATTAGGATAGTCATATGGTTTGTACTACTTGTTAGAAGTAGGAGTTTACATATGACCAAAAAAATGTACTGCTTTCATAGTTTAGATTTCTTTTTGCTTTTGTTAGTTAACTTTAGTTGATTGTTTGATTGATTGGTTTGATGAAACTTTGTGAATGGTGACTTCCCTGTGCCCCGCATTTTTATTTAAAAATGTTTTTGATTGATTTGGGCATGTGATGAGTTTTGTTTTGGGAATTGCCAACTTGGACTTGAACTTGACTTAGCTTGAAACGATTTCTAATCTTGCCATTATAACCATGTGTAGAGTAGAGGCTTGAACTGTGTTAACGGGAGGATTTGAGCCGCATATATTTTCTATGCTTATTTTCTTTCATGTGTGCTTAGTTCCTGGTGCTTGTATGATCCATGTTTTGGCTTTTGACTCTAGTACCTTAGCTTTGATATGTTACATGCTGCAAATGATAAAAGGCATTCGTTTCTTTTAGGAGCTTTCAGATTTTAGGTATTCCTTCACAAAATTTTCCCTTGATCCTTATTTTGAGCTTTCACCCTTCATTTGCATTTTAGCCACATTACAACCCTATTTGGCCNACCCTATTTGGCCTTGTTCTATTCATTTGATATATGCCCAAGCTTGGCTTGGGGGAGTTGAGGAGTTGTTTTGTTGTTGTGTTGCAATTGATTGGAGGTTTTGGAAGATTGGAAATTTGTGAAAAGGTTGTTATTAAAGTTTTATAATAGATCTCACATTAAGGCTCTGCATACCAATGTCTAGGCTAGTTTAATGAAGAATTAAAATGTTATACATCTTTTATTGGCCTAGATATGTATGTGTGATGATTTTGTCCTTGACATGTCATTAAGAGTCGTGAGTCTAATTTGAAAAAAATGTTGAAAGCTGAAAGAAAAAAAAAAAGAAATGAAAAATGAAAAAAAAAAGAGAAATGGAAAAGATGTTGAAAAAGAAAAGACTTGTGATATTTGGAGTAGTTGAAATGTGAAGCTTTATGGTGTGATGTGATCCCATGTGAATTGGTTTGATGTTGGAGATGTTGATTTTGATTTTTAATTGCTACATGCGTATATCCCGCATTTTCCACCACATTATCCCAAATTCTATCCTACCCATCACCCTAGCCACGTTACAAGCTCATAAAGACTGTTGACTCATGAATTGAGAGTAAAGTTTTGATGATGACTAACACAAACAAGCTTAACTAATATATACTTTGAGTTCCTATGAGATTTCACAGGTTCAAAGTGCAAGGAACTTGGAGCAATATTGAAGGAACGTAACAAGCTAAACAACCAAGTTCATGGAGAAGTTCCTAGGCAGAATATTGCAAAGGAACACAGAAGAAAGAAAAGAAGTTCCTTGGTAACACAGTTATGTAGGAACAAGCTGCGAGAATAGATCTGTTCCTACAGGAACAGGCGAACAAAGTCAAGACATCCACATGAAGTGTCTTGGTAAAGAGAAGAGAATTTCCAAGAAGATTATAAGCATAATCTTCTAGGAACTTAGTAATTACATTGGAGTCTCAAATCAGATTGGAACATCAAACCTAAAAGCAAGTTACGAATCTATCCTACGAAGTGGTCTAGGTTAATTTATTGGGCTGATTTTGCTGAAGAATAAAAACGGCATCTAGGGTTTTTAACAAGTCAAGAAAAGTTGTTAAGCGTCCTAGATTGTAGGAATAAAGTCATGGGTTCATGGGCAAGAATAAAGCGGTTAAATTAGTCAAGTCAAAAGGCCTATTCTCCTGGTCTACATACTTGGGATAGTGGAAGAAATCATGGAGTTATGGATGAGCAAAGAACGTGGTTGAAGACTGAAGATTACAAGCCAGAACCATTCTATAAATACTCCAAGAAATTCAGAAGAAGAAGTGAAGAACATCAGAGAACACATTGAGTATTTAACGAGTACATGTTTTGATGTTGTTGTTCCAGTCCAGTTTAAAAGGTCTTTTCAATGTATTAGAGTCAGAATTGAGTTGTAATTAGTGAGAAAAAGAGAAGTGTGAGAACTAGAGAAGAGTGGAGAAAAAGAGAAAGAGAAGCGAGAGATAAAGAGTGAGAATTGAGAATCAAGTTCCTACAGGAACTGACGAGGGAAATTAGAGAATTTAGGTTGTAATAGCTGTTACAGGCCTATAATAGAAGTGGAGTTTTCTTCCTTAGGGCCAAGGAAGTTTTTCTCATAAATATATCACTCGTACTCTTTAATTCGTTTAAATTTGTTTAAATTCCGCATACAAGTTCCACACAGCAATTCACCCCCCCCTTTGCAGTGTTCCTATAGAAACAACAGTTGGTATCAGAGCAGGAACTCGGGAAATTCAAGCAACCTTGAAGAGGGATCCTGAAGATGAACACTCACGAGAAGTTGGAGGAAGGTTACTCAACTCAAAGACCACCCATGTTTGATGGAAAGTTTTATACTTATTGGAAGAATCGAATGGAGATTTTCATCAAGGCTGAAAATTACCAGGTTTGGCGAGTGATTGAAGTAGGTGACTATGAGGTAACAAAAACTAACGATAATAATGAAGCAGTTCCTAAGTTAATTTCTGAATATGAAAAAGAAGATTTTGAGAAAATGGAAATTAATGCACGTGCTATTAAATTGTTACATTGTGGTATTGGACCGCATGAACACAACCGTGTCATGGGGTGCAAAACCGCTAAACAAATATGGGATTTATTGCAAGTAACTCATGAAGGAACTAATGAAGTAAAACGATCTAAAATTGATTTGTTAATGTCTAAATATGAACGTTTTGAAATGTTACCTAGAGAGTCAGTACAAGATATGCTTACTCGTTTTACTAACATCACCAATGAGCTTTCTTCTCTTGGAAAAGATATACCCACTGATGAGCAGGTTAGGAAAGTACTGAGGAGTCTACCACAAGATGAAAGATGGAGAGCCAAGGTCACTGCACTCATGGAAACAAAGGATTTCACGAAGTACAACATTGAACAACTTGCTGGTTCCTTACTGACCCATGAATTGCATCTTGGAGGAACTGGAGAAAGTTCCAGAAGCAAAGGGCTGGCCTTGAAAGCTGAAAGTGACGAATCAGAAGAAGAAGATGATGAGGCTGCGTTGCTGGTCAGAAGATTCAAAAGGGCTCTCAACAAGAATCGAAGTTCCTATAGGAACACGGGCAGAAAATTCACTAGTAACAAAAGGGAATTCGTGTGCCATAAGTGTGGATCCTCAGATCACTTCATCAAAGACTGTCCCTTATGGGATACTGAAAAGGGGAAGTCCAAGGGAAATGAATATGTCAGGGAAAAGAAGGAACAAGTCAAAGAAAAATTCTACAAACCTTCTTATTCCAAGAATGATGTAAGGAAAGCAATGGTAGCAGCCTGGGGAGATTCTGAGAGCGAAGAAGATGAAGAGGAACAACCTGATGAAGAAGTTGCCAACATATGCTTGATGGCCAGAACTGATAGGAACGAGTTCCACAAGGAACCCGATAATAAGGTATATCCAAATTCTGATCTTCTTGATGCTTTCTCTAAACATGAACTAGTAGACCTAGTGATAAAATTTCACAAAAACTGGACTAATGTATTACGAGTAAAAACTGAATGTGAAAAAGCTCTTCAAACTCGTAAGGAACATAGTGAATGGCTAAGGCTAAATAGAACTGAAACTGAGAAAAGATTTTTCGACTTATTAGATGAAAATGCGAAGTTAAAGGCAAAAGTTGAAAATTTTCAAAAGGAACTTAGTCAAATCACTATGGAACTAAATTGCTACAAGTTGACTAAACTAAATGAGAGTTTCACTGAAGGAACGCAAAAAGATTCAGTCATCAAGGAACTTTCGAAGGAACTTGATAGTGTCAAAAGGGAACTCACTAATTTAAAAACCAAAAATGATAGTCAACACAAAGTTCCAACATGGATATTGAATGCCCAAACTAAAAGGACTGAAGGTCTCGGTTTTAATTATACAAGGAAAATGGGAAAACGGAATAAATATGTGGAACTTCCAAGTAGCAAGGTGTGTATGTTCTGTGGGAACACGGGTCATCTAAAAAACCAGTGTTCCATAAGGAACTCCAGTTTAGATGTAAATGCTAGACACATAAAACCAACATGGATTAAGAAACTTAATGATGATGTGTCTACAGAGGAACCCAAGGAAACCTGGGTTCCTACACCTAACATCTAATCTGTTTTGCAGGTGCTAGTGAGGGGGAACAACATGTGGTATCTCGACAGCGGTTGTTCCAAGCACATGACAGGCGACAAATCCAAGTTTCTCTCACTGGCAGCCTACTCAGGGGGAACTGTGACGTTCGGTGATAATCAGAAGGGTAACATAGTTGCCCTAGGTAAGGTTGGAAAGTCAAGTTCCCATGCAATTGATAATGTTTTTCTTGTTGATGGTCTTAAACATAACTTACTTAGCATTTCCCAATTCTGTGATAAAGGGAATTCTGTTTGCTTCACTAATGAGCATTGTCAAATCATCAACAATCACACTAATCAAGTTGTACTTGAAGGAAGACGCAAAGGGAACACCTACGTGGTTGATTTACTTAAAGTCCCCAAATGCACATTTTCTTGTTTAAGTGTGATTGAGGATGATCCTCTACTTTGGCACAAACGTGTGGGTCATGCTAGTCTTCACTTGCTTGATAAACTTAGGTCAAAGGAACTTGTTGTTGGTTTACCTAATGTCAAGTTCCTCTGTGACAAAGTTTGTAATGCATGTGCTAGAGGCAAGCATGTACGAAATTCTTTTAAAAGTAAAAAGCTTGTAAGCACCACAAGACCATTGGAACTTATCCATATGGATTTGTGTGGACCCATGAGAGTCCAAAGTAGAAGTAGTAAGCTATATGTCTTGGTCATAGTTGATGATTATTCTAGATATACATGGACAATGTTCCTTCATAGTAAAGATGAAACATTTGATGAATTTACATGCTTTGCTAAGAAGGTTCAAAAATCTAGTGGTTGTCAACTTATTCATTTGAGATCCGATCATGGAAAGGAATTTGAAAATTACAAGTTTGATGAGTTTTGCAGGGAACATGGCATGGATCACAATTTTTCCGCTCCAAGAACACCTCAACAAAATGGTGTTGTGGAAAGGAAAAACAGAACCTTAGAAGACATGGCAAGAACAATGCTCATAGCAAGTGGACTTCCAAGGAACTTCTGGGCAGAAGCAGTGAATACAGCATGTTATATAATAAATAGAGTCATGATTAGACCCATCACTAATAAAACTCCCTATGAATTATTTAGAGGACGAAAACCTAATGTATCTCACCTTAGAACATTTGGGTGTAAGTGTTTTGTCCATAATAATGATAAAAGGAACTTAGGGAAATTTGATGAAAGAAGTGATGAAGCTGTGTTCCTAGGGTATGCCTCTAATAGTAAGGCCTATAGAGTTTACAACAAGAGAACATTAAGTGTCGAGGAAAGTGTACATATTATTTTTGATGAAACTAACTATAATGTAAATAGTGTAGATACTAACATTTTGCAGGAACATGAGGACTTTGAAATAGGGCTGGTTAGAAGAGATCCAGATGAAGAAAACTTAACATCCAACAAGGAACAAGCAAGAGTTCCTGAAGATCAGTTCCACACTGAAGGACAGAACGAGGCAGTTCCTGAAGGAACAGTGAATGAAGTCCCACACAACATTGAACATGAAGAAAACATCACTGATCCAGAAGAAGTTCCTAGAGAAACTGGAGAGACAGTAGTTCCCATCAGAGACTTCCAGCCAAAACCTTGGAAACACCAAAAGTCTCATCCAATGGATCTAATTATTGGTGATATTACGAAGGGAACTCAGACCAGATCTCAAGTAAGGAACTTCTGTGCCTTTAATGCATTCTTGTCCATCATGGAACCTCGCAATCATATAGAAGCACTTGAGGATGTTGATTGGATCCAAGCAATGCAAGATGAGCTGAATCAATTTGAAAGAAACAAGGTGTGGCACCTTGTGACTCAACCGGAACACCAAAAGGTAATTGGACTAAAATGGGTGTTCAGGAACAAGCTAGATGAATACGGCACTATCATTAGGAACAAGGCCAGATTAGTAGTTAAAGGTTACAATCAACAAGAAGGAATTGATTTTGAAGAAACTTTTGCTCCAGTTGCCAGGTTAGAAGCTATTAGAATCCTAATTGCTATTGCTTCTTTTATGGGTTTCAAATTATATCAAATGGATGTTAAATGTGCTTTCTTAAATGGTTTTCTTAATGAAGATGTTTTTGTGGAACAACCTCCTGGTTTTGAAAATCCTAAATTTCCAAATCATGTCTATAAGCTTGATAAGGCTCTTTATGGGTTGAAGCAAGCTCCTAGAGCGTGGTATGAGAGGTTGTCAAAGTTTCTTTTGGAAAATGGTCTTAAAAGAGGAAAAGTTGATAAAACTTTGTTTATAAAATCCAAAGGAACTGATTTTCTCATTGTTCAGGTTTATGTTGATGATATAATATTTGGTGCTACTAACGAATCCTTGTGTCAAGAATTTGCTAATTTTATGAGCAGGGAATTTGAAATGAGCTTAATGGGTGAGTTAAATTTCTTTCTCGGCTTGCAAATCAAACAAACTGAAAAAGGAACTTACATTCACCAACAGAAATACATAAAGGAACTTCTCAAGAAATATGGCATGGGAACATCAAAAACAAACCATACTCCTATGGGAACAAACTCCAGATTGGATGAGGATCCCAGTGGAACAAGTGTGGATCAAAAGTTATATAGAGGCATGATAGGTTCCTTATTGTACCTAACTGCTAGTAGACCAGATATTGCTTACAGTGTTGGTGTTTGTGCTAGGTTCCAAGCTAATCCAAAGGAATCACACTTAACTGCTGTAAAGAGGATATTGAGATATTTGAAAGGAACTGATGACCTATCCTTATACTATCCTCACTGTGACACATTTGAGTTAACAGGATTTGCAGATGCAGATTACGCAGGTGACTTGGTAAATAGAAAAAGCACATCAGGTATGGTTCAGTTCCTTGGAACATGTTTAGTTTCTTGGAGTTCCAAGAAGCAAAACACAGTTGCTTTATCCACTGCTGAAGCAGAATATGTAGCTGCCGCTGCATGTTGTTCCCAAGTGCTTTGGATAAAACAACAACTAAGGGATTTTGGTATTATCTATGATTGCATTCCTATTTTTTGTGATAATACTAGTGCTATATGTATTTCTAAAGATCCAGTTCACCACTCACGTGTTAAACACATTCATATTCGTCATCATTTTCTAAAGGATAATGTAGAAAAAGGTTTGATAAAGCTTGAGTTTTGTCAAACAGAAAATCAAATTGCAGACATCTTAACAAAGCCATTAAATAGAGAAAGATATGAGAAGATGAGGATGGAACTCGGATTGATAAAAGTGCAACAAAAGCCATGAAGTTCCTCCAGGTACGTCATTATTTATAACACAGTTCCTATGTGCACTTCTCATCACAAATCTTGTGCGAAAGCATGTTCCCACAGGAACTTTAATATAAATCGCAAATGTCTATCAATATTATCCTTAGTGTCATGATTGCTTGTCTAAAGATGATTAATTAGATGGTATGCGATACGTTCCTCCTTTTCACATAAAATATTTTTTCCTTAATTTTATTTTTTCCTCATAAATTAATTTCCAGAAATTAATTTTTGTTTATGATTGTTTCATATTCCTACCCTATAGGATGTATATATTTATTTTTAATTTTTACATTCCATGAACAAAATTTTGCTACCAATTACACGTAAATAGGGGGAATGAATTTAGAAGGAACTTGCAAAATATACCAAATTTATTATCCCACTAACATGCACCACTTTTCCCTTAAATACCCATCTAATCAACCCAATATTCACATCACATCTCATTCTCAACCGTCAAAACCCTTTCTCTTTCTTTCACTTTCACTTTCTCACTCTTCATAACCCCCAAAAACTCAAAAACCTAACCATGGATACTCAACACTCATCTTCCATTGACACTGAAATCCAAACCCCCACAACCAAAAAGCGACCAACCGAAAAAACCACTGACAAATCTGAACCCAAACCTAGTTCCTCCATGACTGAGAGAAAACGACAAAGGGACGAAGTCGAACCAATGGATGAGGAAGAAGACATTGATGTTGGTGACGACTCTGGAAAAACGACGGAGGTTGAAGCAAGTAAGTATGTTCCGGGTTTGTTTTTAGACTTAGATTGGTGTAGTTCGGTGGGTTATGTGGAATTATTAGATGTTATAGACAATCAGGGGTGGATTAAATTACTAAGTGAACATGGAATTGATGATACGTATCCTAGAGCAATCCACGAATTCTGTGAAAACTATGGATTTGCTAAAGGAACTATCACCAGTTCCGTGAATGATGTTGAGATTTCGTTTGATGCTGATTATTTGGCTAAGTTATTTGAGGTTCCAAATGAGGGTTATGATAATTACTTTAAAGGGAGATATAATTTGAAGATTGGGAAAGTAAATAAAGATGAGATTTTGACAGAATTAGGAGGGAAGAAGGGAGTGAACAAAATTGATCATAATTCACTCTCGCCTCTTGGAAAATTAATGTTTAATTTTGTTAGGAGAACTGTGTTCCCACGAACACAGAAGAGGAATGAAGCTAACTTATTGGATTGTGCGGTTATTTATTGTCTTTTGTTCAATGTGCAAGTAAATTTCCCAAGCTTGATGATATCTCACTTGGATCACACAGTTCCAAGTGGATTGAAAGTTGGTTATGGAACTTTACTGACCAAAATTTTCAACAGCTTTAATGTACCATTAGAGGGATATGGGAAGGTTGGAATGAAGAAGGATCAGTACATTCATGTTACTCTTATGAATGGACTGAATTTGGGTGTTTTAAAAGGACAAACTCAGTGGTACACTGAGATTTTGAAGTTAGAAGAGAAAAATAAGAGGGAGGAAGAAGAGAGATCAAAAGTGAGGAAGAGTAGGAGACTCCTTAGCAAGTCTGAGAGTGAGCCACCTAAAATTGATCTTGATACTGAGGGGTTTAAAACTACTGAGATTGAGGTTCTAGTCCCTGGGAAGACAGAGCAGTTGGAACAGTTCCTCAAGAAACTGCAGGAGAAATTGCAGGATGTTGAAGGTCAAGTCTTTATGATGAGACAGGCCTTGAGTTCGTTTATGTTGTCTTGCGACAAGAAGCATGCAGAAGTAATGGCATGCCTTGCAGAGCTTAAAAGTGCGAAAGGAACTCCATCAACACCTGCTGAAACTGCTGCTGCTGAAGGCGAAGGAGGAACTCACGTTGAAGAAGATGCACCAGAAGACGAAGTTCCCAGCACTTCAGTTCCTATGGACACAGCCCCTACCTCAGTTCCTGACGAAACCTCAGCTGACCCTGTTCCTCTAAGCATCATCCCTGCCTCTTAAGCCCAATATGACCCATTCCTTCTTCATTGCACTCTCCTTATTTAAAATTATTCGATGTGGTTGTACTTTTGTTCTGGATTTCTTTTTATTTTCTTTTTCTTTTGTTTTCGTTGTTTCTCTTTTCTTTGTTTTAATAAAACTCTTATTAGTTATGGGTAGTGAATTTTTTTCTTGCTTTATTTTATATTTTTGAACGTATCAGTCATACTTCTAAACTTGATTCTTTAGATGCATCTTGATGGCTAATATTGCTAGATTGCTGCTGAGCTACGTATTAATATTCCAACATTGGGGTCTCTACCATTATATGAAATAATGGTGCTGTGATGGTCAGTTTCTCAGGGAACATAGTTCTAAATTTTGATGATGCCAAAAGGGGGAAGAGAACGGCAACATACATTGCATAATAAAATCAAATCTGAATCCTAATTCTCTCTCACTCTATCACACTCTATTAAAAACCTGCAAAGTTAAAGTTCCTATGTATATACTTGTATATAATCCTAGTCATAGTTTTTGCTTAGTGTATATTTAACTTAAATCAGAAAATCAAAATCAAAATATGTTTCTTTATATGTTTATCTTTTTCTACGCTTGTTTGCCTTGGTTTGTCATCATCAAAAAGGGGGAAATTGTTGACTCATGAATTGAGAGTAAAGTTTTGATGATGACTAACACAAACAAGCTTAACTAATATATACTTTGAGTTCCTATGAGATTTCACAGGTTCAAAGTGTAAGGAACTTGGAGCAATATTGAAGGAACGTAACAAGCTAAACAACCAAGTTCATGGAGAAGTTCCTAGGCAGAATATTGCAAAGGAACACAGAAGAAAGAAAAGAAGTTCCTTGGTAACACAGTTATGTAGGAACAAGCTGCGAGAATAGATCTGTTCCTACAGGAACAGGCGAACAAAGTCAAGACATCCACATGAAGTGTCTTGGTAAAGAGAAGAGAATTTCCAAGAAGATTATAAGCATAATCTTCTAGGAACTTAGTAATTACATTGGAGTCTCAAATCAGATTGGAACATCAAACCTAAAAGCAAGTTACGAATCTATCCTACGAAGTGGTCTAGGTTAATTTATTGGGCTGATTTTGCTGAAGAATAAAAACGGCATCTAGGGTTTTTAACAAGTCAAGAAATGTTGTTAAGCATCCTAGATTGTAGGAATAAAGTCATGGGTTCATGGGCAAGAATAAAGCGGTTAAATTAGTCAAGTCAAAAGGCCTATTCTCCTGGTCTACATACTTGGGATAGTGGAAGAAATCATGGAGTTGTGGATGAGCAAAGAACGTGGTTGAAGACTGAAGATTACAAGCCAGAACCATTCTATAAATACTCCAAGAAATTCAGAAGAAGAAGTGAAGAACATCAGAGAACACATTGAGTATTTAACGAGTACATGTTTTGATGTTGTTGTTCCAGTCCAGTTTAAAAGGTCTTTTCAATGTATTAGAGTCAGAATTGAGTTGTAATTAGTGAGAAAAAGAGAAGTGTGAGAACTAGAGAAGAGTGGAGAAAAAGAGAAAGAGAAGCGAGAGATAAAGAGTGAGAATTGAGAATCAAGTTCCTACAGGAACTGACGAGGGAAATTAGAGAATTTAGGTTGTAATAGCTGTTACAGGCCTATAATAGAAGTGGAGTTTTCTTCCTTAGGGCCAAGGAAGTTTTTCTCATAAATATATCACTCGTACTCTTTAATTCGTTTAAATTTGTTTAAATTCCGCATACAAGTTCCACACAGCAATTCACCCCCCCTCTTGCAGTGTTCCTATAGAAACAACATTCTTGAATAATTGCATGATAATAAATGTCAAGTAAATATATACTTGATTTCTTCTTTTTAAAAACATGAAAATTAATCTCATAACTTTCGTAATCAGTTAATTTAATCAATAGATGTGTATAAGAGACAGCGTTTATGTTGTCTTGCGACAAGAAGCATGCAGAAGTAATGGCATGCCTTGCAGAGCTTAAAAGTGCGAAAGGAACTCCATCAACACCTGCTGAAACTGCTGCGGCTGAAGGCGAAGGAGGAACTCACGTTAAAGAAGATGCACCAGAAGACGAAGTTCCGGCCAGCACTTCAGTTCCTATGGACACAGCCCCTACCTCAATTCCTGATGAAACCTCAGCTGACCCTGTTCCTCTAAGCATCATCCCTGCCTCTTAAGCCCAAAATGACCCATTCCTTCTTCATTGCACTCTCCTTATTTAAAATTATTCGATGTGGTTGTACTTTTGTTCTGGATTTCCTTTTATTTTCTTTTTCTTTTGTTTTCGTTGTTTCTCTTTTCTTTGTTTTAATAAAACTCTTATTAGTTATGGGTAGTGAATTTTTTTCT
>PYUH01004029.1:508876-790368 GCA_016808085.1 Suaeda aralocaspica | reverse complement strand
GTACTCTTTAATTCGCTCAAAATAGTTTAAATTCCGCATACAAGTTCCACACAGCAATTCACCCCCCCTCTTGCAGTGTTCCTATAGAAACAACAAAGACCTTTTTGATCAGCGTGTGCATATTTTTAGTTTTTGTAAAAATTGAGTCAATTGCCAAAGCTAGGGAATATTACTTGCATTTCGAGTCGACTTTTATACTAGGATTGAGTGATTACCTTTAAACACTTGCATGAGGTGTGAGATGTGGGTTTGGGTTCTCAAATTTTACATTCAAACACTTGCTGCATTTGCATTTTTTCGGGATTAAGGGTGAGCTTCATTATCTATGCTCAATTTTATGTGTGGAGTGACACCGAGTGAGCTACTCTAGTCATCGACTTCTATTTCTTACACGGTTGGCTCATTGATTTTGATTTGAGTGAATGGCGGTCAAGGGATTTTGATAGGTTGGTTGAGGATCTTGCATACTCGGAATTGCTTGAGTTAGTCTTGTTTTACAAAGTTAAAGGGGTGAAGTCATTGTTTGCTTAGTTGTTTGCTTGAGGACAAGCAAAGGTTTGGCTTGGGGGAGTTTGATAAGTTGATATTTTATATGTATTTTACCCCCGATCCCGGTTGATTCTTAGCTCTAATACGGCTCTTTTGAGCCATTTCTACTAACTTTTGCTATTTCGAGTGTTTGTTGTGCTTTTTATTAGATTTTTCAGGAATCGATGATTTATCGTTGTTCTCCGAGCCTTTTGAAGCACTTGAAGAAGTTAGTAAAGAGTTGAAGTCATTTGGGAAGCTAAACTGAAGACTAGAAGTGTTAAAACGAAGAATTAAAGAGGCAATTAAGGAAGAACGAGCGAAAACCGAGAAACGAAGTAAATTTGGCTACCCGCCCGGGTCGGAGTCGTGTGAGGGCTGCACGCCCGGGTAGCCCGGGCGGATGGCTCTGAAGGCCCAATTCAGCGCATTTTGCCCCTGTTTAGCCTAAGTACTTAAGTGTATTTTTCTCCTAATTAGTGAGATTACGCCTCTTTTTATTTTAGAATCCTAGTTTTACTCAAAAATTCTCACAAAGTGTAAAACTCTATTCAATCATTCAATCAATAATATTCAGGTTCTATTTTATTCTCAATTCTTGTTTTTAGTTATGTTTATTATTATTTTTAATTTATGTTCTTAATTTTCGTAGTTTTATGTTTAGATTTAATTTTCTTAATTTTTGTTAGTTTTGTTTAGTTTAATCATGTTTAGTATTTTAATTACTTTCATTGTTTTAGTTTCAGTTTCTTTAATTATGAGTGAGTAGTTCCTTTTCTAGGGCTAGGGGATCCATGGATTAATTGCTGATGTGTTGCTCCTAATTATTAGTTTAACTATTAATTTGCTTGAATTCTTATTGTCAATTACTATTGCTTTCAATTAAATACTGGCCAGGTTTAGTTGTTAGTTTGATATTGTTGAAATCGATGCCGAGAGGTAAGATTACCACAATTAGATCATAAGGACAATAGGCAAAACGAGTCTAAGTGAGCGAGAGCCATTAGAGGAGTTTTGAAGGAGACTAGATTCGAGAGAATTAGTGGACCTTAATTCAAGGAAATTGATAATATAATTAATTATTTGTGTGCAAATTCACTGGTTAATCTGTGGTGAACCGATGTCCTAGGTTTAGTTATTAATTAATTTCCTTAATCAATTTAGTTCTAATTCTAGTTAATTTCTTAGTCACAATCGTCACTCAAAGGCCCTTTACACGGTTTAGACTTTTTAGAACTAATAGGTTTAATTGCTTCCCTGTGGATTCGATCCCTACTTCCCTAGCTATATTAGTTAGAGTGGTTAGGTTTATTTTTGATAGGTGTGCGATAGCCTCATCAAGCGACTAGCGTTCAACCTCTCAGTTGCTACAGCCTCAGGAGCAAACCTAGACAATTCTATAAACTTAGAGTAGTACTCAGTAATGGACATGCTCCCCATCTTAAGTTCTAGAAACTCCCCAGCCTTCTTCTTCTGAAGAAACACAGGGTAGAACTTATTACGAATCTGCTCCTGAAACATATCCCAATTAAATCCTGGTAAAGCCCTTATTACAGCCTCATTTTGTGACCACCATAAATCAACTTCTCCTCTCAGATAGTACACAACATGATTCACTTTAAGCCCCTCTGGACACTCAACTGGCCAAAACAACTTATTAAACTCTCTCAACCATCCCTCTACAACAATTGGATTGTGCTCTCCTTGGTAAGTGGGTGGCTTGCTTTGAGAAATTTTCTTGAAGAGTTCCCCAGTAGGGTCACTACCTGTTCCATTTCCTCTGGCAGCTAGCTGTTCAGCTACAGTAGCTAATTGCCTCACTACTTCATTCAGATGATTGTTATTACGTTCAGCCATTCTATTTCTCTTGTAGAGGAAAAGACCTTTGTATTAAATTCAGTCTAACTGAAAGTCAGGACAACATAGACTTAAATCATAAAACACTTTCTCATTTCATCTCATAAAAGCAATTTCATTCTTTTAGAGTGAATGATTCACTTTGTCTTAATTGTTTACACAACCATTAAAATAAGAATAAAGCACATAAGAAATAAAAATAATTCCCTTGGTTCTATTCTACTTGAGGCTTTCAATCATAATTATTACTCAACTCTTCTCATCATTTCTTATGGCTCACTGCCACTTATTCAAACTAAAGTAAACAATAACTTAAACTGTTCAACTAAACATTAGAAACATTAAACATCAATAGTTAACTAGATTTAAACAAAGTCTCTATACATTAACATTATCTTCTTGTCTCTTGAGATCACATATTTCCTTGGTATGAACTCCGGGTCATTCTTAGTGTCAACCTCCATTTTCTTATTCCGTCTCTTCTTCTACCTCTTCCATGTCCTCCTCAGGATCTGATTCTTCTTCCTCTTCTTCAGATTAAGTTACCAAGTCAACATATACTGGAATTACTGGGTCTGGGTTCTCAATTTCATAACTCGAACTATCCCTTGACTCATCAGTCTCCGAACACGTAGGAGTCTCCTCCACCATTAGGTCTTCACTTCCTTGGCTACCTTATGGGCTTGGTGCGCGCGGGGTCTCCTCACCTGCATTCATTTCATGATACTCTTGCTCTTTCCTAGCAATATACCCCTCCAAAAACCTCCAATCACAACCCCACTGACCAACATCATCCTTACACTTAGAATAATTTGGAAGGCCTCCAACAAAGTGGAAATCACTAAATTTCGCCTTAATCTCTAAATAGGGTGAACGGTCGGGCAAACACTTAAAAATCAAGGCTGCTACATGGTCAGGCTGATCCCATTGTGGTAACTTCAACACAGTACTCATGTACCAACAGTAGAACCGTATTTTCCAGACATATTGAGGCGGACTTTCGTAGTCTTTCTTCTCTAATGTTCCTATTTGAGTATTTTTACTTGGCATAATATGAGACATCCTGCACAAAACATAAGACTAATGGTTCATCCTTCCCAAAACAAAACAAGAAAAACTAACAGTTCTACAAAAAAGAGGTCTTGTGGCTAACATACAATTTCCTTTACACCCAACTATTCACATAAGCAACACCTTAAACATGAACTTTAATGCATGAAAGAACAGAAACAAATTCTATCCTACATGCCCAAACTTCCTACCCAAGCTCACCACATGGTATTAAAGCAATAACACATAATACATACCTAAATTCCTTGCATGCCTGCACACTTAATTTATTTTTTTCAAAACTTTCCATTTTCGAAAATTATTGTTTTTAGGAAAATTCCATTTTCAAAAAGTTTCCAATTTAAGAAATTCCTCTTACCAAAAAATAAAACTTAGATTGCCCCAAAAATAATTTTTTTTTTTTTTTTCAAAATTTAAGCTCTAGTAACCACTTTGTAACAACCTGGAATTTCCTAACTTCTTACTTCTTATTTTTCCAGAAAACATATTAAAATTATTAAGGATTATGTTTATCAAAACTTCTAAATATGGAAAAAACCAAAGTATTACCGCCACCATGATAACGGCTAAACCCCTTCCCCCGAATTTGAAATATGCTTTTCTAGATGATGCTTAGATGTATTCAGTTGTAGTTAGCTCTAAACATACGGATAGTCAACTTGAAAGGTTGTTAGCTGTGCTTAAAACTCATAAAAAGGCTATTGGTTATACACTTGATGATCTAACTGGAATAAGTCCTGATTTTATATGCATAGAATTCATCTAGAAGAAGGCCATAAGCCTTCTATACAGGGACAAAGGAGACTTAACCCTAACATGCAGGGAGTGGTGAAGGAAGAGGTTCTTAAACTTCTTGATGCAGGTATCATCTATGATGTACCAGATTCTCAATGGGTAAGTCCAGTGCAGGTAGTCCCTAAGAAGGGAGGAACAACTATTGTGCGTAATGATAAAAGTGAGCTTATCCCTACTAGAGTTGTTACAGTTTGGCGAATGTGCATTGATTACCAAAAATTAAATGTCGCCACTAAAAAGGATCATTTCCCTCTCCCTTTTATTGATCAAATGTTAGAAAGGCTAGCAACTAATAAATATTTTTGCTATCTAGATGGTTACTGTGGTTTCTTTCAAATACCTATCCATCCTGATGATCAATAAAAAACGACATTTACATGTCCTTATGGCACTTTTGCTTACCGTAGAATTCCCTTTGGTCTATGTAATGCGCCTGCTACCTTTCAACGATGTATGATGGCTATCTTTTCTGAGTTCATAGAGTCTAGCATGGAAGTATTCAGGGATGATTTTAGTGTCTATGGTACTGATTTTTATTTATGTTTGGCTAACTTGACTAAAGTGCTTAAAAGATGTGAACAGGTGAATTTGGTCCTCAATTGGGAGAAATGCCACTTTATGGTGACAAAAGGAATTGTCCTAGGACAACTAGTCTCTGAATGAGGTATTGAAGTAGAAAAAGCTAAAATTCAAGTTATTGAACAATTACCTCTACTAGTAGGTGTAAAAGGTGTTAGAAGCTTTCTAGGTCATGCAGGGTTTACCGCCGATTCATTAAAGATTTTTCTAAAATTGCTAAACCCTTAACTCAACTGCTATTAAAAGATGCCGAGTTTAAATCCACTGATGAATGCCTTGAATCTTTTAATTTGATCAAACAAGCACTAATCTCTACACCCATTATTCAATCACCTAATTGGGAATTACTGTAACACCTTGGAATTTTCTAACTTCTTACTTCTTATTTTTCCGGAAACCATATTAAAATTATTAAGGATTATGTTTATCAAAACTTCTAAATATGGAAAAACTAAAGTATTACCGCCACCGTGATAACAGCTAAGGCATTTATCAAAGTACTACAGCGGAAGTCTTAAAACCAAAACAATTTAAAACTAAACTTCAAAACAATCCCAAATCAAAAATCAACTTTAAACTTATTACACTTCGGAACCTTATTAACGGCCCTTAAAAACGAAACGAAAACTAATAGTCATTAGAAACAAATCAACATCCAAAATAAATGTTAGTCTTCATAAGCAACAAAATAAAGTAAAGCTACAGAAACACAGCAAGCGCTCTCACTTCAGCCCATCATGAAATAACTTATGCCCACTCGTACCTGCAACTTTTCTTTTACTAGAAAACTACTCACCACAAGTGGGTCATTTTACGGCCTAGTCCAAGACAAAGCCATGCACACAAAATAAACAGTCAGCAAAGACTATGCAACAACCAAAAGAAATAAAACATGCACTCAACTTACCTCTAACGACCTTTTTACCTGTACATGGACTCAATTAATTTAATTATTATATTTAAAATTATGGATCCTGTATCGAACAGGTTTCCTCCTTAAAAATCATCGCCCTATTGGGCACCAACTTGGGAGCAACTCCAAGAAGGTATTACTATGTCACATAAAGTGACGGATATCCAGCGCATTAATTATAGAAAAGAGTACAATGTCTTGTACTCCAATTAGAAGTCATATATCACTTTTCCATACGACTCCCCCCATTGTTCATACTCAAGGTATATACGTTCCAAGAGTTTAGAAATGTTATGACTCTCATGTAACATCACATAAAGACATATATCAAATCAAGTAAGCCAATTTAATTATCTTCAATTTAAGGTGATTCCAAATTAATCTTACGTGCGTCCTTTAATTAAACTGAACTCCCTGTATCACACATTAACTGTGAGTGGCTAATTCCCTACTTTCTTCTTGACCACACATTAAACTGTGAAAGTAACATATATGAAATACTTGCTCATAACTTCTTTTAATCATGTGAATAAAAATTCACAACTACCTTTTTTTTTCTCTCTCTTTTCTCTAAATTTTTGAAATTCTAATGACAAGTATGAGCAAGAAATTCTGAAATTTTGGGTTCTAAGGGGTATTTATAGGCCCCAAAGTAGGATTTGGAAAAGCCCATACTAATCCTAACAAGTGGAAATTACCTTTAGGCCCTTGCCTCAAAATAAATTAGGAAACCTTGGAAAATTCTATTTTTATAAGTTTTTTAAAATATTTTTAAACATAAAAATATTATTTAAGAACACAATAATTACTTTCAACCAAAACTTATTATATATTTTATTATTATTAATTTTTTTTATTTAATATGCCTATTGAACATATTTATATATTTTTTCAATAAAAATATTTAAAGTTATACGAATAGAGTATAAAAATACTCTTTTAAAATACGTGAAAATGTGGGGCATTGCAATTACCTTTTAAAATTATGTGTGATGCTAATGTCTATGTTGTAGGTGCCGTGTTAGGTCAGAGGAAAGATAAGATTTTGCATGCTATCTACTATGCCAGTAAGACTTTAGATCCAGCTCAGGTTAACTATGCCACAACTGAAAAATAATTGCTTGCTATAGTGTATGCTTTGGATAAATTTCGTTCTTATCTTATAGGCTCGAAAGTTATCATTTATACTGACCATGCAGCTCTAAAGTACTTACTTGGAAAGAAAGATGCAAAACCGAGGCTTATTAGGTGGATTTTGCTCCTCCAGGAGTTTGATCTAGAAATACGTGATAATAAAGGTGCAGAGAATGTGGTTTTAGACCACCTATCTAGAATTCGATATGATAATGGGGAGATTTCAACTCCCATTGATGACTCTTTTCCCGATGATCATCTTCTAGCTATGATTTCTAACACTCCATGGTTTGCTGATTATGCTAATTACGTAGTTGGAGGAGTGTTACCTCCCGATCTTACTTATCAGCCACGGAAAAAGTTTTTAGATGATGTTAATCGTTATTTTTGGGATGACCCTAACTTGTTTCGTGAGAGTGCAGATGTCTTATATCGCATGCGTGTACCAGATTGGGATGTCTATGGAGTTCTGCACCATTGCCACTCTTCACCCTATGGAGGGCATGCTGGACTCGCCAAAACGATGTTTAAGGTATTGCAATCCAGTTTTTATCGGCCTACGATACTCAAGGATGCTAGAGATTTTGTCATGTATTGTGATTCATGCCAATGATCAGGTAATATCTCAAAAAGGCATGAAATGCCTCTAACAGGTATCTTAGAAGTTGAAATTTTTGATGTTTGGGGCATTGATTATATGGGTCCCTTCCATTCTTCTAATGGTAATCGTTTTATATTAGTCGTTGTGGATTATGTTTCCATGTGGGTGGAAGCGATTGCTTCTCCCCACAGTGATGCTAACACCGTTTTAAAAATGTTTAAGCAGGTCATTGTTCCTAGGTTCGGAGTCCCTAGAGCTATCATCAGTGATGAGGGAATGCATTTTCATGAGAAAAGGTTAGATAAGCTTCCAGAAAAATATGGTGTTTACCACAGGACGGGATTGGCATATCATCCAAAAACCAGTGGTTAAGTCAAGGTTTCAAACTGAGAAATCAAGTCCATTCTAGAAAAGATGGTTGCGAAATCGAGAAAAGATTGGAGTAGTAAGCTTCATGAGGCTTTATGGGCGTATAGAACAAAATTTAAAACTTCAATTGGCACTTCCCCATATAGATTGGTTTATGGAAAAGCGTGCTATCTCCCAATAGAACTTGAATACAAAGCTTATTGGGCAATCAAGGAATTAAACATGGATGCTAAGCTCGCAGGTGAAAAACGTTTGCTACAGTTGAATGAATTGGATGAATTTTGGCTAGGAGCATATGATAGTGCCTAAATCTACAAAGAAAAGACCAAAAGATGGCACGACAAACGAATCATGAAAAGGGAGTTTCAAGTTGGCGATAAGGTTCTATTGTTTAACTCAAGACTTCAATTATTCCCTAGAAAGCTAAAATCTAGATGAATTGGCCCCTTTACAGTGATAAATGTTAGCAAATTTGGCTATGTTGCAGTTCAAAGTGAAAAGGGTGAAGTATTCAAGGTTAACGGTTAAAGGTTGAAGCCATACTATGAAGGAGATGTCATCGGTTTGGTTGAAGTCATCCAACTCAATGATCCTAAAATACCTTGATCACTAATGCAGCCATGGTAAAGCTATTGACCTTAAAAGAGCGCTTCTCAGGAGGCAACCTGAGCTTTCTACCCCTTTCTTCCTGTTTTTTCCTGTTTTTGTGTGCTTTCGGTTGTTTTTCGTAGTTTAGTTTAGCTTAGTCAGCATTTGTTTTAATTTTGCTGCCTAGCTAAGGGTGTAAGTGTTTCATGCTTAATTAGGGTAATTAAGGAGAGTTTAAGAGTTAAAACGTGCTTAAGTGTTGATTAATAATAATAATATACAACATAATTCATTAATTACGGAGAAAAAGAGAAAAATTAGCAAAACACTTTTGCAAAGGTGAGATGCGGGCACAACGAAAAAAAAGCCCCTTCCTCTATGCGCCTGCATTATAGATCAGAGAGTTTATAATTTGCTACAGAAGGAACCTGCGGGCACAACCTTCATCTGGGTTTTCTTCGCTGCGGGCGCAGGTTGCTCCTGCGGTAACCCGTCTTCGTTGTTTTGTTTTTTCTCGCGTGGGGCCTTCCTTTTTATCCGCCCGTTATTTGTTTTACTCGCCCCCTTATATTATTATCATTATATTATTATTATTATTATTATTATTATACCTTTTTATTATTATTTTTTATCTTTTAATCTCTTTTCTTTTTAACCTCACCTAATCTATCTTCTTCCCCCTCCCTTACACCATTAAAACACCAAAAACCTTCAACTTCAAATCACCATAACACACTCCATACTACTCCAAATCACTTCAAATTTTACACAACACTCCCCTCACTAGTCTAAACAATATCATGGAGTTAAAATTTGAAAAAAAATCAACAAGTTGCAATACTTAGGGTTTGAAAATTCGAACCACTTTTGGGTTTCTACTTCAATTTTCTTGAAATTTCTTGCTCTATTATCATCTACTAAGGTATAACGTCCTTTTTATCCATTTTTTATGAAGTTTTGATGAATTTCTAATTTTTGGGTATTTTAATTACGAATTTAGTTTCTAATTCTAAACTTGATTGTTGTTGTGTCATGAGTGATTAATGGTTATTTTTATGCTTCATTATCATGTTTGGGATTGTTAATTGTGAGTAATTGGAAGGTTTGTGCTAAATTGTTGAGTAAGAGTTTTCATGGAATTTTTGATGATTATTCATGAATTTGTTGAGAATTAGGAGTGTTAACTAATTAAATTCATGCTTAAAGTCTTAGAATGCTTAAAATCATGCTTTGAATTACTTCTTTGCTTATTTTGAATTCTAGCTTTACTCATGATTTTTCATTACCAACTTTCATATTGAACTTCATGCTTAAAAATTGGTTAATAGTTGCTACTCATCTTAACTAGCTCATCTCTATTTGCTCTTAAAGTTTCATTGGAGTTGTTTGGGTGGTTTTAATTGCACAATGATTGGATTCATATTATGGTGGAAGTTGGTTTTTGTTGTTGTTGCAATTGGTGTTCCCTTTTGAATTTGAGCTTGAAAATGTTGGTTTTTGATGCGTAGTATACAAGTAATGCTTAAGATTGGATGTTATTGGTTGCACTCATGGCTTTAATTGATTAGAACTTTGTAGTTCTCATTGATTTAGTTGCATTTACAAACGGGTCATGCCAAAATTTCCGCAAAACCTTGTTCGTAACTTTGATTATATGATGACTACAATACCTTGATTGTTTCTTTGGTCATGCTATTACATCCCATGATTCCTTATGCTTTCATATTGGCATGACTTTGGTTTCGAAACTTGCTTCAATAGAATTCTAATCCTTGTTTTTCATGCACATGTTTTGTAGGATAATGAAGAAATCTGTTGGCAAACTACTTGGCGGAGGCCCCAAGAAATCTCAGAAAATCGGGGCATCATCTTCAGCTTCCAAGGGGAAGCAACCATCATCCTCTAGAACGTCACCTCAAAACAAACAGGAAAGGCAGAAACGATATGAAAAGCTTTCCAAGAGAACAATCAGGTCTACACGGTTCTTCCAACAGCAAACATGTGACAAGCTCAGTATTACAGATCAGGTGATGAGAATGGCTTACCGCATTGGATGGGGAAACTGGATTAATGCTACTATGCCCAACCTAGCAGGTCCCACACAGATACAGAGAGCTCACCCTAGAGTTCTTATCCAGTGACCATTTCCATGTTACCCAGGAATCTCGCGTAGTTGAAAGAAGGACACCCATCAGCTTCACCATCTTCGGACATCACTATGAGATGGATGTGAATGAATTAAATGAGAGGTTCCTACAGAATCCCGAAAATGCGGTATGGTCTACAGTAGAGCATGAGTGGATACCATATTTTGAGGGAGCTTGGTGGGAGCGAATTACTGATGGCAGTTCCACTTTCACTTCTACCACTGCCAAAGCATCGGAGGTCCAGCATCCTGCCTTCGGTACTTCCTGAGATATGTGGTTTACTGCCTATTTTTAAGAGGAGATTTAGGTCAAATCTACCCTGATGAGATTAGATTATTGTGGATGGTGACAGAAGGATATGCCAGGCAGCCTCTCCATTATAACTTCGGGTTCTTTCTAGCTTGCCGGTTTGCTAAGGTTGCAAAGGGGATTACTAACACCGGCACTATTTACATAGGTGGCATGATCACATGGCTGGCCCACACTCTAGGCCACACTGAGGAGATCCACCAGCTAAACCCGATCGAGGAGAACCCCTACCCCGATACTACTGCCCTGAGAGCAGCTAACTTCCTGAGACATTATCAGAGAGGGCAAAGAGAGAGACGTGTCTGGTGCGTTCGGGAAATTTCATGGTGTTACCTGCCGAATGCTTATGTTAGTCTTACCTATCAGGAGCACCCAGACGGCCAAAACCCTTGGAGGATTCCACTTGACAACATTCCACTGTAGGAGAGGGGGACTCCGAAAAAAGGGGCAGTTCAGATTGTCAACCTGATCCAGCAGACAGGCGGCCAACCCCAGTGTCCTCCAGCTCCACCACGACCTGAGCCTCTGAGACATAACTATGTTGGTTGTTCCTCCTCCACCTTCGATATGACTCTCCTGATGAACCGACTCGATGATATGCATTTTTATAACCAGCAGAGGTTTGACAGGGTAGATCATTCACATAGCGGACTCCGTTTTGATGTTGACTTGTTGCAGAGAGTCCAGTGGAGAGAGCACATGAGCAATGTTGAGGCTGGGATAGTTAAAGGATTCCCGAACCACCCTAACTGGCCACCAACATATGACCCTAGCACCGAGCCTACCTCTGATCCCTATCAGCCGTTCTATGACTAGTATTATCCTAGGTACTAGGGGTCCGGTCAGCAGAGCTCGGCTTCACCTCCTTCCTATGTTTTGCATAGTTATTTGTCCTGGGACAGGACAAAATTTGGTTTTGGGGGGGGTGGGGGGTGGGGGGGAAGGATTTAAGTATTTGGTATATATTTTTTTTTGCTTAGTTTTATTTATTGATTTTTACTTAGTTTTTTTTATTTATTTTTGTTTTCTTTTTCTTCTTATTTTTACCTTTTTCTTTGGATATTGGTTTGTTTCTTTCCTTTTTCATAATTTATTTCAAGCAGGATGTATTATTGATTCAGTACTTAGTTGGACTCATGTTAGGAATTGATACTGGTTTGGTTAGATCATTCCAACCACTCTTTTGTTTTGTTTTGTGTGTTTAGTTAGCTTTAATTGCTTTCTTAGTTTAGTTTTATTGCTTTCTTAGGACTGTTATATGGTTTGTACCATTCGTTAGGAATGAGAGTTTACACGTGACCAAAAAGATTGTACTGTTTTCTTAGTTTTAATTTTAGAGAGAATTGGTTTAATGGATTATTCATGTCCTAGTTGAGTTTTATGGTTGGAATTGACTACTTTTGTGCCCCTTGTGCTATTTTGAAAACTTTATGACTCTTGACTGCGGATGGATCCATATGTGTGATTTGTTGGCTATGACTTGAAGTTGATTGCTTGATTTCCTTTTATTAGTCAACTTTTTCCAACCTTGCCTGGGTCTTGGACTTGAACTATGTTAACGGGAGGATTTTAGCCTCTTTTTGAATATAATATCATTCACATTTTTCTTTCATGTGTGCTTAGTGCCTGGTGCAACTATGATATTGGGTTTGACATTGGATTCTAGTAACTTTAATTGTGGATTTTGTGTATGTTGCACATGATAAAAGGCCTTCATTTCTTCTTTTGAGCTTTAGAGTTTCATTTCCTACATTTATATTTTCCCTTGATCCTATGTTTTGAGCTTTTATCCCTTTCATTTGTATTTTTAGCCACATTACAAGCCTATTAGCCTTGCTACATAATACATTATATGCCCAAACCCGCTTTGGGGGAGTTGAAGTAGTTGTGATGTTGTTAATGTAACTTCTGAAGGTTGTTTTGAAGGATCGATGGTGAAATAGTTGGAAGTGTTATTGTGAAAAGTTTGATTATAAAGTTTCACATTTTAGGCTCTGCATACCAATGTCTTGGCTATTGTAGTCAATTGAAAAGTCATATTTTATTCATGGCCTAGTTATGTGTGTGTGATGATTATGTTTATTGTTTATTAAATTATAAGCAAAAACAAATCACTAAGAGTCGTGAAACTAAGATGTATTATACATGAAAAGTAAAGAAAAATTTAAAAAGCATAATAAAGTTGAAAAGAAAAAGAGAAATGAAATAAAAAGAAAGAAGTTTAAGTTTGTGAAGTAGTGGTTGTTGATTGATTTATGAGATTTATGGTGTTAATGTGAATTGAAAAGAAAATTTTGGTTTGGTTGGAATCGGTTTTTGGAGAAGCTATTGATGTTTTTCCTTGGATCTATATGCGTATACCCCGTGTTCCACCACATTACAATCTTGTTACAAGCTTGTTAAAGTCCTTTTTGATCTTCGTGCGCATGCTATTATTATTGTGAAGTGAATCCTTTGTCATGGTCGTAGAGTATTAATTGCATTTCGAGTCGACATTTAGGATGAGTGGATACCCTTTAAGCACTTCCATGAGGCATGAGATGTGGGTTTCGGGTTCTTAAAATTGCATTTAAACACATTTTGCATTGCATTCCATATTTGGTTGGGAGGTGAGGGTTAAAGCTTCATTGTTTTAAGCTCATCATTAATTGTGTTGAGTGACAACCCGTGAGCTACTCTAGTCATCGATTCATTAAACTTGCTTATTTGGTTTTGTTTGACCTGTATTTAGGAAGGACGGTAAATGAATGCTCTATTGGCTGGCTTTGGTCCATGTGTCTTCGGATGTTCTCTTGAGTTATGATGCTTATTTTGCTTTTATGGGGTGTAGTCAATTTCGTTGTGTTTTGCTCGGGACGAGCAAAGGTTCGGTTTGGGGGATTTAGATATATGTGTTTTATGTTGTGTTTTTCCCTCATTTTCGGTTAATTCTTCTGCTAAATAGTTAATTTTGTGGCTTTGTTTTGATTAAATATCGTCTTTCGATGTTTAGTTATGTTTTAGAACGTTTTTAGCATCTTTAGTTGACTTTTAGAGCCTTTTTATGGTTCTTTTGTACTTTTTTTAGTTATTACGTGTGGTTTTCGATTTTGTTTTATATGTTACAAGATCGTAATAGAGAGTTATGAAGTCATTAGAAGCTAGAACGAGTCAAAATGCAGTTGCCTCGGGATGCGCGCCAAGTTACGAGAAGCTACGAACGAGATTCGAAAAATCAAGCAAAGAAACAAGAAGGATCATCAAAATTTAGTCACATAACAAAGATGCGGGCGCAGCCTTTAGTTCCCTTTTTATCTATGTGCCCACAACATAGATTAGAGAATTCACACAGGCCAAACTAGATGACCTGCGGGCGCAGGGAACAAGCAAGTTTTGACCTATGCGGGCACAGGTCACATAGATTTTTCTCCATTCGATCTTTCCGCGCGGTTTTGCTTCGTGGATTTTATTTTAATTAAGCCCTAATACAATAAATACTCAATGTAAAGGGGGCACGACCCTAACTAGTTTTTGGCATATTTTTAGACTTAGAAATCCAAAAAGCTCTTTTCTCTCAAGAATTTTAGATGCACTTAATTTGTTCTTGAAGATTCAATTCCAATTAATGCAATTCATTCATTATTTTGGTAATCTCTTTCCTTATGCTTTTCAATTCTTTTTAATTCATGAACCTCTTTAGTTTCTTAATTTGTTGTTTAGATTAAATTAGTTTTGTTATTTTGATTCTTAATTTAGTTTTATTAGTAATTAATTTAGTTTTAATTGTAGTTTTAATTAGTGTTGATTATGATTATGTTATTTAATTTTGTTTTTGTTTTAGTTCCTTTAATTATGTGTGAGTAGCCTTTTTCTCTAGGGTTAGAGGATTTATGATCATATTGTGAATTTATTTTATGTTCATTAATTAATTCTTGGCTTTTGATTGAATTCCTATTATTGATTTTTATTGATTGCTATTAAATTGTAGCCAGATTTAGTTGTAAGTTAGTTTATTGTCGAAATCAAGGCCGAGAGGTAAGGATTACCACAATTAGACCACTGAATAATTTGCAAAAACAAATTTATGCAAGCGAGAGCCGGTAAAGGAGTTTTGAGGGAGTATAAGTTCGAGAGAATTAGTGAACCCTAGTTCAATGAATGCCAATGAATTGATTGATGAGTGTTAAATGAGTTTGTTGATTGATCATAGTGAACCGATTTCCCTACGTTCCCATTAATAGATTTTAATTCATATTTTCCCGTCATTTTCCTTAGTTTTAGTTTTTGCTTCCTTAATTTACTAGACTTTTACCGAATTTTCCACAAAGGCCCTTTACACATTTTAGACTTTTTAGAACTAATAGGATTTATTAGCTTCCCTGAGGATTCGATCCCTACTTCCCTAACTATATTACTTAGTGTTGTTCGGTTATTTTTGAAAGGTGCACGATAGCCTGTTCAACAAACATCACCGAAAAGGAGATTTTGTTTTTTTAGGGGTAAGAGTCAAACACCATTACATTTGTTATATAACAATATAGTGTTTTTGTTGTATTTAAATTTGATTGAATTGTCATTTGTTTCTTAATAATGTTTAATTAAATGATTTGTGTATAATGTCACAGTGTGTTGATGTTGCATACGGTGAAAACCATCCATTTGACATAAAGACCCTTAATGTGGAACCACCAAATGAATCTGATGATGAACAGGTATTAATGAAATACGACGAATAAATTTAAGTTAAAAAGTAATCATATTGTACTTGTGTAGAATGTTTTTATATTATTCTTTCATTTATGACTTTAAACGACTATAAAATGGAACCGCACGAAGCATGAGTATTGATTATAGTCAATATAAAAATTTTTTAGGATGTGATCGTGAAATTTGGTGGACGTGACATGATAAATCAAGCCAAGCACTTGTGCAAGACTGCAAAGTTAGTAATTATATTGAACGAGGATACCATGATGTAATGTTGATTAATTTGTAATCGAACTTGTTAGCGGAGAACTATTTCGTAGTTTATTACTTGTTATTGTTGCGCTTGAGCAATGATATGTATTTCACCCTTTAGGATGTACTTCTAACAATTATATTTAATTACGTTCCGATTTTATTAGGTATAATATATAGTATGGTGGATGAAGGAGAACAACCTACGCTTTACTAATTTTGATTGATTTATTTGATTGACTAATTTGAATTAATGAACTCCTTTATATTAAAACTTAACACGAATGATCTCTTAATGACATGTGGTCTGCCACATACGCATTCCCTTCGCACAACTACTTTATTAATATTAAAATGTAAAGATAGCTTCATTAAATTTACTGTGGCGCCTCCACATAGGCATTGACTTGGCACAACTAATTGCTTAGTATTAAGACGTAAGGAGAAGCATCTCTTAATTACATGTGGTCCCTCCACATACGACGTTTTAGGTACTAACTTGGCACAAATCCTTTAACCTTTATTATGTAACGATAAGCAACTCTTTCTCCCATGTGGCGCATCCACATAGGAATTCATTATGCACAAGTACTTGCTTTCATGGAAAAAAGATTGTAAAAAATATATAAATTGTCTGGTTCATTAATAAATGAGGAAATGTTATCCAAAATAAAATAAAATAAACCGATCGATCTACCTATAATAGGTATATATATATATATACTGCTACGTACTAAGATGGTAAGTAAAGTATTAAATCTTTTAAGTTAAAATGACCGTCTTTCCTCATATTAGCCTTATTAGCATATTCATTAACTATTTTGTTTTTATAGTTAAAACTTTCAATATCAATTAACAAACGATGCATTCTTTGGTAACTTATATATTTTCAACAATAACGACCATTTTAATGGCAATCCTTATCCCAATCAATTTCTGTTATATTTGTAGTTAAATTGTAGGCGTATTCGTTTGTTCTTTCTATGTCAATTGTATTAATTAAATTTATCCTATTCACTATTGAAGTAAAAATCAGTTTCTTTCGGCCGTCTTTCTTTAAGGGTCATTGATAGGTATGTTTATCTTTAACAATGTATCCTTGTCTTATACTCATTGATTCTTTAAATTTTAATTAAGTTATTTAGTTGTTTCTTAAATATGTTTCTGAAGCTGTATTTTCATTTTTGTAATAAACGATCATGGTATATCTAAATTGTTGCCGATGTTATTTCCATGATAAACCACCTATTTTTAATGTTGTTTTTCACACGCCTTGGTTGTTGGAATTACAAGTATTATTGGTTGATCAACCAACAACCAACTACTTAATCAACGAACGACCAACAAATTTATTCCTTTTAAAATGCAACCCCTTCAATGTTCAGAAGGACGTACTATTTATTAATTTAAGTGGTGCTTGTAGAACATTTATGTCAACAGGTAGGTGTTCGAATTATGGTTTTCATTGGTTCACAACTTCATCAACCAACCACATATAAGCTTAATCATTCTAAAAAGCAATCCGGTCAAAGTCCTGCTTAACTTAACAGTTGTTAGGTGTTTCTCAGCTTGAATTTGTTAACTTTTTTGTATTTATTTATTTGCGCACGAAGGACACGTTAAAATTATTTCTTTATCTCGACCGATTATTTATAATTTTTTAATTAGGGATAGGCATTTGATGTTAATAAAATTTATAACAAATTTACTTACCGGACCTCATAAGTTGACTGGTTATTTGACTTATATTAGTGGGCCTGTGGTTGGGTGGGCCTAATATATTTGGATGACTGTAGGCCCCTTTTATAATTTTTTGTGGTATTAAATTAATCACCCTCACCCTCCCCACAAAACCACCCTATAAACCACTCCCACCCACGAAACTATCCTCACAAAGCAATTCAGACCATTTTGTCAAATCTGACATCAAAAACCCTAGATCTAAGATTTTTATTGTTAAATTTGACCAAAAAATTTCTACATATTGATTATGAAGGTATGTTTTTTGGTTGTTTATTTTCGATTTTTTTTGGGCTGATTCGTATTTTGGTTGTTTATTTTGGATGTTTTTTGGTTGATTGGTTGGTGGTTGATTTAATGCTAGATTCATTTAATGGTTGTTGATTTAATGTTGGCTGATTCGTTTGATGCTAGATTTAATTGTGGTTGATTCGAATTATGGTTGTTTATTTTCGATTGTTTTAGGTGGGTGATTCGTTTTTGGGTTGATTCGTTGGTAGTTGATTCATTTCTTTTGGTTGATTCATTTCTTTTGGTTGATTCATTTTTTTGGTTTAATGCTAGATTTATTGGTGGTTTATTCATTTTTTGGTTGTTTTATTTGATTTTTTTGGTTGGCGGTTGCGATTTTTTGTAGGAGGTTGGTTATTTGTTTTAGGGTTTTTGTGTAGGTGGTCTGGGTTAGGTGGGTCTGGGGTGGGTGGTTTGGGCTAGGAGTCGTAGGCATTGTTTGGTGATTTGATTAAGGGGTCGTGGGTCTGGTTAAGGTGGTCTAGTCTGGTTGAGGTGGGTGGTCTCAAGTTAAGTGGATTTAGCGATCTGGGTTGCTGGTTTGAGTTGTGGGTCTGGGTGGTGTGTGTGGCCTG
The DNA here is from genome assembly GCA_016808085.1 of Suaeda aralocaspica. Taxonomy (NCBI): domain Eukaryota; kingdom Viridiplantae; phylum Streptophyta; class Magnoliopsida; order Caryophyllales; family Amaranthaceae; genus Suaeda; species Suaeda aralocaspica. The sequence goes on along the minus strand of PYUH01004029.1, from coordinate 771,933 downwards.
GGTTGTGTTCTTGGGTAGTGGTTAGGTTTGAGCTGGTGGTTAGTAGTGGTGGGGTATATGCTGCCTCACCACTTGATTTTTTTAAAGCTAAGAGTATCACAAATTTCGTTGAAAATTGTCTATCCCTCATCCCTTCTCTTCTCATCTGCTATTCTCCTTTTCGCATTTCAATTAATAGGGTAAGGATTAGGGGTAGGTTTGGGGTTTGTTTGAAACAGAAGCATATCATATGTATTAGAATATATAAATACGTTCAAAATGATCCCCTTTTTTCCTGTCTTCATTCCCCATATTATTAAACATGGATGTTGCTGTCTTTGTGTTTATATTTAGATCTTTTTTTTTCCCATTCTTTATCATTTTGTAAAGATGTGATCATCTGTGTATTTAGTTTGCAATTTTGTTATGGTTGTTTCATTTCTTCTTCAAAAGTTAAGAGTTTTTTTTTATTTTTTATTTGTTGTTTACGTAGCTACATTACATATCTGTTTTTAAGCGTTTCACTTATCATGATAATTGTTTGAAGATTCGAAATTGTAAATGGAAATTTTTTTTACCTTCGCATTATAACAGTAGTTAATTTTTTTTCAGGTTGTTGAGTTTAGGAATTATCCTATCACGAACAAGCTTTGGTTGGAATTTTTGGGTGGACGGCAACTATTTTAACAGTAGAAAATTTATTCTACTCCGCCTTCTCTATTTTTCTTTCAAATTTATATATGTTTTTCTTTTTTTCGTTTATTTAGTTTTCTATGTTGTTATTATTTGTTTTTATTATATTTTTGTTCTTATTTTCTGGTTGGTTCTTTACTATTTTATGTGGCTACTTTGGTGCGCCATAATTAACTGTCATTAGCAATTTCGCAAATTACCTACGTCGATATCGCACTTAGTTGATTACTTCAAACTCATAAACACATAACTACAATTCACTACCTAAAAAAGCAATTTTTAAAGTAGGTGGAGTTTTTTAGTAGGATAATCTGTTACATACTTTATGTACTTAGGACTATCTAATGCAAGTGATACCGCAATCTATAGGTTTGTTTGCAAGGTACAATCTTTTAATTTAGGTATGTATTTGGTTAGTTAGGATAGTAGGGGACATATTTTAGGTGCTTGCTTAGGATATACCCATGCAAAAGCGGCTAATCTAAACCATCTTCATCATACCTAATGCTTGCTCACGTGCTCTGCGTAAGCCCCCTAGGAATTGGTGCTAAAAATATACCTAATGCTAAAACGAATCAAACTTAAAATATACAGGATTGAATTAAATGCTGATTAATTTTACGGCCGAAGCAAGTGAATTACATCAAATATGTATCGTAATTTGTACCTTTAAATTCGCATCCGTCACAATTGTACCTGTTGTTGATTAAAAAAAATTCAACATTTCTTAGTTTGCAATCTCACCATTCGACACCAAATAACCTGTCACAGCGGAAATCCACAAATTTTCCATCCTGTCGATGTATTGACCTATTAGATAGTTAGGATTGCATGTAATACATCCACACCATTTAACAAATTTTCAATACCCCAATGTCTGTGCCACAACAACTAAAACAAGTATCTAAAACACTTGTTGCATCTAATATACAGTATAAATTAAGTTTACTATTATCAACTATACTAAACCTAACAGCACAAATGATTATAATTAGTAGTAAAAATATTGTTAAGGAATCCTCATCTAAATTAAATAATAAAAACTATTTATTAAATGTTTGAAAATGTATTGAATAATGGTTGGGGTGCACTCGCTTCATCCTTAAAAGGAATTAACTTACATGCAAACTTAATACTAAAACCTTTAAAAAATTTTGTTTTAATTTTTCATTTCCTTTACAGCAACAATGGAAGGTTACAATGCTGCAAAAGTCATCACAATCTTACAAGGAGAGTTTGATAATACTTTGGTATGGTTTTTCTTCATAGCTTCGTATAACATTTTACATAGTTCAATATAAATTTTTCAGTTACTTTATCAACTGTTGCCAACAACTTGCAGAAACTTCTTGAATTGTTTGCTAGAACAATAGGATTTAACTTGAATGAATCTTGTACGATACAAGGGCCTAGTGGAAATATTTTGAATGTGAAAGTGGAAGCAGATGATGAACAATGTGTGTTCACTCATGGTTGGTCTACATTTGTAGCTGATCACAATTTGGCACAAGGGTATAGACTTGAATGGCATTACTTAGGAAGCTCACAATTTAAGATTTACATCTATGATTTAACTGGGATTAAAGATGCAGCATCCTATTTTGTCACTCCCACTCCATCAGCAATCTTACCACACTGCAACAACAACGACAACAACATCACTACTCATGGTGAACCTAAATAAATAGAAATCACAATTTCAAATAAATAAATTTTAAACACATTCGAAAACAAGTTTTTAATCTTATTTAATTGATTGCATTATAATTTCATTTTAGCTATTTTGTTTGGTACTTGCATGTTCTCACAATGAATAGTTTAAACATCGAATGTTTGTGAATTTTTTTGTTTAGAACCTTAATTTCACAAAATTAAATGTGGAAATAGTTCATTTCTCCAAACATGGAATAGTCTTATACAAATGAATTTTCGACAAATGTTTCGACAACCCCTTTAAGAAAAACAAATTGAATTTCCTTCGAAAAATTAGCTGTTCATTTAAGGTCAATACTAAATGGTTATATCCTTGTTTGAATTACGTAAAAATTGTTACACAAAAAGTTTAAAGTTTCATTACGGAGGAGTGTGTTTCGACATAATGAATAGTATGGTTTGCACTTTTAGAAGGTTTGCACTTTTATGCAAATTAATCAAAACAAAGGAAATATTAATAAATAGTATGGTAATCCCGTAAAAGGTACTTGGTTAATTAAGTGACTATTTCCATCACAAATAGATCGTTATACCCCACAATTAAAGTATGTTACAGTTATAAAAATAGTCACAAACAAAAGCTTATCATAATGCATCCTTAATACACGACAGATGATTGAATTACCATCACATAAGTTAGTGATAATATTCCAATTGCAATAACTAACAAACTGATAGAAATAGTACATGTTACTTTTCCTGGGGCATGACTAACATAGATAAAAATAGTACAACCCGCTTGCAATATTAAAGATTGGAAACATTTTTTAAACAAACAACAACATATGAAGCTACGAAAATTAAGAAACAGTGAGCAAACATTTCCGTGAGACATTAAACTGTTGGATATTCTAGGAGTAATGCCACAACTCCAATCAGATTTCCTCTAACATCGAACTGTCACTGCTGTCACTTTCAAGAATCTCTTCTTGTTTCTTGGGTGAAAATACCCTGCATATTTAAAAATTATACAGAGGATATTGTAGTTATTTTACAAGTAATTGATGTGGATTTGGGGTAGTACTCGCAAATACACTCAAAATTCACATTTTTTTTTGTCAATTAAACTCTCCACTCCTGGATTGATTTAATTAAAGACTAATTAATTAACACACTGCTGTAATTAATCAACTATGTTATAACTTTTTTAATCACTCCGGACTCTCAAATTTATGATGGAAATTTTGAATAAATTGAAGTCCACAATTTGTGAAAATTTTCGGGAAAATTGTATTGAAAAATTCAATTCATAAAACTCAATTAATTTACAACCTAATGTTGAGATTATTTATAGGTATAGTCATCAACAAAATCCTACCTAAAAACAGCTAATAAACACGTAAAAAACAATAGGAAACACGCTCCACTTGTGCAACTTGCACAAGTTGCTTAACAAACTAAAGATAAGATTCCCACATCATCATGCAACTTGCACTTTGATCTTATCTTTCCTAACAAACTCTAATTAACTAACTAATCAAGAAATTATCCTAACAAATTGACTAAATAATTAATAAACAAGATAATCATAAAAAATTACACCAAAATCACGAAAATAACTTGTTGCCTAAGTCCTTGAAAATTCGTCAAAATACTCGCCACAAAATTCTTCGTCCATTTTGCCCAAATTCAAAAACTCCTAGAAACTTCAAGAAATGCTTCTAGATTCAATCTTTTAATCAAGAAACCATTCTCCATCTCTTTTAGCATATTTATGATGATCAAGACTCCACTAGAACTAATAATAATGTCCAAAATGAGAAAAACCCTATCAAATGAAATGGGAAAAAACTCATGGACCAAACCAACTAATTCCCTGTTACCACCATTGTGATCCATCCTGTGAGTGCATTAATCTTGTATGACATATGACTCAGTCCACCAATGACAATTTATTAATGATGATCACCATCCATTGTGTAGGCTAGGAAGCCACCACCATCACAAGAATTGACAATGTCAACCTTAATCATTGTCACCCATACCTGTGATTTATCTTTGTCAAACCCAATATGATTTATTAATAGGTTGATTGGCTCATCCACTATTGTTGTATCACAAATATTCAAATTCACATCATCATAGTATGGTGAGAGATCCCCATTATTGAAAGTAGGACTCACATTACCATATTCATCAGGTAAATCAATCTTATAGGCATTATCTAAATATACTATAATCACCTCAAAAGGTCCATCAACTCTAGGCATCAATTTATTCTTCCTTTTATAAGGAAAACGTTCCTTTCTGAGATGCATCCATACCAAATTACCAGATTTGAAAACATGTTCAGTTCTTTTCTTGTTGGACCGCCTCCAGTAGATTTCATTCATCTTAGAAATCTTCTTCTTAATTGCTTCACACGTTTCATCGAAGATTTCCACCCTCTTTTGCGCATCTACATGTATCTCATCTCTAGTCAAAGGAATCAGATCAATGGGCATATATGGAATGATCCCATACACAATTTCGAATGGGGAATGTCCTGTGGTGGACGAAACAACCCTGTTATAAGCAAATTCTGCATGGCATAGGCGCACATCCCAATCCTTTTCTGTCTTGCTCACAAGCCCACGTAACAAGGTGCCCAAAGTTCTGTTTGTTACTTCAGTCTGCCCATCTGTTTGGGGGTGATTAGAAGTACTAAAAAGCAGTTTGATACCAACCATCTTCCACAAACACTTCCAAAAGAGACTTAAAAATTTCGAGTCTGTATCACTTACTACACTTCTAGGAATTCCATGCAGCTTCACAATCTCTTTAAAGTATAAATCAGCAACATGTTGAGCATCATCAGTTTTATTCATGGCCACAAAATGCGCCATCTTAGAGAATCTGTCAACCACTACCATTATTGAATCTCGTCCCCTCTGTGTTCTTGGCAAACCAATTATGAAATCCATACTGATACTATCCCAAGTTGTATCAAGAACAGGTAATGGCGTGTAAATTCCATAGACAAAAGTAGATTTCGCCCTTTGACAGGTAGCACATCTGGAGACTACTGATTGAATATCACCGAACATCTTAGGCCAATAAAATATTCACTCACCATATCATAGGTCTTGTGAATCCTTAAGTGTTCAGCAAGTGCGCCACTATGAGCCTCTCGTATCAACAATTCACATACTCCACTTTTAGGAATGCACAGTTTATTGTTTCTGAATAAGAAACCATCGTGAATTGTGTAGTTTCTGGAAGGATGTTGATATTCTGAAGCAAAATCTGAGTCACTGGTATATAATTCCTCCAAGTGCTCAAATCCCAGGACTCTAGTATTAACCATTGCAAGTAAATATGCTCTCCTTGACAATGCATCAGCTACCACATTATTCTTGCCTGCTTTGTACCTGGATTTAAAAGTGAAAGATTGGAGAAATTCCACCCTCTGGGCATGTCTGTGGTTGAGCTTTTGTTGACCATTAATCTGAATACAAAATAAATGGTTTTTGGCGCAAATAATGAGACCAATGATCATGTGCTCGAACAATGGCATAAAATACACGATCATAATTGGAGTAATTCAGTTTGGCGCCACTCAGCTTCTCACTGAAGTATGAAATAGGCTTCCTTTCCTGAATTTGTACAGCCCCAATGCCTACACCACTTGCATCACATTCAACCTTAAACTGTTTATCAAAATCAGGTAACACCAGGATTGGTGCATTGCAAAGTCTCTCTTTCACCACAATGAAGGCTTCCGGTGTTCGTTGTTCCAATTGAATTCTACCTTCTTCATTAATTCAGTAATTGGAGCCATGATAGTAGAGAAATTTTGAATGAATCTGCTGTAGAATGATGCTAGGCCATGAAAACTCCTGATTTCATGAACATTGGTAGGTATTTTCCAAGTTTTAAAAGCATCAACATTGGATGGATCTACCATAATACCTGCGCCACTTACAATGTACCCCAGGAAAACAATCTTTTCCTGCAAGAAGTCACACTTTTCGAGTTTTGCATAAAGTTTTTGCTCACGTAACCTTTCAAATAGTTGCCTCAGATGGTCTAGATGTTCATGAATGTCTTTACTGTAAACAAGAATATCATCTAGATAGACAACAATGAATTTGTTTAGAAACGGTCTTAATACCTCATTCATCAACCTTATAAACGAACTTGGTGCATTACATAGACCAAAAGGCATCACCAACCACTCATAAAGACCTTGCTTAGTCTCAAAAGCAGTCTTCCATTCATCCCCTTCACGAATTCTCATCTGATGATAACCAATTCTTAGATCTATTTTCGATAACACACTTGCACCATGTAATTCATCTAACATATCCTCAAGTCTAGGCGTAGGAAATCTGTACTTGATGGTTATGTTATTCACTGCCCTAGAGTCAATACACATTCTCAAAGAGCCATCTTTTATCGTCACCAGCAAGGCCGGAACTGCACATGGACTCATTGATTCTCGAACTAATGATTTCTGCATTAATTCATCAATCTGGCGTTGTAGTTCTTTCGATCCCTCAAGATCACATCTGTATGCAGGTTTACTAGGAATTGGTGCGCCATGTATGAAGTCAATTGCATGTTCAATTCCTCTGATTGGGGGTAATTCGTCAGGCAATTCATCGGGAAATACGTCAGCAAATTCCTCTAGTAAAGGTGTGAGGCCCAAATTAGATGATACATTATTTGATGTTGCTTCCTTTACAAAAAGAATAAATGCAGGGTTCTCTTGCTCCACTTCTTTCTCAAATTCCTTAGCAGAAAGGAATAGATTTTTTTGAGTCTGGACTTTTCCTGTAGATGGAGTCAAAGGTAGGAGATTGATGCGTTTCCTATCCTTCAAAACCGTATATACATTTGATTCCCCATTATGTTGCACCTTCCTATCATATTGCCAGGGTCTTCATAGGAGCAATTGGCATGCAGTCATGGGTACAACATCACACCACAATTCGTCATTGTACAAACCGATGGTGAAATTGATCAGTGCTTGTTTCCTTACATCAATCCCTTTTGTATCATCAAGCCAATTTAATTTATAGGGACTAGTATGGTCTCTCTGTGTCAATTTCAACCTTTTTACCAGATCTTTGGAAGCCACATTGGTGCAGGATCCACCGTCAATGATCAAATTGCAAAGGTAGGGACCAATTTTGCAGACACTGTGAAATAGGCTCTCCCTCTGGGTTGCATGTGGTTTCACAGCTGTACGTAATGTTCTCCTAACCATAAAGGCTTCACCACCTTGAATCAATGGAGGTTGATTCACATTTTCTAGGGTGTCATCATTAGAATCCTCCCCTCTCTGGTTTTGAATGATGTCCTCATCATCGTCAACCACGAGCTGATAAAGTTCTTCCTCAGTGGCCCATAATCTAGCCTGTTCCATTGCTAGCATGCGTTTGGATGTACAACCAGAAGCACTGTGACCAAATCCTTGACATTTAAAACATCTCCTGCGATCTTCATATTCTGCTTTAGAAATCACCTTTTTGGGTTTGTCCCCTGAACAGCTCGGTGTTGCAGATGTTTGTGTTGTTTGTGGTGGTTGATTTGCTTTGGCATTAGTATGCTGAGGAGTGTAGGTTGATTTACCAGTGGTAGGCACGAAATTTCGTGTGGAGTCCACGTTCATACGCTTTTCCACTTTTAAAGCCAACTTGCAAAGATCATCAAAGGTATGATATTAAGCCAAATCAAGCTCCTTATCAATATTTCTGTTCAATCATTTCAAAAATCTCGCCATTTTCATGTGTTCTTTTTCCTCCAAATCACAAAGCAAAGATAACCTTTCAAACTCTATAATATACCTTTCAAACTCTACAATATAATCACGCACACTCATAGTGCCCTGATATAGAGAAGTCAACTTGACATAATTTTGCTGATCAAAATCAAAAGGCACATATTTGTCACGCAACTTCTTTTTGAGGTGAGACCAGGAAACTATTTTGGCATTGTTTTGGCGTTTTCTTTTGGCTTTGGCGCCCTCATACCATAATCCCACAGTTTTGGACAATCTGATATAAGCAATCTTAAAGGTATTTTTATCATCATAACCTTTATATCCAGCAATCTTTTCCACTTCGGTTTCCCATTCAAGATAGTCATCTGGGGAACCTTGGCCTGTGAAGTCATGAAGTTTAATGCCACGATCATCAAAATTTTGCTTGCTATTTGAACGTCTTTTAGGGGATTAACAAGAAGAAGACGAGTGAGAATTTGCTTCATCATCATCATCACCACGAAAATAATGTATGGATTGAGGATCAAGCTTTCGTTGGAATTATTGAGCCAAAACATCAATTCGAACATCCTGCTTTTGTCTCACGTCCATAACCTCTAATTTTGTCATCATGTCTTGAATAAGATGTGTCAAAGTTGAATCTCCCATGATGGATCGAAAAACCTTGAAATCTGATACCAAATTGATGTGGATTTTGGGTAGTACTCGCAAATACACTCAAAGTTGACGTTTTTTTTTTTTTTTTGTCAATTAAACTCTCCACTCCTGGACTGATTTAATTGAAGACTAATTAATTAATACACTCCTGTAATTAATTAACTAGGTTCTAAATTTGTTAATCTCTCCTGACTCACAAATTTTTGATGGAAATTTCAAACAAATTGAAGTCCACAATTTGTGCAAATTTTCGGAAAAATTGTATTGAAAAATTCAATTCATAAAACTCAATTAATTACAACCTAATGTTTAGATTATTTATAAGTATAATCATCAACAAAATCCTACCTAAAAACAGCTAATAAACACGTGAAAAACAATAGGAAACACGCCCCACTTGTGCAACTTGCACAAGTTGCTCAACAAACTAAAGATAAGATTGCCACATCATCATGCAATTTGCACTTTGATCTTATCTTTCCTAACAAACTTTAACTAACTAACTAACCAAAAAATTATCCTAACAACTTGACTAAATAATTAATAAACAAGATAATCATCAAAAATTAAACCAAAATCACGAAAATAACTTGTTGCCCAAGTCTTTGAAAATTCATCAAAATAGTCGCTACAAATTCTTCGTCCATTTTGCGCAAATTCAAGAACTCCAAGAAACTTTAAGAAATGCTTCAAGATTCAATCTTTTACTCCAGAAACCTTAAAGAAACCATTCTCCATATCTTTTAGCATATATATGATAATCAAGACTCCACAAGAACTAATAATAATAATGTCCAAAATGAGAAAAACCTTATCAAGTGAAATGGGAAAAAACTCATGGACCAAACCAACTTATTCCCTATTATTACCATTGTGATCCAATCTGTGAGTGCATTAATCTTGTATGACTTATGACTCACTTCACCGTGAAAATTTATTAATGATGATCACCATCCGTAGTGTTGGCTAGGAAGCCACCACCATCACAAAAATTTACAATGTCAACCTTAATCATTGTCACCCATACCTGTTATTAAGGGTCCTTATCCAAGGTTTTCGACAATGACCCAGGTGTTTCTCAGCTTGAATTTGTTAACTTTTTTGTATTTATTTATTTGCGCACGAAGGGCACGTTTAAATTACTTCTTTATCTCGAACGATTATTTATAATTTTTTAATTAGGGATAGGCATTTGATGTTTACAAAATTTATAACAAATTTACTTACCGGGCCTGATAAGTTGAGTGGTTATTATACTTATGTTATTGGCCCTATTGTTGGGTGGGCCTAATATATTTGGATGACTGCAGGCCCCTTTTATAATTTTTTGTGCTATTAAATTAATCACCCTCAGCCTCCCCACGAAACCACCCTAAAAACCACTCCCACCCACGAAACTACCGTCACCCACGAAGCAATTTAGACAATTTTTTCAAATCTGACATCAAAAACCCTAGATCTAAGGTTTTTATTGTCAAATTTGACCAACAAATTTCTATATAGTTGATTATGAAGGTATGTTTTTTGGTTGTTTATTTTCGATTTTTTTAGGGCCGATTCGTATTTCGGTTGTTTAATTTTGATTTTTTTTGGTTGATTCGTTGGTGGTTAATTTAATGGTGGTTGATTTAATGCTAGATTCATTTAATGGTGGTTGATTTAATGGTGGATGATTCGTTTAATGCTAGATATAATGGTGGTTGATTCGAATTATGGTTGTTTATTTTCGATTGTTTTAGGTGGGTGATTCGTTTTTGGGTTGATTCGTTGGTAATTGATTCATTTTTTTTGGTTGATTCATTTTTTTGGTTTAATGCTAGATTTATTGGTGTTTTATTCATTTTTTGGTTGTTTTATTTGATTTTTTTTGGTTGGTGGTTGCGATTTTTGGTAGGAGGTTGGTTATTTGTTTTCGAGTTTTTGTGTAGGTGGTCTAGGTTAGGTGGGTCTGGGGTGGGTGGTTTGGGTGAGGGGTCGTAGGCCTTGTTGGGTGATTTGATTGATGGGTCGTGGGTCTGGTTAAGGTGGTCTAGTCTGGTTGAGGTGGGTGATCTCAGGTTAAGTGGATTTAGCGATCTGGGTTGCTGGTTTGAGTTGTGGGTCTGGGTGGTGTGTGTGGCCTGGGTTGTGTTCTTGGGTAGTGGTTAGGTTTGAGCTGGTGGTTAGTAGTGGTGGGGTATATGCTGCCTCACCACTTGTTTTTTCTAAAGCTAAGCGTTTGATATTTTTTGTAAAATCCATCACAAATTTTGTCGGAAATTGTCTATCCCTCATCCCCTTCTCTTCTCATCTGCTATTCTCCTTTTCGCGTCTCCATTAATAGGGTTAGGGTTAGGGTTAGGTTTGGGGTTTGTTTGATGCAAAAGCATATCGTATGTATTAGAATATATAAATAAATTCAAAATGGTCCCCTTTTTTCCTGTCTTTATTCACTAGTACAAAAACGCATTTTGCTGCGGTTTTTTGTCGGGTATTTGCTGCGGTTTTTAACTGCAGCACTTATAGCAGCAGCAAATGATGAAATTTTATTTGCAGCGGTTATTCAGTTAACCACAGCAAATAACAGCAGCAAATGTCCTGTTTCCCTCCAATTTCAGTTGAGTTATTTGTTGCGGTTTATTGAATAACCGCAGCAAATAATACTCTTTTTTTTTGGGGTAATTTTCTGAAATTATTTTATGCTCCTAATTCCTAATATCATCCACGCACCCTGCAAATAATATTCCGCAACTAGTACCCAATTTATCGAAACCAAATTCAGTTCAATTAATATAAATAAAGCGATTGTTATTACAAATTACCAATACACATTATGTTATCTTAATGTAATAACCATATAACTGCCAACATTATTATTATTGTTCATGATTAAGGAAAATAGCTAAAAGTTCAATAAATAACTAAGTCAAGTGAATGTACGACATATTCCTAGCTTCTTCATAAACAATGTGTGTACAAGAATGTCACAACCTTGTCTCGAACCTCGCTTATTTGTGCTTTGCTGAAAGGCCCTTCTCGAACCGATGTAGCTTTTGTCAATAGCTAATAAATAATAATTTAAAACCAGTTTAATGGTACTTCCTTAATAGCAATCACACAAACCATAAGTGCATGTTAAACGAACACCAGGAACTTTGAACACATAAACGAACAACTAAGAAACACAAGACGCAACCAACTTCCTTAATAACTCAAACATACACACACAACAACTCATGGCTCATAAAACAAACACCTAAACCTGAATAGTACCAATAGCTTAACGAGCGTAAAACTGGAACAACAAGGGTTCAGCAACAACCGCAGCCCTTAAACAGATCAGTCGCTGCTGCACCTCAGCTCCTCACAAAACAGACCAGCCCTCAACAGACCAGATTTTACTACTCTCCTAAGTTTACAAACAGATCAGCCGTTGCTGCTTTCGCCGGCTTTCCTCAAAGCAGCCCCTTAGCTTATTCAAACAGTCCCAAGTCAGAGTAGCCATGCACACCACAATCACAGCACCCCCGCTTTGTTTGACAGGAACAACAACAAAAGCAGCAGCAGCAATCAAAACAGACTACTAGTCCAAAACAGACACGCAATCCAATAAACCGCCCAAAACAGTCCAAAACAACTCAACACAAATCCAAAGAAACAAGACATACCAACAATACAACAGTCCCATAGCCAGCAACCAAAACAAACCTAAATCTTCCAAAAAACCGCCCAAAATAGTCCAAAACAGACCACCAGCAATCGAAAACACAACAATCCAAAATAGTCCAAAACAGACCACCATGCTATTAACCTGTAAGTCTGTGGTTGGTTGGTTTGGTTTTGTTGTTGGTTTGGGACTGGATAAGCAATTTCATCATTGTCCTTTCTTTCGAATGCAAGTCTTCTCCTATTTAATTTAGATGAGTAGGTAAGGAATAGCCTATCAATAATTTTTCTTCGTGTAAAATTGCTTTCGATTGATAAATCCTCAGCAGTCATCTTAATTTGCAAAGACCAAGCAAGCCTATAGCATTTTGTAGCATATTATACTTGCTGATTACATAGTACAGTTCAAGTAGTATATTATAGCATATTGATAAAATCCCCCGTCTAAAGATTCAACTGAAACTTTCAGACAAGTCACGAGCACAGGTATNAGACAATCCACGAGCACAGGTATACGACGAACAATGCTCTCAAAATTTGTTTTCCATATAACACAAAGAGAGAAAATAGTGATTGACTTATATGAAAACCAGGTTTTGGGAGCATTGGTCATCGTTCTGCACATAACACATACAGAAGAAATAATGGATCTCTGGAATAGGAAAAGAACACATTAAAGGCCTGAAATATATTCATGGAAACCTTTAATGTTTTTTCCACAAAGATAAAATTCCCATTATTTTCTCTCTTCCACAAATGTGCAGCCTAGGATTTGGGAGCATTGGTCATCGCATATCTATGCTCGTAAGCCATTTGAAAATTTCAGATGAATCTTGAGACGGAGGCTTTTATCAATATGCTATAATATACTACTTGAACTCTACTATCTCATCAGCAAGTTTAATGTGCTACAAAATGCTATAGACTTGCTTGGTCTTTGCAAATTAAGATGACTGCGGAGGATTTATCAATCGAAAGCAATTCTACACGAAGAAAAATTAATGATAGGCTATTCCTGACCTACTCATCTAAATTAAATAGGAGAAGATTTGCATTCGATAGAAAGGACAATATTGATATTGTTTATCCAGTCCCAAACCAACAAAACACAAATGAACTTCAAAATATAGTTTGGACTTAAAAGGCAGAAATCAACCGTTATCATCAAAGTTACCTAAGCTTTTGCTAAAACAAGCCAAATCAACCGACAAAACAAACAACACAAACCCATACCAGCATTCAAAACTAAGAAAACAAACCCAAAGCAGCATGTTGCCTTCCGGAAATTATTGCAATAGTTACCTCCTCAAGATCATATGACTCATTACAACTTGAGATGATGTCATGCATGTAACGCATTACGTAGTACCCACAATCAGTACCGTTTTGCTGTTGCGTGCACTTTGAAGTACATAGGACATTGAAAAAAAAAATCAATAAAAAATTTGCATTACAAAGTAAGCAACCACCACAAATGTATAGGATTTGGATGTTTGTACCTCAACTGATATCAACTTCGTAATCATTGTGCTTGTGCGTATCCTCTTCATGACACTATAAGGAGGAAAAAAAATAAGCGAAGGTAAGGAGCCGTTATAACTTACATTTCTAGTATAAAAGATATTTTGGTTGACGTTATAATTTACCTATTCACCCACATCATAATCAATAATCTACGTGGCGACTGAGGANAATCTACGTGGCGACTGAGGACGGCAAGAATCAAATTGATACACCTTGTATGTCAAAGGTGATATCAACAAAAGCACCCAATGTGAACTGCGCCAAACAAGAGAAAGCATAACATTTGGAAATCAAAACTAAAAATGGGAAAGTGAAATTAACAATGGGAAAGTGAAACAAGAGAAGGAACAATAAGGGTGGGGGGAGAAACAATGGGAAAGTGAAACAGACTTACTCCTCAAGTGACGAAGCGATAATGAACTTCCTTTTCGCTCGAATTGCTTCTTTGATGGCGGTTTCAAGGTACGCTTTCACATCACCTTTGCTCTTTAGACATCGATCCTCATAAATCTCTTAAGGACACAACCACCCCACCTTGTTCATGGTATTGGTTCCGGCAAAATCTAAGTAAAGACAACTAATTAAGGTTGAAAAAAAAGGGGAAACATTAGTGTACAAGTTGCTGCATCTCATAAACAGTCATTCAAACAAAATCAATAGAATTAAAGAGGCAGCTTATGGAAATAGAACATACGTGAATTATGTAAAAATGGACTTCAATTAGTTTTGTAAGTAAAAAACATGGAATTTAAAATTAAAAAGGTATGGAGAAAGGAGTAACCTCATGAACGCTTGCAACACTGACAAAGACAACATCTCCCCAACGAGGAAATCATAAACATCAGCTTTCGTTACACATGTCTCAGCATCCTCAAAGTAGTGGAATTGATCCTTGCTCAACCACACCTTTAAAGGATTCTCTTCCGGCTCATCTTTGGTGCATTCATGTAGCCACTGACACGCAGGTGACACATTTTTGTACACCTCATCTTCATCTTCCTTGTTTGAACCTTTTGAGGAAATCTTGTTGTTTGGGCCATCCTTTTGTTCTTTTGCGGAATCTCTGTTCCCGTATTGTTGTTCTTGTTCTCTTTCAGCTCTCCCCTTTATTCACATTAACATATATATGAGAACGACAATAAAAAGGATTAAAACAATAATTGGAAAATTACTATTAATCAATTTTATTTAAGGGTTTAAATCACCTCTTCTGGAAACCGCACCCATTTCCGAGGCCACGTTACAAAACTCCCTCGTCCTTCTCCCAAAGTATTCAATCCCCGCTCTGGCCGCGGAAGGGGAAGTATTACATCTTCCCATCCATCTACAATAGAATCAACCGACACGTTACAATTGGCTACATCAACAGCTTGGAGATGCGAGACTTGGGCCTGGACAGTTGGTTGAAGATGGCCAAATGCAACCACCAGTAAACCACCATTTCCACCTCGTGGATCCTACAGAAGCATTGTGCATGGTGTTTCCTCCTGCAAAATAATTAAAGTTGAAGGCCATATGATCAAAAAATGAAGTTAAAAGTATTAAAAAATGAGCAATTTGTGTATCCTTTCAAGAGAGGAATTAGTAACGTAGTTAGTACTTAATTTAATTTAATTTAATTGATATCACTTAGAATAATTAAAATGCTTAGTTATAAACTAACTATAAACTGAACAAAACTACCACTAATTCTATAAATAGCAAGCGTCACCATCTCTATAAACCTCAAACACTAGAAAAGCTAGAATATCGAAATTTATTAGTGACAAAGAAATGTCAAGTTAAGCTACTTCGACACATTTTCATTTATAGTTTTCTTTCATACAATTTTACTTTAACATGTCAATATTTCATCAACCTTTTATCTCTAATGAACATTCATCAATTTTGACTAAAACAACACATGTCACCTTAGACCCAAATTATATATATATATAGAACTTGCAGACTCGAAGAACGGTTAAAAGAACTTGTAAGATCAATAGACATCAAAAACACAAAATCATGCATGAATAGTTTAACTGAAACCAACCTCGACTCCTTTAATCTAGGACATTCATTTCCGATCCTTAGATATGGTTAGGACACATCATTTTGGGCAGCAACCATGGAAGGTATTCACAAAATAATTAAGTCAAATTATGGGTAGCACATTTCATTTTGTACCAAAATCATGTACTATACAAAAATTTCCACAAAATAGCCGAGTTAGACACGTGACCATGACAAACTTTGATACTCTAATGTAAGTAACATAGAATAAAATATTTTAACTAAACCTTAAATTTAAATTCAAAACATTCAAAGCCGAGCAAAGGAACTTAATAGATCAATTGAAATCTATTCTCACCTCACAAACATATAAAAACACACACAATTATGTCTCTATATGACCAAAATTACATAAATAATTAATCTATTAAACAAATAGTTTAGAGTAACAAGGTGGAAACTATACCAACCAAAAACCACCAGTAACATGAGAAGGAAGCATAGGGCAAATAAGAGTAGGATATCCTTCATCATCAACAAGTTTAGCATTCAACTTTTCGGCTTCTTCATCACTAATAAACCTCAAACAGAGTATAAACTAAAAAATTGAAACTAAAAAACAATTAAAAAAATCCATGAACGCTTCGGTTTTGTTATTTGTGTATAAACTGAACAAGGTTGTAAACACCCAAACGCTTTTCCTCTATCAAAATCCATAAAATGAATTAAAATCCCAAATACTCATTCACTATAGAAGCAATGCAAATCAAATTCAATCTAAATTTCAATAGAAATTAACTTCATAATCAAACAAAAGGAAAAAAATAGCAATGTCTGAATTACAATTGGATGCAAAAATTAAAACGAAATTGTTTGCAAAAAAATCAAAAATAAAAAGTTACGGTTTTCAATATACCAGTTTAGGGTTTTCGAAGGACCACTGATGGCGACGAGTGACGACTGAGGAAAATTGGTGGTGGAACAGAAGGAACGACGACGGCCGCCTGATGGAACAGAAGGAACGAGTGACGACGACGGACAATGACGAACGAGAATTGTTGAAGGTATGAGAAGGAAGTTTAGAATGGAGGACAATGACAACAAAACTATCTCATTCTTAAAAATCTACAACCATTCAAATAGAAAATGCACAAATAAATATAAAATCAGAATAAATATGAAACATGAACAAATAAATATATAATCGAAATTAAAAAATCAGAATAAAAAATCATGAACAAAAACATGAACAAATAAATATAAAAATCAGAATAAAATATTACCTAAACAACAACGATTGAGGACGAAGACCGACGAGGAAGCTAGGAGACGGCGACAGAAGAAGATAAGGGCGACGAAGAAGAAGAAGACGACGAAGAAGAAGAGGCCGGCGTAGATCTTGAGGTCGCCGGTGCCGTAGAAAGACGGAAGAAAGATGTCGTGGATCTTGAGGACGACGACAGAAGAAGCTAGGGATTTTTGGTTTGAGTGTGAGTGTTTGAGTGTGAGTTCAGAGGGAGTTAGGTTTGAGAGAATGAAGAAAGACGGAAAAAAAGAAGGAAAAGAAAAGAAAAAGAAAGAAAAAAATAATAATAGTCCCAACGGGAAAAAAAAGAAAAAGAAAGAAAAAAAAAATCTACAGCACTTATTTGCTGCGGTTACACAATAACCGCAGCAAATAATACTCCTTGTCAAAAATATCAATTTATTTGCTACGGTTTTTATAAAACCCCAAAAAACCGCAGCAAATAAGGTGTAGCAAAATGTATTTTTTGTACTAGTGATTCCCCATATTATTAAACATGGATGTTGCTGTTTTTGTTTTTATATTTAGATCTTTTTTTTCCATTCTTTATCATTTTGTAAAGATGTGATCATCTGTGTATTTAGTTTGCAATTTTGTTATGGTTGTTTCATTTCTTCTTCAAAAGTTAAGAATTATTTTTTTATTTTTTATTTTTTATTTGATGTTTACGTAGCTACATTACATATCTGTTTTTAAGCGTTTCACTTATCATGATAATTGTTTAAAGATTCGAAATTGTAAATGGAAATTTTTTTACCTTCGCATTATTACAGTAGTTAATTTATTTTCAGGTTGTTGAGTTTAGGAATTATCCTATCACGAACAAGCTTTGGTTGGAATTTTTTGGTGGACGGCAACTATTTTAACAGTAGAAAATTTATTCTACTCCGCCTTCTCTATTTTTCTTTCAAATTTATATATGTTTTTCTTTTTTTCGTTTATTTAGTTTTCTATGTTGTTATTATTTGTTTTTATTATATTTTTGTTCTTGTTTTTTGGTTGGTTCTTTACTGTTTTATGTGGCTACTCTGGTGCGCCATAATTAACTATCATTAGCAATTTCGCAAATTACCTACGTCGATATCGCACTTAGTTGATTACTTCAAACTCATAAACACATAACTACAATTCACTACCTAAAAATGAAAATTTTAAAGTATTTGGAGTTTTTCAGTAGGATAATCTGTTACATACTTTATGTACTTAGGACTATCTAATGCAAGTGATACCGCAATCTATAGGTTTTTTTGCAAGGTACAATCTTTTAATTTAGGTATGTATTTGGTTAGTTAGGATAGTAGGGGACATATTATAGGTGCTTGCTTAGGATATACCCATGCAAAAGTGGCTAATCTAAACCATCTTCATCATACCTAATGCTTGCTCACGTGCTCTGCGTAAGCCCCCTAGGAACTGGTGCTAAAAATATACCTAATGCTAAAATGAATCAAACTAAAAATATACAGGATTGAATTAAATGCTGATTAATTTTACAGCCGAAGCAAGTGAATTACATCAAATATGTAGACCTATTGTAATTTGTACCTTTAAATTCGCATCTGCCACAATTGTACCTGTTGTTGATAAAAAAAATTCAATATTTCTTAGTTTGCAATCTCACTATTCAACACCAGATAACCTGTCACAGCGGAAATCCACAAATTTTCCATCCCGTCGACCTTACCCCAATGTTCATGTCACAACAACTAAAACAAATATCTAAAACACTTGTTGCATCTAATATACAGTATAAATTAAGTTTACTATTATCAACTATACTAAACCTAACAGCACAAACGGTTATAATTACTAGTAAAAATATTGTTAAGGAATCCTCATCTATATTAAATAATAAAAAACTATTAATTAAACGTTTGAAAAAATATTGAATAATGGTTAGGGTGCACTCGCTTCATCCTTAAATGGAATTAACTTACATGCAAATTAATACAAATACCTTTAAAAAAATTTGTTTTAATTTTTGGTTTCATTTACAGCAGCAATGGAAGTTTACAATGCTGCAAAAGTTATCACAATCTTAAAAGGAGAGTTTAATTATATTTGGTAAGGTATTTCTTCATAGCTTGGTATAACATTTTACATAGTTCAATATAAATTTTTAACTTACTTTATCAATTGTTGCCAACAACTTGCAGAAACTTCCTGAATTGTTTGCTAGAACAATAGGAATTAACTTGAATGAAACTTGTGCGATACAAGGGCATAGTGGAAATATTTGGAATGTGAAAGTGGAAGCAGATGATGAACAATGTGTGTTCACTCATGGTTGGTCTATATTTGTAGCTGATCACAATTTGGCACAAGGGTATAGACTTGAATGGCATTACTTAGGAAGCTCACAATTTAAGATTTACATCTATGATTTAACTGGGTGTAAAGATGCAGCATCCTATTTTGTCACTCCCACTCCATCAACAATCTTACCATACACCAACAACAACGACAACAACATCACTACTCATGGTGAACCTAAATAAATAGAAATCACAATTTCAAATAAATAAATTTTAAACACATACGAAAACAAGTTTTTGATCTTATTTAATTGATTGCATTATAATTTCGTTTTAGCTATTTTGTTTGGTACTTGCATGTTGTTCTCACAATGAATAGTTTAAACATCGAATGTTTGTAATTTTTTTTTGGTTTAGAACCTTTAATTTCACAAAATTAAATGTGGAAATAGTTCATTTCTCCATACATGAAATAGTCTTGTACAAATGAATTTTCGACAAATGTTTCGATAACCCCTTTAACAAAAACAAATTGAATTTCCTTCGAAAAATTAGCTGTTCATTTAAGGACAATACGGAATGGTTATATCCTTGTTTGAATTTCCTAAACAAAAATTGTTACACAAAAAGCTTAAAGTTTCATTACGGTGGAGTGTGTTTCGACATAATGAATTTATAATGGGACAAACACTCGATATCTAAAAAATTAGAAGGTTTGCACTTTTATGCAAATTAATCAAAACAAAGTAAATATTAATAAATGATATGGTAATCCCGTAAAAGGTATTTGGTTAATTAAGTGTCTATTTCCATAACAAACTGATCGTTATACCCCACAATTAAAGTATGTTACAGTTCTAAAAATAGTCACACACAAAAGCTTATCATAATGCATCCTTAATACATTACACATGATTGAATTACCATCACATAAGTTAATGATAATATTCCTATTGCAATAACTAACAAACTGATAGAAATAGTACATGTTACTTTTCCTGGGGCACGACTAACATACTTAAATATAGTACAAACCGCTTGCATATTTAAAAGATTGGAAACATTTTTTAAAGAAACAACACATATGAAGCTACGAACATTAAGAAACAGTGAGCAAACATTTCCGTGAGACATTAAACTGTTGGATATTGTAGGAGTAATGCCACAACTCCAGTCAGATTTCCTCTGACTCCGAGCTGTCACTGCTGTCACTTTCAAATAATCTCTTCTTGTTTCTTGGGTGAAAATACCCTGCATATTTAAAAATTATACAAAGGATATTGTAGTTGTTTTACAAGTAATTGATGTGGATTTTGGGTAGTACTCGCAAATATACTCAAAATTCACGTTTTTTTTTTTGTCAATTAAACTCTCCACTCCTGGATTGATTTAATTAAAGACCAATTAATTAACACACTCCTGTAATTAATTAACTATGTTATTAATTGTTTAATCACTCCTGACTCACAAATTTATGAAGGAAATTTCGAACAAATTGAATTTCACAATTTGTGCAAATTTTCGGAAAAATTGTATTGAAAAATTCAATTCATAAAACTCAATTAATTTACAACCTAATGTAGAGATTATTTGTAGGTATAATCGTCAACAAAATCCTACTTAACAACATCTAATAAACACGTGAAAAACAATAGGAAACACGCACCACTTGTGCAACCTGCACAAGTTGCTCAACAAACTAAAGATAAGATTGCCACGTCATCATGTAACTTGCACTTTGATCTTACCTTTCCTAACAAACTCTAACTAACTAATCAAGAAATTATCCTAACAACTTGACTAAATAATTAATAAACAAGATAATCATCAAAAATTACACCAAAATCACGAAAATAACTTGTTGCCCAAGTCCATGAAAATTCGTCAAAATACTTTCCACAAATTCTTCGTCCATTTTGCCCAAATTCAAGAACTCCAAGAAACTTCAAGAAATGCTTCAAGATTCAATCTTTTAACCAAGAAACCTTCAAGAAACCATTCTACATGTCTTTATGATGATCAAGACTCCACAAGAACTAATAATAATAATGTCCAAAATGAGAAAAACCCTATCAAGTGAAATGGGAAAAAACTCATGGACCAAACGAACTTATTCCCTATTACCACCATTGTGATCCATCCTGTGAGTGTATTAATCTTGTATGACATATGACTCACTCCACCAGTGACAATTTATTAATGATGATCACCATCCATAGTGTTGGCTAGGAAGTCACTACCATCCCAAGAATTTACAATGTCAACCTTAATCATTGTCACCCATACCTGTGATTTATCTTTGTCAAACCCAATAGGATTTATTAATAGGTTGATTGGCTCATCCACTATTTTTTATTACAGATATTCAAATTCACATTATTCTCCCCTGGTTGAAAAGAATTTGCCCTCAAATTCACATCATCATAGTATGGTGAGAGATCCCCAATATTGAAAGTAGCACTCACATTACCATATTCATCAGGCAAATCAATCTTATAAGCATTATCTTCATATAGTTCAATAACCTCAAAAGGTCCATCAGCTCTAGGCATCAATTTATTCTTCCTATTATGAGGAAAACGTTCCTTTCTGATATGTATCCATACAAAATTGTCAGGTTTGAAAACATGCTAAGTTCTTTTCTTGTTGGACCGCCTCCTATAGATTTCATTCATCTTAGAAATCTTCTTGTTAACTGCTTCACACGTTTTATCGAAGATTTCCACCCTCTTTTGCGCATCTACATGTATCTCATCTCTAGTCAAAGGAATTAGACCAATGGGCATATATGGATTGATCCCATACGCAATTTCGAATGGGGAATGTCCTGCGGTGGACGAAACAACCCTGTTATAAGAAAATTCAGCATGGCATAGGCGCACATCCCAATCCTTTTGTTTCTTACTCACAAGCCCACGTAACAAGGTGCCCAAAGTTCTGTTTGTTACTTTAGTCTGCCCATCTGTTTGGGGGTGATTAGAAGTACTAAAAAGCAGTTTGATACCAACCATCTTCCACAAACACTTCCAAAAGAGACTTAAAAATTTCGAGTCTCTATCACTTACCACACTTCTGGGAATTCCATGCAGCTTCACAATCTCTTTAAAGTATAGATCAGCAACATGTTGAGCATCATCAGTTTTATTCATGGCCGCAAAATGCGCCATCTTAGAGAATCTGTCAACCACTACCATTATTGAATCTCGTCCCCTCTGTGTTCTTGGGAAACCAATTATGAAATCCATACTGACACTATCCCAAGGTGTATCAGGAACAGGTAATGGCGTGTAAAGTCCTTTGACAAATGTAGATTTCGCCCTTTGACAGGAAGCACATCTGGAGGCTACTGATTGAATATCACCCAACATCTTAGGCCAATAAAAATATTCACTCACCATATCATAGGTCTTGTGAATCCCAAAGTGTCCAGCAAGTGCGCAGTATGAGTCTCTCGTATCAACAATTCACATACTCCACTTTTAGGAATGCACAGTTTATTGTTTCTAAATAAGAAACCATCCTGAATTGTGTAGTTTCTGGAAGGATGTTGATATTCTGAAGCAAAAAATCTGAATCACTGGTATATAATTCCTTCAAGTGCTCAAATCCCAGGACTCTAGTATCAACCATAGCAAGTAAATATACTCTCCCTGACAATGCATCAGCTACCACATTATTCTTGCCTTCTTTGTACCTGGATGAAAAAGTGAAAGATTGGAGAAATTACACCCACTCGGCATGTCTGTGGTTGAGCTTCTGTTGACCATTGATTTGAATGCAAAATAAATGGTTTTGGGCGCAAATAATGAGACCAATCATCAAGTGCTCGAACAATGGCATAAAATTCACGATCATAATTGGAGTAATTCAGTTTGGCGCCACTCAGCTTCTCACTGAAGTATGAAACAGGCTTCCTTTCCTGAGTTTGTACAGCCCCAATGCCTACACCACTTGCATCACATTCAACCTTAAACTGTTTATCAAAATCAGGCAACACTAAGATTGGTGCATTGCAATGTCTCTCTTTCCCCTCAATGAAGGCTTCCTGTGCTCGTTTGTTGCAATTGAATTCCCCCTTCTACATTAATTCAGTAATTTGAGACGTGATAGTAGAGAAATTTTGAATGAAACTCCTGTAAAATGATGCTAGTCCATGAAAACTCCTGACTTCATGAACATTGGTAGGTATTTTCCAAGTTTTAACAGCTTCAACTTTGGATGGATCTACCATAACACCTGCGCCACTTACAATGTACCCAGGTAAACAATCTTTTCCTGCAAGAAGTAACACTTTTTGAGTTTTCCATAAAGTTTCTGCTCACGTAACCTTTCAAATAGTTGCCTCAGATGGTCTAGATGTTCATGAATGTCTTTGCTGTAAACAAGAATATCATCTAGATAGACAACATTGAATTTGTTTAGAAACGGTCTTAATACCTCATTCATCAACCTCATAAACGAACTTGGTGCATTGCATAGACCAAAAGGCATCACCAACCACTCATAAAGACCTTGCTTAGTTTTAAAAGCAGTCTTCCATTCATCCCCTGCACGAATTCTCATCTGATGATAGCCACTTCTTAGATCTATTTTCGATAACACACTTGCACCATGCAATTCATCTAACATATCCTCAAGTCTAGGCATAGGAAATCTGTACTTGATGGTTATGTTATTCACTGCCCTAGAGTCAATACACATTCTCCAAGAGCCATCTTTTTTCGTCACCAGCAAGGCCGGAACTGCACATTAACCCATTGATTCTCAAATTAACCCTTTCTGCATTAATTCATCAATCTGGCGTTGTAGTTCCTTCGATGCCTCAGAATCACATTTGTATGCAGGTTTATTAGGAATTGGTGCGCCAGGTATGAAGTCAATTGCATGTTCAATTCCTCTGATAGGGGGAAGTTCGTCAGGCAATTCATCGGGAAATACGTCAGCAAATTCCTCTAGTAAAGGTGTGAGACGCAAATCAGATGATACTTTATTTGATGTTGCTTTCTTTACAAAAAGAATAAATGCAGGGTTCCCTTGCTCCACTTCTTTCTCAAATTCCTTAGCAGAAAGGAATAGATTTGTTTGACTCTGTACTTTTCCTGTAGATGGAGTCAAAGGTAGGAGATTGATGCGTTTCCTATCCTTCAAAACCGTATATACATTTGATTCCCCATTATGTTACACCTTCCTATCATATTGTCAGGGTCTTCCTAGGAGCAATTGGCATGCAGTCATGGGTACAACATCACACCACAATTCGTCATTGTACAAACCAATGGTGAAATTGATTAGTGCTTGTTTCCTTACTTCAATCCCTTTTGTATTATCAAGCCAATTTAATTTATAGGGACTAGTATGGTCTCTCTGTGTCAATTTCAACCTTTTCAACAGATCTTTGGAAGCCACATTGGTGCAGGATCCACTTTCAATGATCAAATTGCTAAGGTAGGGACCAATTTTGCAGACACTGTAAAATAGGCTCTCCCTCTGGGTTGCATGTGGTAACACAGCTGTATGTAATGTTCTCCTAACAATAAAGGCTTTGCCACCCTGAATCCATGGAGATTGATTCACATTTTCTAGGGTGTCATCATCAGAATCCTCCCCTCTCTGGTTTTGAATGATGTCCTCATCATCGTCAACCATGAGCGGATAAAGTTCTTCCTCAGTGGCCCATAATCTGGCCTGTTCCATTGCTAGCGTACGTTTGGATGTACAACCAGAAGCACTGTGACCAAATCCTTGGCATTTAAAACATCTCCTGCGATCTTCATATTCTGCTTTAGAAATCACCTTTCTGGGTTTGTCCCCTGAAGAGCTCGGTGTTGCAGATGTTTGTGTTGTTTGTGGTGGTTGATTTGCTTTGGCATTAGTATGCTGAGGAGTGTAGGTTGATTTACCAGTGGTAGGCACGAAATTTCGTGTGGAGTCCACCTTCATACGCTTTTCCACTTTTAAAGCCAACTTGCAGAGATCATCAAAGGTATGATATTAAGCCAAATCAAGCTCCTTATCAATATTTCTGTTCAATCCTTTCAAAAATCTCGCCATTTTCATGTGTTCCTTTTCTTCCAAATCACAAAGCAAAGATAACCTTTCAAACTCTACAATATAATCACGCACACTCATAGTGCCCTGATATAGAGAAGTCAACTTGACATAATTTTGCTGATCAAAATCAAAAGGCACATATTTGTCACGCAACTTCTTTTTGAGGTGAGACCAGGAAACTATTTTGGCTTTGTTTTGGCGTTTTCTTTTGGCTTTGACACCTTCATACCAATCCCGCAGTTTTGATCAGTCTGATATAAGCAATCTTAAAGGTATTTTTATCATC
Source organism: Suaeda aralocaspica (assembly GCA_016808085.1). Lineage (NCBI taxonomy): Eukaryota > Viridiplantae > Streptophyta > Magnoliopsida > Caryophyllales > Amaranthaceae > Suaeda > Suaeda aralocaspica. The sequence continues at coordinate 746,125 of PYUH01004029.1, read as the reverse complement.
ATAACCTTTATATTCAACAATCTTTTCCACTTCGGTTTCCCATTTTTGATAGTCATCTGGGGAACCTTGGCCTGTGAAGTCATCAAGTTTATTGCCACGATCATCAAACTTTTGCTTGTTGTTTGAACGTCTTTTAGGGGAGTCACAAGAAGAAGACGAGTGAGAATCTGCTTCATCATCATCATCACCACGAAAATAATGTATGGATAGAGGATCAAGCTTTCGTTGGAATTGTTGTGCCAAAACATCAATTTGAACATTATCCTGCTTTTGTCTCACGTCCATAGCCTCTAATTCTGTCATCATGTCATGAATAAGTTGTGTCAAGGTTAAATCTCCCATGATGAATCGAAAAACCTTGATATCTGATACCAAATTTATGTGGATTTTGGGTAGTACTCGCAAATACACTCAAAATTCACGTTTTTTTTTGTCAATTAAACTCTCCACCACTGGACTGATTTAATTGAAGACTAATTAATTAACACACTCCTGTAATTACTTAACTAGGTTCTAAATTAGTTAATCGCTCCTGACTCACAAATTTTGGATGGAAATTTAAAACAAATTGAAGTCCACAATTTGTGCGAATTTTCGGAGAAATTGTATCGAAAAATTCAATTCATAAAACACAATTAATTTACAACCTAATGGTGAGATTATTTATAGGTATAATCATCAACAAAAACCTACCTAAAACAGATAATAAACACGTGAAAAACAATAGGAAACACGCACCACTTCTGCAACCTACACAAGTTGCTCAACAAACTAAAGATAAGATTGCCACATCATCATGTAACTTGCACTTCGATCTTATCTTTCCTAACAAACTCTAACAAACTAACTAATCAAGAAATTATCCTAACAACTTGAATAAATAATTAATAAACAAGATAATCATCAAAAATTACACCAAAATCACGAAAATAACTTGTTGCCCAAGTCCTTCAAATTTCGTCAAAATACTTGCCACAAATTCTTGGTCCATTTTGCGCAAATTCAAGAACTCTAAGAAACTTCAAGAAATGCTTCAAGATTCAATCTTTTAACCAAGAAACCTTCAAGAAACCGTTCTCCATGTCTTTTAGCATATTTATGATGATCAAGACTCCACAAGAACTAATAATAATAATGTCCAAAATGAGAAAAACCATATCAAGTGAAATGGGAAAAAACTCATGGACCAAACGAACTTATTCCCTGTTACCACCATTGTGATCCATCCTGTGAGTGTATTAATCTTGTATGACATATGACTCACTCCACCAGTGAAAATTTATTAATGATGATCACCATCCAAAGTGTTGGCTAGGAAGCCACCACCATCCCAAGAATTTACAATGTCTACCATAATCATTGTCACCCATACTTGTGATTTATCTTTGTCAAACCCAATAGGATTTATTAAAAGGTTGATTGGCTCATCCACTATTGTTGTATCACAGATATTCAAATTCACATCAGTAATAGTAGTTGGATAGAAACTTAATTCATTAGCATAGTTCGTTATATTTTTCCTTAAACTCCAAGCTTAATAAGCAATTGCCTTTGTTCTTTTTTTCCTGCACTCGCAACATTTAAACGTCCAAAACATGGCAACACCACCACATAATTTATCATCTCCATAAAGGCCACAACGGTGTTCAAATGAAACCTTTTGAAAAATCGCAACTATATTTGATACTGGTATCCTTGGCTCAAGTGCAATAATGATTAGTGAATTGTTGGTAAGAACTATTTTTTTTAAGTTTTCCACAAATGAGGGTCATGACAAACCCTTTGCATTCCAACAGACCATGGTGGATGATGGTTGGAGTGGGATAATGTACTTGCATGCTTGTACATCAAAAGGTGTTAATAGTATTTCATGATATGGTCGGGGACTCCTCCAATCTTTTGTTGATATTGGTAAAACTAGATTTTTTTCAACAACTTTTACCCTAACTACCGAATCAATTTCAGGAATTTGAAAAACATGTAAAGCATCAGTATACTTACCCATGCATATTCGTGTTGTATTAAAATCCAATGGATACCAAGGGCATTTGTGCTTTAATACAGGTTTTGGATCCATAATTGACAATAGGTCTGTTGGAAACAACTTGTAAGACCTAGTTTTTAACAAGTTTTCCAACTCCCATTCCAACAACACTACAAATGCATCATGCACTCCATATAATTCGGAAATATTAGGTAAATGACCAGGCAATAGTTCACCTGCACTAGTTAACATGTGTAGTTCACGGAGTTTTCCTAATGGTCGGTAGGGGTTTAACACAAGGTTCCATATTTCTTTGTTACTTAATGTTTTAAAATCATTTATAGCTTTCTCATTTTTAAAATAATCTACATCACTAAAATCCAATTCAACATTATTGTGCGATAAAGCATCAAAGTAACAAGTGAAGCGACTAGGTGGTAGGATTAATTTAGCCTCCTTTACTGTTACCTGGCCCTTGTAAGGCGATTCAAGTGCTTTGTATTACACTACTATATTTCCAGCTATACCTTTCTCTTTAAAATGGAAACTTGTTTCCGAATTAGAAATATAAATATGTGAAGGTTTGCGTTCAAGCGTAACCTTTGCTTTTCCCTTCTGAGCACTATTTGGAGGTGAAGGTGTCACAGCGACATTTGTACCACCTTCGATTAAATAGTTACTTTTGGTGAGGAGTTTTTCATGGCTGGTTTTTTCTGTCGAGTTTTTTATTGCAGGGTCATTGTTTGAGGAATGACTTGTGGTGGACATTGTGATCAAAATGATTTTTAGGGTTTACTACAGAAGCTAATATGGGGTTAGGAGAAGATAATAGGTAGGTTAGATATTCCATATCAACATAAACCAACATGTATAGTGTGGTGTAAAAATGTGTTGCACTATTGCCACGTGACAAGATTGCCATAAAGTGCAACGAAGGAAACTATTTAATATTAACTGCACAAACAGGTTGTAGTACTTGTATTTCAGTACAGCGACACTAGTGGTGTCCAACAAACACATATTCGAAGCACGTGTTTTTTAAAAAAAAATCAATTACTCCCTTTGGCCCCGTAATACTTGCTACACTCCCTTGCGAATCGAGTTTTTAAGCTACAGAATTAAAATATGTAGGGACAATTACTTTATGGAATCAATAGGGTAAAAAGGTGGGGTATTAATTGACTACATGAAAAAATGAGGGTACATTCAAAAAAAATATCGGTTGAAAGTTAACAAAATAAAAATAAGGTTGTAAGAGTTTATATGGGGACCACAAGCTTATAAGGGAAATGTAGCAAGTAATTTGGGATAGAGTGTGTTAAGGAACGTGTTGTAAGTCCTTTTGGGATACAGTACTTGTTAAATTTTAACAGTTGTAAAACGAAGGTAAGCTATTGGAACGTATAAGTAATCTAATCTACGAATAACTCGAACGTATAAGTAGCGATGATTTAAGTAGAAGTTTATTAATAGTTACATATACATCAACCTTCCTTGTGAATAGCTATGTAGCATGGGTACTTCTGATAGATAGCCGTCACCAAACCCGATTTGTCCCCGTATTAGGGACAATTCAGAGTCTTCATGGTATAATTGGTCGTACCCTTTAACAAAGTTAAAAAGATTAGCCGTTTTTAGTCCCCGTATTTGTATTCGTCTTGGAATCTATTCCTGACTCCGTGCAAATCGTGCGGATACCCCCAAATAGTAAGGTTTTAAAGAAACCGAACCACCGTCAAGGTCGCCGCCCCCATTAATCCCTATAATCCTCGATCTTCTTTCTTCTCCCTCTGTTCATCTTTCTAATTCCTCTTTTGTTCTTCGTGTTTATGTGAAATCAAGTACTTACATCGTGTTTATGAATGAATATAGCATCTCAAAATTGATGGTTCTGTTCAACAATATTGAAGGTTACCGTGATTTTGAAATTTAATTGTGTTAAATCCCTTTTATTTAAATCAACGTTTTAATACAAGACCTTAGTTTGTTGTAGAATTACGATTGTTATGTTATTTGATGTCTTACAACTAACATTATTTGTAAATGTAAGTAGTTCTATATAATTAAGTAATCAACCAATGCATATGCAATTAAAAGGATCGGTGACACCCCGTCCGACGGTAGCGGCGGTGGTGGTCGAGGCATCGCCGGAGGGTTCGATGATATAACTACCATGTCCTTCTGAGACACTTAAGATTCCATATTTTCATGACATAAATTTCTTGCGGATTCGATTATATATAACATTATATTGGAACACACTTCACAATTGCCGCCGGCAGTAATGTGAAGTGTACAATTGCCGCCGACAGTAATGTAAAGTGTATTTGGAAATTGTGAAGTGTGTTCCAATATGATGTTATATATAATCGAATCTGAAGGCAATTTATGTCATGAAAATATGGAATCTTAAGAGTCTCATGAAGACATGGTAGTTATATCATCGAACCCTCCGGCGATGCCTCGACCGCCGCTGCCGCCGGTAACGTTACTGATATAGTACCCTCAGTACACTTAATAATATGTAACCATAACGATTCTAAACATTGACCACTATTTTTCATAAAAGTAACCATAATATTACTCATAAGTAAATCAAAATTATTCGTAAGTAACCATAACTTTTCTGTAAAGTAACTATCATCGTTGAATTATGTAATTTGAACTTTTTTAAAAACTAGTAACCGCAACCTAATAATCAGGTTTTTAACCATCATTGCTTAGTTAATTTAGAACTATGGATATTCAAATTAGTTGACATGGAAGTTACTAGTGATTCACAATCACTTTATTATTTAGTAACCATTACACTTTTAACAAGTAACCTTTAATAAGTAAGCAACTTATAAGTGAAACTCGATTTCAAGTATATAATTATAATAACCTATACATTTTTAATAAGTTACCATGAATCATTATCTAAATAAGTTACTCAAATAATTATTAATTAACTATTGCAATTTAGAAGAAGTTGCAATTCAGAAATCAGAAGATGCAATTGATAAATGTTGCTGCTTTAAAAAATGGCATACATTAATGAAAACCTTAACTCCATGGAAATAACCAAATAATTTCAAACACAATAGTGATGACGTTGTTTTCATCATTGTTGCAAATATAGTTCACCACTAACTTCATCTTCGTACGTAACCATTACTCATTTGGTCCTGCATAGCATCCATCATACTGCTGAAAACAATTCGTCTCATTAAACATGTTTTTAAATAATTTAATGGTATATGATGAAATAGTTTATTGGTTTATGGGGAAAAAGTTATGAGGTATATGGTTAACAAGACGTAGATCAATGTATAGCAACATGAAATCATATTTAAGGTCATATGAAGAAATCTCAATAATTTGAAGTGAAGAAGACTAATGCTTAATGTCGGTTACTTGTTTAAATTTATGATGTTACTGTATTATAAATATATGAAAACTACATTTTGTTCTATATTATACTATGATTACGCATTATAATTTCCAACAGTAATGTAAATGCAATGGTTTTAACTACTATTTAACCATATACCTCTAATTTTGTTTTGACGACTATTTAACCTTAAAATCTGGTTATTATGAGTAATTGATTTAAAGTAACATACATAAAAATAAATAAATCAAATTTAATATGTTTTGGTAAGAGGTATTTACAGTTTCATTACCATTGTTCATATATGATGAATTTAGTTAAATGACAAACAATAGACTTTATGGTATCCTTGCCAAAAGGGACAAAATGCCAAAATGTATAAAGTATGTTTTTATATTTCCAATATACTTCACATGGTGGAAATATTTGTGGAGTATGATGTGGCAATGAATCAGTGATATGTAAATCACATTAAATTCTAAAAACCTGTCGATATAATTCTAAGTGGAGTGAAATCACAAACGTTTTAAAAACAACAACCTCTATTGAGAATTTTCATTCTTTATATACAACCCTTAAAATCCATAACCTCTTTCAAACTGTCTTTATACACCCCCAAAATAACTCATTCCCTTTAAATTTCATTACGTAAATAATTTCATTGTCTTCGCTGAATAGAAATGTCAAGCAAATCAACTACTACACGAATTGCACGCTGTAACTTTCGCTTCACAAACCAAATTTGTGGTTGTGAGGTTCAAAAGTTTGCGAGCATTCAAATATCCTCTTCAGAATCCAATCCCGGACACACCTACTACCGTTGTCGTGCTGGCGGTTATTTCAGGTGGCTCACTAATGAAGACGTGATGACCCAAAACAACATCTTATCCGAACGTGATTACGTAGGAAAGTCATTAAAATGTACCATCATATTTGACCGAATTATAAGATATAAAGAAAAAATTGCATTTATTGAATTGCTTTGTTTTAGTGATGATTATAGGCTTAATTGGTAGTATTATTTTAAATGCTGTACAAACTTGTTATGTTTGTTTAAGCTGGTGGTAGTCCAATTGGTAGAGGGCGTGGAAGGTTAATGAGTATTGTCATTGTTAGACATTTTTAGTGTAAGCATTAGCTTCGTTGTTTATGGAGGATGAAAGTCCTGTAGGTGGAAATGAAACTTGTGGTGTATTAATTTTAAATAAACATTATTAATGACATAAATGGAGTTGGAAACTTCATTACTAATTAAATTTGTTGTTTTTCTTTAAAACCCACTTTTGTACAAGTAACATATATAAATAAGTTAGTGAAAAGTGATGGGTTCTAATTACTATAACAAAAAGTGAAAATAATAAATTACATACTATCCGACAAATAGATAATTGGGTAATAATATGATTGGAAAGTTCTAAATAAAAAAAAGTTAATGAGCAACTTTGTCAACTATTTGGTTATGTAAAAATTGGAAAAATATAAAATAAAAAGGGTTACCATGTTTAATATCTGTTATCTGCAAAATGAGTTCATGTTTATACAAATTAGGGAATAATAAATTTTGTATGATGAATTGACAACCATGAATGGAAAATAAATGGAGCTTTCATTACACTATACTTCACATTAGGTGACATGATGTGAAAAGGAGGGCCATGTCAATCAATAGTGGAAGCATTGTAGTGCCATGATGACCTATAACTAGTGTGACATTGCATAGGATTTGACAATATTACACATCAATTCACAGAAAATCTAATCTTTATGGGGGATATAATTGAAGCTATAGTGCTATGTCCCTACTAGGTAGAAATTACCTTTTTAAAGACTTACTTACCTAAAAATTCGGGCAACAATGTAAAAAGCATTCCTAAATCTTGTGAAGTTGTAAGTTGTAGTTGAACTTCTTTCTGTTTAAGTTCATCTTATGATATAAGCTCTTATGAGAATCCTTATTCAAATATAATATACACGATGAAAAAATAACAAAGGTAGTAAAACTGATCTTAAACCAAATCCTCTCGTGTAAGCGCCACATAGTTTGTTAATCATAAATATAAATAAATGATGTACACGAAGCTAGCTCAGGTATAAAAAAAGTTACTGAATCAAAGCCTTATTCAAATTTAGTGAGATTAAAAAGGCAGATTATTGGAATCAAAGGGTAACATGTTGTAGACATAAATTAAAACAACTCTGTGGGGACAATTAAATTAAGGGACTATTGAAACATATTTATACATCGTGAGTTGGAAGAAAAAGGAAAAACATTAACCAACAATTAACAGGCAAAAAAAAAAATATAATTCATATTACAGATTTAATTGGTATATTTGAAAGCTAATATACGAAATAGTAGATACAATTGGCTATTTAAGTAAATGATCACTAAGACTTTGTTTGAGCAACACTAACAATTATTTACATGTGACTTAATTTTCATTGAATCCTTATATGATGATTGAAAAGAAGTCATAGGGTAGTGATACGTGATGACCCTGCAATTGTCTGCACTAAAGTAGTATTAGATATGACCACTATGACTTATGTATATAACAGTGCTTGAAAGTGACATTCGCAAAGAAACTTGCGTGAAAAGGTCCAAACCATTAAGATGTAAACGTTTGTACTACATTGTTATGACATTAGCTTGTGAGATGTAAATGTAATTTAGTTGCAATGTTAGGGCCTGTTTACTTCAGCTTAAAATCCGTTCAGTTCAGTTTAGTTCACTTCAACTCTTCTCTTATTTTGCTATGCATTAATCCTTCAAACAAAACTTTCAGTTCAGTTCAATTAAGTGCAGTTCAGCTCAGCTCCATTCATTTCATTTCAATTCAACTATTTTCAGCTGAAGTAAACAGACCCTTATTATTCAAGACAATGACATAAAAAATTGCATGAAATAAAATTATGGCAATCATAATTTCAGGAATTAAACATTATAATAAATATAATTAATTACAGTAAATTATCCCTAATAAAGGTAGGTGTAATTTAAGTGATGTTGCTTATATAAGTAAGTAATGATAATATGATAGTTGTGCATAGAAAACAGCAACTCACTACTCAAAGCTACTGAAAAAAACCTCCTCATACTTGTTCACCATAAACCTAGCTCCAAACAACGAATGAAAACCCACAAATTAATAGCAATTTGAAAGGATAACAACAATCAAGTGGTAAGACAACTAGAGTGTACTTATTCAGTGAGTTAATAACACCTTCAACTCCATGTGAAAAAATCATTGAGGACAACAACATTAAACATGTAAGTACTCAAAGCACAATGCAACAAATGTTTGAATACACATCACAGACAGTTACATACATGGATGCCGACGAATTAGAGAATGAAATTAGGTTGAAAAGAGAAGAGCTGATGAAGGAAATAGAGAAAGGGAAAATTGAAGCTGAAAATCAAAAGGTAGAACGGGCAACAATACTATGTAAGTACTTTGATACTAACTCATGAGGAAAATTATTTGAAGCTTATAATTAGGAAGAAATCCTTAAATATTGAGATAAAACCATATAACACAATCTTGTATATGTTTCATAATTATTACAAGTATAGAGGAAGCTATCATGATATTGTTTTGTTAATTAATTGCATATAGGGTAATAAATGAAGCTTTAGATCATATATGAGAACAATATTCAAAATTGAACATAATTAAATCACAAAAATGAGGCTACATATGTGTACGTGTACTTTAAGAATAAATATATGTTTCAAGAACTCATAATATGTGATGATGACCCGTTTTCAGGTGACATAAAAGTTCCACAACATTTGATGGAAACAAATAACAGAATGTTTAACATGGCTTACCGAGGATCGGAAGCTGATGTAAATAAGCCTACAAAATTGAAAATCATTATAAAATGAAAAGGGAAAGGGACAAAGGTGTTAGGTTCAAGGTTCGTTAGAACGAATGTTTAGGTCCTTCGTTAGTAGCGTATGCTCAAGTAGTAAGCCATAATGTTTGGGACATTAATTTCCATGTCAGTTTAAGTGGGAAAATTGTATGAGAAAATGATACACCAATGTCTTTGTCCCTCAACAATGGTGATATTACAATATCACATGGAAAGGTACATAAAACTCTATCTACTATAATATAATTTACATCATAGTAATAGTATAAACTCTAGTATACATAGTATGTGATAGGAAACAAGATGATAACTTCGAAGGTTTGATAATGGCTTCTAAAAGTGATGCAAGTATGGGGGAAATAATTGCTTATGGAAATTCAAGGCTTTTGGGATCTTCAAAGACATCATCATGGGTATGTATGGTGACACACAAAAATACTTGATCATTGAAGCAAAGGATATAATGGTGGAATTAGGGGAATGAGATGGTTTTTGCCTATGAGTTTTTCCCACTTCACTTGACAGGGTTTTCTCATTTTAGGCATTGAGTCTTTTAATTCTTGAAGTGTCTAAATCATCATTTGCAGTGTTATACACATGGAGAATGACTTCTTGAAGGTTTCTTGAATAAAAGATTGAATCTTGAAAGGTTTCTTAAAGTTTTGAAGAAAAACCACAAACATGCGCAAATTTGGACGAATCATGCTTTGCGTCAATTTTGACGATTTTTGGGGGATTTGGGTAAATGTTGTTGTTGTGTAAATCTGGTTGTAATTTGTTGATTATCCTGATTAGCAAGGTAAGAATAAGTTTTTTAGGATATTTTTTTTGATTAGATAGAGTTTTTTAGGATATTTTAGCAAGTTGCATGACATGCAGTGATGATGTGGCATTGTTATCTTGTGAGTCATCGATGAGTCACTAGATTAGGGCGATTTTCCTAATGTTGTGCGTGTATTTTTAGCATAGTTTCGTTAGGATTTTGTTGATGATTATGACTATCAATAATCTCAATATTAGCTTGTAAAAAATCAGATTAGAACATTCAATAAAACATTATTGTTTTGAGTTTTACAAAACAAAACAAACCGAAGAAATTTTCGAGTGTGGAAAATTTCGGACATCTTAAAAGAGTTGGTGCTTAGGCTTTAGAATCTTGTGAGGATAATTTTAGGAATTGAGGGTGCATTGCTTTAATAAATTCATAAAGTTATTCGACTTAGATCGATTTTCTTGGTGCTTGGCTTTAGAGAAAACCGAAATAAGAATGCCACATTGTGAGTGACGATTTTCTTCTACCAACATTCACATTAACTTTTGGTGCTCTCGTTGAGAGGACATTAATCCTCAAGGTTATTGGTATAATCTCATTGTTGAAACAAAAGTAATCATGTCAGCTGATGAAGTATATACTAAGATCACCACTGAGGAATTGCGCAAGGACATAGTGGAATTAAAGGCTATGTTTGAGGCCACCATGCAAGATTTTGCCGAAAAACTAAAATCACCAAGCAAGTCCAAGGGTGCAAGTAAAAGGGAGATGGATTCTAGTTCTGATGATGATCAAGCAAGTTCAAGGAGTGCTCGAAAACCAAGGAAACAATACTCATCAAGTTTTAGTAATGAAGAACCTATGATTAGGCTCAGAAAAAAGGAGAGGCTTAAGAATGACGATCAGAATCTTAAACTGGATATTCCTGAATTCAGTGGAAGTTTGGATCTTGAAAAGTTCTAGGATTGGATAAGAAGGATTGAACGAATTTTCAAATATAAATATTATGATGATCGAAAATAATATAAGATTGTAGAATTAAAATTGACTGGCTTGGCTAGCTTATGGCTTGAAGGTATGCAAAAGAAAAGAAAGAAGGATGGAAAGTCTAAAGTAGCCACTTGGAAGAAATTAAAGAAGGAGATGAGGAGAAGTTTTGTTCCTCAGGGTTACGGGCAAGGCAACTTTATAAAGATGCATGCTTTAAGGCAAGATCGAAAATCAGTTGAAGAATATACATCGGAATTCCTCAACTTGATCAGCATCTGCGATCTAGAAGAAAAGGAGGATCATCCAGTTGCTCGTTATGTTGCTGGCTTAGATGAAAGAATGAGAGAAAAGGTGGAATTACAACCTTACTTGACTTTTGCTAAAGTTTTCAAGGTTGCATCTAGGGTTGAGAAGCAATTTTCGAAAAAACCAAGTACTTTTTCGAAATCCTTTGTGAAGAAGGAAGGTGCTATTGTTTCATTTAAATAAAATTTCCATTCCACTTCAAAATCTCCTCCATATATCAAGGATAAAGCCTCTGCTACTAAGCCTCCACACCCTGATAAATACACATGCTTCAAGTGCAAAGGTCAGGGTCATATCCAGAAGGATTGTCCTCATTCAAGGGTTCATACTACTCGAAATTGGGCATATGATGAAAACTTTGAAGAAGAGGAGAATGAACAACAGGAGGATGGCGTGAAATATGACACTCAGGAAGAGGAGATTGAGGAAATTACTCCTGAGGTGAATTGCCAGAGTTTAGTTCTCCGAAGGGTTTTGCAATCTAAAGTTGCGCCACCTATAGAGAATCAGAGGGATAAAATTTTAGTCACCAGGTGCAATGTTCTATGGAGATTGTGTGATCTGGTAATTGATTTAGGTAGTTGCACTAATGTAGTCTCTACAGTACTGATCACCAAATTTGACATTTCTACCACTGAACATCCTCAACCATACAAGTTACATTGGCTAAGTAAAACAAGTGACGTCAAGGTGAACAAACAGGCTCTAGTTAGTTTCAAGGTTGGAAATTTCGATGATCAAGTGGTTTGTGATGTATGTCCTATGGATGCGTGCCATATATTACTTGGAAGGCTGTGGCAATACGATAGATTCATACAGTTTGATGGTAGAACAAACATATACATCATTAGGAAACACGCACAAGGAAAACCAGTTGCACTGAGACCTTTAGAAAGTTCGAAATTTTTGAAGGATGTGAGCAATAAGAAGGGTGTTTTGTTGATTGACGAGAAAGCCATGGTGCAAGAGGTAAAGAATTATTACAAGTTCTATGTGCTAATGGCTAAAGAAGTGCAAGAGAAAGCAACAAGCATTCCTCGTGAGTTGCGCCCCTTATTGCACGAATTTCAAGAATTTTTTCCTGATGAATTGCCTCCAGGGTTGCCACCCATTAGAAGAATTGAACATCAGATTAATTTGGCTCCTGGAGCTCAGATTCCTAATAAACCAGGTTACAGGTGCAATCCAGAAGAAAGTAAAGAAATTCAATGACAGATTGAGGAGTTGATGGCAAGAGGGTATGTCAGGGAAAGTAGGAGTCCATGTGCACTAGCAACATTGATTGTTCCTGAAAAGGATGGATCATGGAGAATGTGCATTGATTCTAGAGCTGTGAATAACATCACCATCAAATACAAGTTTCCTTTTCCTCGATTAGATGATTTATTGGATGAATTGTTTGGCTCACAAGTGTGTACTAAGATTGATTTGAGGAGTGGTTACCATCAAATTCGAATGAAGGAGGAAGATGAATGGAAAAGAGGGTTCAAAACTAAACTAGGACTCTATGAATGGTTAGTTATGCCTTTTGGTCTTACTAATGCTCCTAGCACTTTTATGAGATTGATGAATGAAGTTTTGTAACCTTTCATTGGAAAGTTTGTGGCTGTCAATTTGGATGATATACTGGTGTATAGTGCAAGTGTGGAAGATCATCTACAACATCTAAGAGAAGTGTTTGAAACTTTGAGGAAGCAGAAGTTGTATGCTAAGCTCGAAAAGTGCTCATTCATGGTCTCAAGTGTGACGTTCTTAGGTTACATTGTTCCTAAAGATGGTGTTTCAGTTGATCCTTCGAAAGTAGAAGCTATTAAATCATGGCCAGTTCCGAAATCTATGACTGAGGTGCGTGCTTTTCATGGTTTAGCTTCTTTCTATAAAAGATTTGTGAAGATTTTCTGTTCTATAGTAGCACCTATGATCGAGTGTATTAAAAAGAACAAAGAGAAGTTTGAATGGGCAAAAGGCGTTCGAATTGGTGAAGAAATTGCTTTGTCAAGTTCCTATCATATCATTGCCAGATTTGTTGAAACCTTTTGATGTTGTGACAGATGCTAGTGGTGTGGGAATTGGTGCAGTGTTGGTTCAAGGTAAGCGGCCTATAGCTTATTTTAGTGAGAAATTGAATGGAGCAAGGTTGAATTACTCTACCTATGACAAGGAATTCTATGCTATTGTTCGAGCATTGGATCATTGGAGTCATTATCTAAGCCGAAGTCACTTTATATTGCATTCTGATCATGAAGCTCTATAGCATATCAATGGCCAACATAAACTCAATCCAAGACATGCTAAATGGGTTTAATTTTTGCAGTCTTTTCACTTTTCATCAAAGTACAAAGAAGGCAAATCTAATGTGGTTGCTGATGCTCTATCCAGGAGGTATGCTTTAATTGGTGTTCTTAATTTAAAATTGCTTGGTTTGGAGTTGATTAAACAATATTACGAGCAAGATGGAGATTTTGGTCCTATTTATTCACAAATCACGAAGGGTTCAATGGGATCTTATGTGCTACATGATGGATTCTTATTCAAAGGGAATCTACTTTGCATCCCTAAGTGGAGTATTCGTGAATTGCTAGTCAGAGAGGCGCATGGGGGTGGAATTGCAGGTCACTTTGGTATCACAAAAACATTGACCATGTTGCAGTAGCATTTCTATGGGCCTAGAATGATTGCTGATGTTGAGGTAGTTATATCACTGTGTGGTGTTTGTCAAAAAGCCAAGGCATCCTTCTATCAGGATTCTACACACCATTGCCAGTGCCAAAAGCTCCTTGGGATGATATTTCTATGGATTTTGTAGTTGGTTTGCCTAGAACTGCAAGGCAAAAGGATGATATAATGGTTGTGGTTGACAGGTTTTCGAAGATTGCTCACTTCATACCTTGCCACAAGACTGATGATGCTGTCAATGCTGCAGAATTGTATTTTCGAGACATTGTTAGATTACATGGAGTTCCGAAAACAATTGTAAGTGACAGAGACACGAAATTCATGAGTTATTTCTGCAAATCATTGTGGCGTTTGATAGGCACGAAATTGCTCTTCAGTACTTCTTATGATCCACAAACAGATGGTCAAACTGAAGTCACTAATAGAACCCTAGGCGTTCTACTTCGTGGTTTGGTAAGTAAAACACAAAAGGATTGGTACTTAAAGTTAGCTCATGCAGATTTTACTTATAATCGTTCACCTACATATGCAACAAAGCATTCACCTTTTGAATTTCTTTATGGAGTCAATCCCAAGCTACCTATTGGTTTCGTGGCTATTCCTAATAGTGAGCTCGTTCATAAAGATGCTTTAGCTAAAATTGAATATATACAGAAGTTACATGCACAGGCCGGTTAGAGCAAGGATTGAGTATGTGAATGATATCTACAAGACAAGAGCTAACAAGCATATAAGGAAGGAGATTTGGTATGGTTACATCTAAGGAAGGAAAATTTTCCAAATCAAAGGAAAAACAAGCTAATGCCTAGGTGTGATGGACCATTCAAAATTGTGAGCAAGATCGGGGACAATGAATATAAACTCGAATTGTCAGGTGAATATGGTGTGCATGCCATGTTCAACATTGGTGATTTGTCTTCGTATGTTCCTGATGATCAACTTCGAGGTTTGAGGACAAACTCTTTTAAAGACAAGGAGGATGATACGAAGCAAGATGATAACTTCGAAGGTTTGATAATGGCTTCTATAAGTGATGCTAGTATGGGGGAAATAATGGCTTATGGAGATTCAAGGATTTTGGGATCTTCAAAGACATCATCATGGGTGTGTATGGTGACACACGAAAATACTATATCATTGAAACAAAGGGAGGAATTGTGGAATTAGAGGAATAAGATGGTTTCGCCTATGAGTTTTTCCCAGTTCACTTAATAGGGTTTTCTCATTTTAGGCATTGAGTCTTTTTATTCTTGAAGTGTCTAAATCATCATTTATAGCCTTATACACATGGATAATGACATCTTGAAGGTTTCTTGATTAAAAGATTGAATCTTGAAAGGTTTCTTGAAGTTTTGAAGAAAAACCACAAAAGTGCGCAAATTTGGACGAAGAAAATTTGGGTAAATCTTGTTGTTGTGTAAATCTGGTTTTAATTTGTTGATTATCTTGATTAGAAAGGTAAGAATAAGTTTTTTAGGATATTTTTTGATTAGATAGAGTTTGTTAGGATATTTTAGCAAGTTGCATAACATGCAGTGATGATGTGGCATTGTTATCTTATGAGTCATCAATGAGTCACTAGATTAGGACGGTTTTCCTAATGTTGCGTGTATTTTTAACATAGTTTAGTTAGGATTTTGTTGATGATTATGAGTATAAATAATATCAACATTAGCTTGTTAAAATTCAGAATAGAACATTCAACAAAACATTATTGTTTTGAGTTTATTTGTTTTCTACAAAACAAAACAAACCGAAGAAATTTTCGAGTGTGTAAAATTTCGAACATCTTAAAAGGGTTGGTGCTTAGGCTTTAGACTCTTGTGAGAATAATTTTAGGAATTGAGGGTGCATTGCTTTAATCAATTCATAAGGTTATTTGACATAGATCGATTTTCTTGGTGCTTGGCTTTAGAGAAAACCGAAATAAGAATACCACATTGTGAGTGACGATTTTCTTTTATCAACATTCACATCAATATGTAACTATTGAATAGGAAAAAAAATAAAAATTTGGATTATAAAATAACGACTAAAATCACAATTGCTTGCAGAAGGCAAAGATGAATGTTAAGTCGCACAAGATGAGATTCAACATCCAAAAGACACCATATAAACATACTTTCGAAAATGCAGTTCTTGGACGAGGGTATCGTATGATAAACTTGTGTAGGAAAAAAGCAAAGTGCTTGAAAGTCGATTATAGGTGCTTGACGTTGTGGGTTGATGATGTGATTAAGGATAGAAAATCGCCAACCACACGAAGATAGAAAACTAGTTCGGATTTCTCTAAAGCAAAGCACCAAGAAAAACGATCTAGGTCGAATAATTTTGTGAATTGATTAAAGCTATGCACCCTCAATTCTTAAAATTATACTCAAAAGAGTATAAAGCCTAAGCACCAACTCTGAATATGCTCGAATTTTCCTCACACTCGAAAATTCTCACACCTTCGGTTTGTGTTTGTTTTGTAGAAAACAAATAAAACTTCAACAATAATGTTTATTGAATTCTCTAATCTGAATTTTACAAACTAATGTTGAGATTATTTATATGCATAATCATCAACAAAATCCTAACAAAATTAAGCTAAAACACACGCACAAACAAAGGGAAAAATCGTCCCACACACACACGTAAAACTCATAAGATAAGATTACCACATCAACACTGCATGTCATTCCTACCTTGCTAACAAACTCTAACAAACTATATCTAAAGAAAAAATATCCTAAAAAACTTTCTAACACCTTGCTAAAAAAAAGTATCCAGCAAAATCCACCCAAGATTCTTAGGAAATCCCATTGCTCGACAACCATGAAGTTTGGCGCAAAAACATGCCACATTAGTTCGCTCGTTTTTGCGCATTTTTCAAGAAAATGTGTAAATCTTCAAGAAACTCTTCAAGATTCGATATTTTAATCAAGAAACCTTCAATAACGTATTTTCCTCGACCTGTAGATAGAACATGATGCATAATGCTGCACTAGACCCAAATCAACAAAAGCCTGAAATGAGAAAAACCCTATCAACTGAAGTGGGAGATCGAAAAGTCATAGGCAAAAACCATCTTATTCCCCTAATTCTGCCATTCTTTCCTTTGCTTCAAATGATCAAGTAAATTCGTGTGTCACAATACACACCCATGATGATGTCTTTGAAGATCCCAAAAGCCTTGAATCTCCATAAGCCATTATTTCCCCCATACTTGCATCATTTTTAGAAGCCTTTATCAAACCTTCGAAGTTATAACTTTGTTTCGTATCATCCTCCTCTTCTTCAAAGGAGTTTGTCCTCAAACCTCGAAGTTGATCATCAGGAACATAAGGAGACAAATCACCAATGTTGAATGTAGCATGAACACCATATTCTCCTGGTAATTCGAGTTTAAATGCATTGTCCCCTATCTTGCTCACGATTTTGAATGGTCCATCACACCTAGGCATTAGCTTGTTTTTCCTTTGATTAGGAAATATTTACTTTCTTATATGTAACCATACTAAATCACCTTCCTTTTATGAGTGTTTAACTTTGTTTTTATAGCTCTTGAATTGTAGATATCATTCACATGCTCAATTCTTGCTCTAACCTGTGCATGTAACTTCTGCATGTATTCAATTTTAGCTAAAGCATCTTTACGAACGAGCTCGCCTTTGGAAATAGCCACAAAATCAATGGGCAGCTTGGGATTGACTCCATAAACAACTTCAAAAGGTGTATGCTTAGTTGCATATAAAGGTGAACGATTATAAGCAAGCTCTGCATGAGCTAACTTCAAGTCCCAATCTATATGTGTCTTGTTTACCAATCAACGAAGTAGGATGCCTAGTGTTCTGTTTGTGACCTCAGCTTGACCATCTGTTTGTGGATGATAAGAAGTACTGAAGAGTAGTTTCGCTCCTATCAAACGCCACAATGACTTCCAGAAATAACTCATGAATTTCGTGTCCCTGTCACTCACAATTGTTTTCGGCACCCCATGTAATCTAACAATGTCTCGAAAATACAACTCTACAACATTCACAGCATTATCAGTCTTGTGACGAGGTATGAAATGAGCCATCTTTGAAAACCAGTCAACCACAACAATTATAACCAACTATAAAATCCATAGAAATATCATTCCAAGGGGCTTCTGGCACTGGCAATGGTGTGGTAGAATCCCTGATGGAAGGATGCTTTTGCTTTCTGACAAACAACACAATGTGAGATAACTGCTTCAACATCTGCAATCATTCTAGGCCAATAGAAATGCTCCTGCAACATTGTCAATGTTTTTATAATGCCAAAATAACCTGCAATGCAATCCCCATGCGCCTCTCTGACGAGCAATTCACGAATACTACACTTAGGGATACAAAGTACGTTCTCTTTGAATAAGAATCCATCGTGTAGCACATAAGACCCCATTAACCCCTTTGTAATTTGTGAATATATAGGACCAAAATCTCCATCGTGCTCGTAATACTGTACAATTAATTCCAAACCAAGCAATTTGAAATTAAGAACACCAATTAAAGCGTACCTCTTTGATAGAGCATCAGCAACCACATTAGATTTGCCTTCTTTATACTTTGATGAAAAGTGAAAAGACTGCAAAAATTCAACCCACTTAGCATGTCTTGGATGGAGTTTATATTGGCCATTGATATGCTTCACAGCCTCATGATCAAAATGCAATACAAAGTGACTTGGTCGCAGGTAATGGCTCCAGTGATCCAATGCTCGAACAATAGCATAGAATTCCTTGTCATATGTAGAGTAGTTCAACCTTGCTACATTTAATTTCTCCTTGAAATAAGCTATAGGTCGCTTACCTTGAACCAACACTGCACCAATTCCCACGCCACTAGCATCTGTCTCAGCTTCAAAAGGTTTCGAAAAGTCTGGTAAGGCTAAAATAGGAGCTTGACAAAGCAACTTCTTCACCAATTCGAATGCCTTTTGCGCATCTTTAGTCCATTCAAACTTCTCCTTATTCTTCTTAATACACTCGGTCATAGGAGATACTCCAGAAGAGAAATTTTTCACAAATCTTCTACCTTTGCCATAGATTTCGGAACTGGCCATGATTTAATAGCCTCAACTTTCAAAGGATCAACTGAAACACCATCCTTAGAAACGATGTAGCCTAGAAACGTCACACTATTTACCATGAACGAGCACTTTTCGAGCTTAGCATACAACTTCTGCTTCCTCAAAGTTTGAACACTTCTCTTAGATGCTGCAGATGATCTTCTATACTTGCACTATACACCAGTATATCATCCAAGTAGACAACCACAAACTTTCCAATGAAAGGCTTCAAAACTTCATTCATCAATCTCATAAAAGTACTAGGAGCATTAGTAAGACCAAAAGGCATAACTAACCATTCATAGAGTCCTAGTTTAGTTTTGAATCCTGTCTTCCATTCATCACCTTCTTTCATTCCCATTTGATGAAAACTACTCCTCAAATCAATCTTAGTAAACACTTTTGAGCCAAACAATTCATCCAATAAATCATCTAAACGAGGAATAGGAAACCTGTATTTGATGGTGATGTTGTTCACAGCTCTAGAATCAATGCATATTATCCATGATCCATCCTTCTTAGGAACAATCAATGTTGGTACTGCACATGGACTCATACTCTCTTTGACATACCCTCTTGCCATCAATTCTTCAATCTGACATTGAATCTCCTTAGTTTCTTCTGGATTGCACTTATAAGCTGGTTTATTAGGAATCTGAGCTCCAGGAACTAGGTCAATCTGATCCCATTCCTCTGATGGGCGGCAACCCTTGTGGCAATTCATCAGGAAATATATTTTGAAATTCATGCAATAAAAGGCGCAACTCACGAGGGATGCTCGTTGCTTTCTCTTCCACTTCCTTAGCCATCAACACATAGAACTTCTCACAATTATTCACCTCTTGCACCATGGCCTTCTCATCAATCAACAAAACACCCTTCTTGTTGCTCACATGTTTCGAAAATTTCGAGGCTTCCAAAGGTTTCAACACAACTGGTTTACCTTGTGCCTATTTTCTAACGTTGTATATATTTGTTCTACCATCAAACTGTACAAATCTATCATACTGCCACGGTCTTCCAAGCAATATATGCCACGCATCCATAGGACATACATCACAAAGCACTTGATCATCAAAATTTCCAATCTTAAAATTAACCAGAGCTTGTTTATTCATCTTGACATCACTTGTGTTAGTGAGCCAATGTAACCTGTAAGGTTGAGGATGTTCAGTGGTAGGAATCTCTAGTTTGTTGATCAATACAGAAGAGACCACATTGGTGTAACTACCTGAATCAATGATTAGATCACACAATCTTCCTAGAACATTGCACCTGGTGATGAAAATCTTATCCCTCTGGTTCTCTATAGGTGGCGCAACTTTGGATCACAAAACCCTTCTGAGAACTAAACTCTAGCCATCCACTTTAGGAGTAATCTCCTCAATATCCTCTCCCTAAGTGTCATAACTCACGCCATCTTCTTGTTGTTGACGTTCATTCTCCTCTTCTTCAAAGTCTATGTCATCTGCTCAATTTCGAGTAGTATTAACTCTTAAATGTGGTCAATCCTTCTGAATATGACCTTTACCTTTGCACTTGAAGCATTTACGTTGATCAGGGTTTGGAGGTTTAGTAGAAGAGCCTTTATCCATGATATGCAGAGGAGGTTTAGAAGTGGAATCGAAATTTTGTTTATAAGGAACAACATCCCCTTCTTTCTGCACAAAGGGTTACGAAAAAGTGACTGTTTTTTTCGAAAATTGCTTCTCAACCCTAGATGCAACCTTGCAAACTTCATCAAAAGTCCAGTAAGGTTGTAGTTCCACCTTTTCTCTCATTCTTTCATCTAGGCCAGCAACATAACGAGCAACTTGATGATCCTCCTTTTCTTCTAGATCGCAGATGGTAATCAAGTTGAGGAATTCAGATGTATATTCTTCAACTGCTTCTCGATCCTGCTTCAAATTATGCATCTTAATAAAATTGCCTTCTCATAATCCTGAGGAACAAATCGTCTCCTCATCTCCTTCTTCAGTTTTGTCCAAGTAGATACTTTAGACTTCCCATCCTTCTTCCTTTTCCTTTGCATACCTTCCAGCCATAAACTAGCAATTCTTCAGTAGTAATCTTAGGAGTATTCACTTCATCAGCTGACATGATTGCACTTGTTTCAACAACGAGATTATGCAATAAACGTGAGGATTAATTCCCTCTCAACAAGAGCACCAAAAGTTGATGTGATTAAGGATAGAAAATCGCCAACCACACAAAGAGATACTCATCAAGTTCTAGCAATGACGAACCTATGAGTAGACGCAAAGAGTGATCGAAATCTTAAACTCGATATTCCTGAATTCAAAGGAAGTTTTGGATACTGAAAAGTTCCTGGATTGGCTAAGAAGAATTGAACGAATTTTCAAATATAAGGAGTGTGGTGATCGAAAATCATATAAAGTTGCAGAACTGAAGTTAACTGGCTTAGCTAGTTTATGGTTGGATGCTATGCAAAGGAAAAGGAAGAAGGATGGGATGTCTAAGGTATCCATTGGGACGAAACTGAAGAAGGAGATGAGGAGACGTTTTGTTCCTCAAGATTACGAGCAAGGAAATTTTATAAAGATGCATACTTTCAGGCAAGATGGAAAATCAGTTGAAGATTACTCCTGAAGTGGATGGCCAAAGTTTAGTTCTCCGAAGGGTTTTTCAATCCAAAGTTGCGCCACCTACAGAGAACCAGAGGGATAAGATTTTCATCACCAGGTGTAATGTTCTAGGAAGATTGTGTGATCTAATCATCGATTCAGGTAGTTGCACTAATGTGGTCTCTTCTGTATTGATCAACAAACTGGTGATTCCTACCACTGAACATCCTCAACCTTACAAGTTACATTGGCTCAGTAACACAAGTGATGTCAAGGTGAATAAACAAGGTCTCGTTAATTTTAAGATTAAAAATTTCGATGATCAAGTGCTTTGTGATGTATGTCCTATGGATGCGTGCCATATATTGCTTGGAAGACCATGGCAGTATGATAGATTTGTGAAGTTTGATGGTAGAACAAATATATACATCATTAGAAAGCAGGCACAAGGTAAACCAGTTGCGTTGAAACTTCTGGAAGGCTCGAAATTTTTGAAAGATGTGAGCAATAGAAAGGGTGTTTTGTTGATTGATGAGAAGGACATGGTGCAAGAGGTGAAGAATTGTGAGAAGTTCTATGTGTTTATGGCTAAGGAAGTGCAAGAGAAAGCAACGAGTATCCCTCGTGAGTTGAGCCCCTTATTGCACGAATTTCAAGATATATTTCCTGATGAATTGCCACCAGTGTTGCCGCCTATCAGAGGAATTGAACATCAGATTGACTAGGTTCCTGGAGCTCATATTACTAATAAACCAGCTTACAGGTGTAATCCAGCAGAAACTAAGGAGATTCAACGTCATCAGGATTGAAGAATTGATGGCAAGAGGGTATGTCAGGGAGAGTATGAGTCCATGTGTAGTACCAACATTGATTGTTCCTAAGAAGGATGGATCTTGGAGAATGTGCATCGATTCTAGAGTTGTCAAATACATCACCATCAAATACAGGCTCCCTATTCCTCGTTTAGATGATTTATTAGATGAATTGTTTGGCTCACAAGTGTTTACTAAGATTGATTTGAGGAGTGGTTATCATCAAATTCGAATGAAAGAGGGTGATGAATGGAAAATAGGACTCAAAACTAAGCTAGGTCTCTATGAATGGTTTGTTATGCCTTTTGGTCTTACTAACTGTTAGTTTTGACAAACAATAATAATTAAACTAGAGACAAGTAAAGTAGAGACAAGTATAGAGAGAGTGAGAGACAAGTAGAGAACACGCGATTTTAGCGAGGAAACCTTTCCTAGGCCCAATAGGAAGGAAAAAACCTCGACCACTAGGGATTTTGACTCAATTCTCTTTTTACTAACTAGGGCCAACGACTCTGTTACAATCCTAGTTAGTACGGACTTCTCTAAGTACCACTCAGTACTTGTTCTCCCTGAACTAGTTCCCCCTGAACAAGTTCTTCTCTTTCTCTTTCTCTCTTGGTGGCTTGGCCAACCTTCTCTATTCTCTAAGTACAACTCAGTACTTCTCTATTCTCTAAGTACAACTCAGTACTTCTGATCTCAGACAAGTACAACTCAGACTTCTCAATTCTCTAAGTACAAACTCAGTACTTCTCTATTCTCTCAGTACAACTCAGTACTTATTCCCTTTAACTTGTTCCCCGAACGGTTCTTCCTTCTTCTCTTTCTCGTTACAAGTGATTCACTCAAACCACTCTCCTCTCCCTGAACTCAAGATTACAGACTCATAAGTTGAACACAATCCTAGTATAACTGACTCTTGTACCTAGTCTTGTATGCTTCCAATGAAGTGCGTAAGTCTTGGTTGACTTACTTCTCTTCTGATCTTCAGTATTTATAGTGAAGTTACAAGTAGGGTTTCTCTGATTTCCTTCCTTGTTTTCACACTTCATATCTTCACCTATATCTTGGTGAATATTCTTCATAAGTGAATTTAGATTAATTCTCCATCTAAATTCACATAGATTTGTTACCATAATCTTGTGTATATCTTTTCCAAATATATTCAAGGATCTTTTATGGTATCTTCTTAGAATATATCTTCCATATCTTCTCATAATATACTTTGAAGTCTTGTTGTCATATATTCTCTGAATATTCTCAAGTGTATAAACCTTCGGAGTTACGTATTGATTATTTCGATACGTACTTGAGACATCTGAACTTGAGACAAGTTCTTCTGTTGGTACAACGGCTACTAATATATGTTTATCTTGACATCAAACAAGTAACCCATTAGTAGTATGTGTTTGTCACCATCAAAACCCCTAGGGTCAACACTAATGCTCCTAGTACCTTTATGAAATTGATGAATGAAGTTTTGAAGCCTTTCATTGGAAAGTTTGTGGTTGTCTACTTGGATGATATACTGGTGTATAGTTCTAGTGTTGAAGATCATCTGAAACATCTAAGAGAAGTGTTCGAAACTTTGAGGAAGCAGAAGTTTTATGCTAAGCTCGAAAAGTGCTCGTTAATGGTAACTAGTGTAACGTTTCTAGGCTACATTATTTCTAAGGATGGCATTTCAGTTGATCCTTCGAAAGCGGAAGCTATTAAATCATGGCCAGTTCCGAAATCTGTAACTAAGGTGCGTGCTTTCCATGGTTTAGCTTCTTTCTATAGAATATTTGTGAAAAATTTCTCTTCCATAGTAGCTCCTATGACCGAGTGTATTAAGAAGAATAAAGAGAAGTTTGAATAGACTAAAGATGCACAAAAGGCATTCGTATTGGTGAAGAAGTTGCTTTGTCAAGCTCTTATTTTAGCTTTACCAGACTTTTCGAAACCTTTTGAAGTTGAAACAGATGCTAGTGGTGTGGGAATTGGTGCAGTGTTGGTTCAAGGTAAGCGGCCTATAGCCTACTTCAGTGAGAAATTAAATGGATCAAGGTTGAACTACTCTACCTATGATAACGAATTCTATGCTATTGTTCGAGCATTGGATCACTGGAGTCATTATCTGCGACCAAGTCACTTTGTATTGCATTCTGATCATGAGGCTCTGAATCATATCAATGGCCAACATAAAATCAATCCAAGACATGCTAAGTGGGTTGAATTTTTGCAGTCTTTTAACTTTTCTTCAAAGTATAAAGAAGGCAAATCTAATGTGGTTGCTGATGCTCAATAGATGAGGTATGCTTTAATTGGTGTTCTTAATTTCAAATTGCTTGGTTTGGAGTTAATTACACAGTATTACGAGCAAGATGAAGATTTTGGTCCTATATATTCACAAATTACGAAGGGGTCAATAGGGTCTTATGTGTTACATGATGGATTCTTATTCAAAGGGAATCTACTATGCCTCCCTAAGTGTGGTATTTGTGAATTGCTCGTTAGAGAGGTGCATGGGGGTGAAATTGCAGGTCACTTTGCCATTAGAAACACATTGACAATGTTGCAGGAACATTTCTATTGGCCTAGAATGATTGCAAATGTTGAAGCAGTTATCTCACAGTATGTTTTTTGTCAAAAAGCAAAGGCTTCTTTCTATCAGGGATTCTACATGCCATTGCCAGTGCCAAAAGCCCCTTGGGATGATATTTATATGGATTTTATAGTTAGTTTTCCTAGAACTTCAAGGCAAAAGGATTCTATAATGGTTGTGGTTGACAGGTTTTCAAAGATGGCTCATTTCATACCTTGTCGCAAGACTAATGATGTTGTGAATGTTGCAGAGTTGTATTTTCGAGACATTGTTAGGTTACATGGTGTGCCGAAAACCATTGTAAGTGACAGAGACACGAAATTCATGAGTTATGTCTTGAAATCCTTGTGGCGTTTGATATGCACGAAACTACTCTTCAATACTTCTTATCATCCACAAACAAATGGTCAAACTGAGGTCACAAATAGAACACTAGGCGTCCTACTTCGAGGGACTTGAAGTTAACTCATGCAGAGTTTGCTAATAATCGTTCACTTACATATGCAACTAAGCATTCACCTTTTGAAGTTGTTTATGGAGTCAATCCCAAGATGCCCATTGATTTCGTGGCTATTCCCAAATTTGAGCTCGTTCATAAAGATGCTTTAGCTAAAATTAAATATATGCAAAAGTTACATGCATAGGTTAGAGCAAGAATTGAGCACGTGAATGATATCTACAAGACAAGAGCTAAAAAAAACAAATTTAAACACACATACAAGGAAAGTGATTTAGTATGGTTACATATAAGGAAGGAAAGATTTCCTAATCAAAGGAAAAACAAGCTAATGCCTAGGTGTAATGGATCATTCAAAATCATGAGCAATATAGGGGACAATGCATATAAACTCGAATTATCAGGAGAATATGGTGTTCATGCCACATTTAACATTGGTGATTTGTCTCCTTATGTTCCTGATGATCAACTTCAAGGTTTGAGGACAAACTCTTTTGAAGAAGAGGAGAATGATACGAATCAAAGTGATAACTTCGAAGGTTTGATAATGGCTGCTAAAAATGATGCAAGTATGGGGGAAATAATGGCTTATGGTGATTCAAGGATTTTGGGATCTTCAAAGACATCATCATGGGTGTGTATGGTGACACACGAATTTACTTGATCATTTGAAGCAAAGGAAATAATGGCGGAATTAGGGGAATAAGATGGTTTATGCCTATGAGTTTTCTCCTACATCAGTTGATAGGGTTTTTCTCATTTCAGGCTTTTATTTTTTTGAGTCCACTGGAGCATTATGCATCATATTCTATATTAGGGTCGAGGAAAATACGTTCTTGAAGGTTTCTTGATTAAAAGATCGAATCTTCAAGAGTTTCTTAAAGAACTACACATTTTCTTAAAAAATGCCCAAATTTTGTTAGGATTTTTTTGATGATTATGACTACAAATGATCTCAACATTAGTTTGTAAAATTCAGATTAGAGAATTCAATAAACATTATTGTTCAAGTTTTATTTGTTTTCTACAAAACAAACACAAAAACCGAAGCTGTGAGAATTTTTGAGTGTGAAGGAAATTCGAGCATATTGAGAGTTGGTGCTTAGGCTTTAGAATCTTGTGAGGAGAATTTAAAAAATTGAGGGTGCATAGCTTTAATCAATTGACAAAATTATTCGACCTAGATCGTTTTTCTTGGTGCTTTGCATTAGAGAAAGCCAAACTAGTTTTCTATCACTGTGTGGTTTGCGATCTTCTATCATTAATCACATCAGATGGCAGCAATTTGTCAGCGAATACAATGTGAAAACAGGTGACATACTTCTCATGCATTACATGGATGGAGTTGTTACGGGGGAGATGTTGAGGATTCTACGTCAAGATGTTGGAGCTACTGAAAATTCATATCTTTGTAACATTGACGATTCTAACCTTGGATTACGATGGAAAACCATTTGTTGTTCGCATTCAAACTTAGAATAGTTGTCACACCCCACACACCCTTTGTTGTATGTCTGAAATTACTAGTACCCATTTATTTTTCTATGTTTCAATTTACTTCATTACTCATTTATTTTCTATGTTTTGCTGTAATGATGATGCTGTAGCACATTCCCACACAGATGCACAAATGGTTAACTCCATTTTATGATAGACGAATGGATGGAAAAGAAGGACTTTACATACTGCCAATGTATATAATAAAAGAAGTAATGGAATGTTGGAGTTCTTCATCGTCAGGTTCTTGTACTGAAGAACGAAAATGCATAGTGAGACAACAAAAATTATACTCCATCAACCTTAATAACATGACATTCTGCACCCCTGATGAGAGGTTGTACTAGATTGGTGATGAGTTCTCTTTTATGGGAGAGGACAATGAGTTAAGGTCAGGTGATGTTATCATGTTTGAACTTGCTCGCAAAGATCCAGCTACCATTTTCATTATTGCGCTACGTGAGGTGGACACATATACAGGTGGGGTTTGTTATTTCATGCTAATTTTTTTTTTTTTTAATATTTAGATAGTGTTCTTCATGTAGTGTTGTTGTGTTGATGACCATCATATCCATGTGTTAGGGAACTGTGATTCCTCCACAAGATTTTGATTCTGATTGCTTTTGTTGACAATTTTGAAAAGCATTTGATAACTCATGGCAGTCAAATTTGTTGTTATTATTTGTTTTGGAAACTTTAGGAGTGTGCAGTTGCTTTTTCGCAATTATTCGCATGTACTAGTATTCACATCCATGTGTTAAACACCCCCCACATAAACACACACTGTCTACTTGACGAGGTATATTTTTGATGTCTCTTATTGCAGTTTTTGATTTGCTAGTATATACTCATTGTTGTGTGAAAAATGGGTTCCGTATTATTTTGCATCTGAGTAAAAGAACAACTTCCTGATTTTGCCATCACCTCTATGGTCAATGTTAAACATCAGTTGCTACTTGCTTCAGTAACTGTAAGGATCATTATGGGTTAAAAGATACAATTGTTTAGTTTTACCATGGTGATACTCTGCCTTTTCCAAACACCGCGCCGATTAGCAATCAAATTCTGAACAACGAAACTGTCATTGCATCGCTATATCTAAGTATCTTCAACATTTTTTTTTAAAAGTGTGTAGAAAATTTCACAAAAGAATGTTAAATGTGACTTTATTTTAGGAGGAGCGGGCAACATCGTCGAATTAGCAATATTCGTCCATAGACTTCCGAGTCAAAGATATGTACAACAGCCAATCTAAAGAGCGATGGCGGATGCCGTCCAACACTTCACTCTAGTCAGTCTATCAAAAGTAGGTTGATAACTGTCTTGAAGATTTTGTGTTCGTTCGTCTCTATCATGAAGGTAAAAAGCTTTACCTTGAGAACACATTGGGGAAAACCTTTGTACGGATTGGTGACACTATGAATGTGTGGATAAAAGGATGATTGGTATACAGGTGTTATGTTGTGTTTTTCCCTCAGTTTGTGGCTGTTTTGATTAAATATCGTCTTTTGATGTTAAGTTATGTTTTGGAACGGTTTTAGCGACTTTACTAGACTTTTAGAGCTTTTTACGGTTATTTTATGCTTTCTCGGTTATTACGCGAGGTTTTCGGTTTTTTTATATGTTACAGGAGCGTAATAGGGAGTTATGAAGTCATTAGAACCTAAAACGAGTCAAAATGTACTTGTCTCGGGATACGTGCTAAGTTACGCGAAGCTACAAATGAGATTTGAAGGAATTAAGCGAAGAACTCAAGAAAATTGTCAAAATGTTGTTCAGTATAATTGATGCGAGCGCAGCCCCTAAAGTGATGTTGATCTATGCGCCCGCAACATAGACCAGACTTTCCATTGATCGCAAACCACGCAGGCTGCGGACGTAGTGAAGAAATCCGTTTTGGTCGCTGCGGGTGCAGGTGGAGCGTTTCGCGATCCGCTCGGCTTTTCTTTGCGGTTTTTCTTCGTGGGTTTTATTTAATTAAAGCCCAATGCCTATAAATACCCTATCTTTAGGAAGTTGTTTTTCTCATATTCATGAGGAACAAATTGTTTCCTCAATTCCTTCTTCAATTTGCGCCAAGAGGTAATTTTGGACCTCCCTTCTTTCCTTCTATTCCTTTGCAAGTCTTCATACCAAAGACTAGCATAAGATGATGGCTTCAATTCCGCCACTTTGAAGGCCTTAGAATCATCATACTCCTTATAATTGAACAGCCTTTCGGTTCTTCTCAACCGATTAAGGAAAACTTCAGGATCCAAACTTCCATTGAACTCAGGAACGTCGAATTTTAAGTTTTGGTCATCATCCCTTGGGTTGTCTCATTTTTTGTGCCTTTTTCTATCACCTTCATCACTTGAACTTGATTCTAAGTTCCTTCTAGGTATACGTGAGCCTCTAGCAGAGTTATCATCACTAGAACTAGAACAAGATTAATCAAGGTTGTTCGATCTTTTTGCGCTTTTGGATTTGCTTCCTACGAATTGCATTACTTCCTGCAACATATAGCGCAATTCCTTGATTTCGTTGTCTCTTTGAACATCTTTATCTTGCTCATAAGGAATTCCCTGATTGTTTTTTCTTTATAGGTTTCTCCTCTTCCATAGCTAATTTTGCTTGAGTATTGATCGTTTTAACCTCTCAATGAGAATACCAAAGTTGATGTGAATTTTCGTATGAATCAAAAACTCACAAGGACAGAAAACTAAATTTACGAATCCCTAAAGGCTAGGCCACCAAAACTCACAAATTTAGGTTGATTAATCAGTCTTTGATTAAAGCTCAAGGAACCCTCAAAGCCACTAACTAATCTCAGAAGAGTATAAAGGAAAAATCCACCAACTTAATTTTTCGGTTGTTTTTGTTTTCTAAGTAAACAAAGCAAAACTTTTATTCAACTTAATAATCTGACTTTTACAAACTAATGTTGAGACTATTTATAGGAATAAGCATCAAAAAAATCCTAACAAAACTAAAGCTAAAACACACGCACAAACAAAGCTAAAAATCGCCCCCTAAGGTGACTCATCTATGACTCACAAGATAAGATGCCACATCATCACTGCATGGCATTCTCATCTTGCTAACAAAGACTAACAAACTATATCTAACCAAAAAATATCCTAACAAACTTTCTAATACCTTGCTAATCAAGATAATCAACAAACTACAACCAGAATTACACAAATATATGATCTACCAAAATCAACACAAAATCGTCAAAATTGACACCACACAAGATCGTCCAAATTTGCGCAATTTTTGTGATTTTCTTCAAATCTTCAAGAAACCTTTCAAGATTCAATATTTTAATCAAAAAACCTTCAAGAAGTCATTTTCCATGTGTTTAAGGCTGTAAATGAAGATTAAGACACTTCAAAATGAAAGACTCAATGCCTAAAATGAGAAAAACCCTATCAAGTGGAATGGGATAAAAACTCATATGCAAAACCAACTTATTCCCCTTGTAAACCTTCTTGCCTTGATTTGCGTGCCACACCTAGGTATGTGTAACCATGCACACGCAAATTCCAACCCGGGATACACCCATTAGACTTGAATCACCATAAGCAACTAATTCACCCATGGTTGCACACTTGTTAGCAGCTTCGATCAAACCTTCGAGGTTGTGATCAATATTTGCACCATCACCAAAGTTGATGTGAATTTTGGTATGAATCAAAAACTCACAAGGATAGAAGACTAAATTTACGAGTCCCTAAAGGCTAGGCCACCAAAACTCACAAATTTAGGTTGAATAATTAGTGTTTGATTAAAGCTCAAGGCACCCTCAAAGCCACTAACTAATCTCACAAGAGTATAAAGGAAAAATCCACCAACTCAATTTTTCGGTTGTTTTTGTTTTCTAAGTAAACAAAGCAAAACTTTTATTCAACTTAATAACCTGAATTTTACAAACTCTTGTTGTGGCTATTTACAGGAATAATAATCAACATAATCCTAATAAAACTAAGTTGAAAAACACGCACAACCAAAGCTAAAAATTGTCCCCTAAGGTGACTCATCTATGACTCACAAGATAAGATGCCACATCATCACTGCATGTCATTCTCATCTTGCTAACAAACTCTAGCAAACTATATCTAACCAAAAAATATCCTAACCAACTTTCTAATACCTTGCTAATCAAGATAATCAACCAATTACAACCAGAATTACACAAAAATATGAGCCACACAAATCAACACAAAATCGTCAAAGTTGACACCACACAAGATCGTCCAAATTTGCGCAATTTTTTGTGATTTTCTTTAAATTTTCAAGAAACCTTTCAAGATTCAATCTTTTAATCAAGAAACCTTCAAGAAGTAATTTTCCTTGTGTTTAAGGCTGTAAATGAAGATTAAGACACTTCAAGAAATGAAAGACTCAACGCCTAAAATGAGAAAAACCCTGTCAAGTGAAATGGGATAAAACTCATAGGCAAAACCAACTTATTCCCCTTGTCAACCTTCTTGCCTTGATTTGCGTGCCACACCTAGGTATGTGTGACCATGCACACGCAAATTCCAACCCTGAACGCACCCATTAGACTTGAATCTCCATAAGCAACTAATTAACCCATGGTTGCACCCTTGTTAGCAGCTTCGATCAAACCTTTGAAGTTGTGATCAATATTTGTATCACCTTTCTATATTTTAAATTGGGTAATGCTGGGACCTTTATTAAAGAAAACACCTTATGAGCTTCTTAGGGGAAGAAAACCAAACATAGCACATTTATGTCTCTTTGGGTGCAAATGCTTTGTACACAATAATGGTAAATCAAGTTTGGACAAATTTGATCCCAGAAGTGATGAGGCTGTTTTCGTTGGATACTCTTTGCACAGCAAGGCATACAAAGTTTTCAACAAAAGAACCTTGTGTGTTGAAGAGAGTATCCATGTTCTATTTGATTAAACTAATATGTTTAGCAAGCATGTGTAGGTCGATGATGATAAATACGAAATTTGCATGCTAAACTTTACATGAGCTAAAGAAGTAGAAGCTGCTGAACCAGATTCACCACACAACTCTCCTAGAGAGGAAGAGTCTGGTCAAGCACAAACTCAAGAAGCTCATCAAGTAAGAGGAGGAAATAGTGACTCAGAAGTTCAACCACATGAATACAATGCAGCTGAGTCTGCTATGGAACCATGTTCACCTGTTCAAAATAACAATGAAACAGGGGGAACCAGTACAGGAAACAGTTCAACATTAGAAGGCACCAATGTAAATCTTGATATGAACAAATCCTTCAAGTATAAGTTTGCTCATCCCTTTGATCTTATCATTAGTGATATTAAAAAACGGGTGCAAACAAGGAATTCTACTCTACAAAAATTTTTTGCTTTCTGTTCTTTTCTTTCAAATGTTGAATCGACTGATTATAAGAATGCTTTAATGGATCCAGATCGGGTTTTAGCCATGAAAGATGAACTCAATCAGTTTGAGAGAAATCAAGTATGGCATCTTGAACCCAGGAAGGATAACATGTCTGTTATTGGAACTAAATGGGTGTTCAGAAACAAACTGGATGATGCATGTATTATAGTCACGAATAAAGCCAGACTAGTGGTCCAAGGATTCAATCAACAGGAAGGAATTGATTATGATGAAACCTTTGCTCAAGTTGCCAGGCTTGAGGCAATCAGGATCTTAATTGCTTTTGTAGCTCATATGAATTTCAAACTCTTTCAAATGGATGTTAAGAGAGCCTTTCTTAATGGCTATTTGAAAGAAGATGTATATATGGAACATCCCCTAGGATTTGAGGATAGTGACTTGCTAAACCATGTTTTTAAACATGATAATGCTCTTTATGGTCTCAAACAAGCTCCCAAAGCTTGGTATGAGAGGCTATCCAGTATTCTTTTAGAAAATGGATATAAGAGAGGTTCCGTTGACAAGACACTAGTCTTGAGGGAAAAGGGAACTGATCTGTTGGTGGTCCGGATATATATAGATGATATTTTGTTTGGAGCTACTAATCCTAATTTATGTAATGAGTTTGCAGATTTGATGAAAAGTGAATTTGAAATGAGTATGATGGAATAACTTGTATTCTTTCTAGGACATCAAATCAAACAAACCAAGGATGGAATTTTGATTCATTAACAGAAGTATCTCAAGGAGTTGCTGAAAAGATATGGATTGCAAGACAACAAATCCTATGAAACACCTATCCCAACTTCTACTAAATTGAGCCTTGATATGAAGGGAAAGGGTGTTGAGGGTAAGTTTTATAGAGGTATGATTGGCTCATTGCTCTACTTAACAACCAATAGGCCAGGTATAGTGTTTTCAGTAGGGTTGTGTGCAAGATTTCAAAGCAACCCTAAAGAATCTCACCTAAAGGTTGTTAAGAGAATTTTAAGGTATCTAAATGGTACTGATGATTTGTGTCTGTGGTATCCAAAAGGTAGCAATATGAATCTTATAGGATACACAGATGCTGACTTTGCTGGTTTTATTGTGGTAGGAAGAGTACTTTTGGAATGGCTCACTTCTTAGGCTCCTGCCTTATCTCATGGGGATCTAAGAAACAAAATTCTATGGCTTTATCCACAACAGAGTTTGAGTATATTGCAGCAACTTTATGTTGTGCTCAGCTCTTATGGATAAAGTCACAACTAAAGGATTTTAGGATTTGTTTCAGAAGTGTTCCCATCTTATGTGATAACACAAGTGCAATCAATATTTCGAAAAATCCTGTCCAACATTCTAAAAGCAAGCATATTGAGATTTGGCATCATTTTCTAAGGGACAATGTTGAAAAAGGTAATGTAGAATTAGAGTTTTGCAGATCAGAAGATCAACTAGCTGACATCTTTACAAAACCTTTGAGCAGAGAAATGTTCATCAAGCTTCGTACCTTGTTGGGTATTATTAAAATTAGACAATGAGCTCTTAAGTCTTGAGTTGTCCCTTTGGCTAGTCAAATGATGTCAATATGTACATATTTTGTTTTGTTTTTCTTTATGCTTTTTAGGTCTCACAAAGTTCTTATGCGATGCTGAGCTGATTAATTTAGTACTCAAGTGCCTTAACATAATCTTGTAAAAGGTAAGTTGGGACAAACCAGTTGCAAACCATTATTTTTGGGACAGATCCATGAGGCGGTTATTTTTAGTCACTCTATTTATTTTCAAAAATTCAAAATTTTGGAAATAAATATATTGACAATTGTATTTATGGCAACTGCCTTTTTGGCTGAACGGACAAATATCTTTCAAATATTCTGAAGATAACCGTTTTGATTCAAATCTCCTACAAATACTCTCGATTTTTTTCTCTAACATAAAAACCTAATTCATCTAAATTCTTCTTCTTACTTTTTCTCACATTGTTCAAAGTGTTTCTGTTGGTGCTCAAAACAGAGGAAATATTCAGTCTCATCATGTCGAAAAGAAGAAGCACACGATTGGTTGAGAAAGAAGTTAGTGAATCTAAATTGAAACGAAGAAAACAAAGAAGATGGTTGACAAGGTCATTGAGTCTGTGATAGAAGATGTGATGGAAGAGGAAGATGTGAACGAATAAGAAGAAGTGCCATTGATTAGTAAGAACACCAAGACTGCAACTTCAAAAGCCCTTACTATAAGACCCCCCACACCAAAATCCAACACAAGAACAACCTCAAATGCGGTTACACCAAAATTAACCGCCCAAACCACCAAATCTTCCACACCTACATCCACAAAATCAGTCACTGCCAAAAAGCCACCCACACCAAAATCCAAAGAATCAACTCCTATATGAATAGAGACATCAAAATCAAAGAAACCAGAGATTGTTGAAGAATCTGAACATGAGAAGGAATCTGAATCCGAATCCAAGTCGGATGAAGAAGAAGTTGAGGAGGAAGAAGTTGAATCAGAAGAAAGGGAAATTGAACAAATGGAGGATGTTGTTACTGAAGAAGTGGAGGAAAAGAAAGTCAGCACTAACAAACCGTCATAGTAAACGGTTAAGAAAGTGGAGAAGAAGGCTACTAAACCACCAATCGCAAAATCTAAATCACCCACACCTAAAACCACTCCAAAACCAGTTGAAAAATCAAAAAACAAGGAACTTACTGAAGAAGAAGAAGAAGAGGAAGTTGAGTTAACAACTGAGAAAGAGAACATAAAGAAAATAGCAAGCAAGGGTACTTGTGTGAAAATAGTTTCTTGAAAGAGTGCAAAAGCGCCCAAGGGGAAGTCTATCATGAAGAAAGCACAACCAGACCAAACCACCATGGGGCAAAAGAGAAAGCAATCTGATGTTACGATCTCCTCAAGCATGAAATCTAAGAAAAGTAAGTCTACCACTCATAAACCTCTATATAATTTGAAAGATAGACAAATACTGGTAGGATTTTCTGTTGCAAAAAGTTGGGTTACACAAAAATTCTTGATTGAGGTTAAGGAGGCCTTAGATTTTCAGAAATGGTTTATGTTGTTTGCAAAGGATTTAGATGTGTTCATGCCCCTTGTTGATGAATTTTACTCACACCTGCATACTAAAGAAGATGGATCCTATTTCTCCTTTGTTAAAGATACTCCCATAAATTTGTCTGAAAAGAAATTGGCTGAGATTCTCAAAGTTCCTACAAGGGGACTTGATATTTACTCCAGAGAAGATTGGCCTTTTGTCAAGGGAGTCACAGCAGAACAGATCCAGACCAGACTCTTTGCTGGTCCACCTGACAATAGGAAGGGGTACACCATTGGCCAATTAAAGGAACCATTCATGATGATATTCCACACTATAGCCACAAAGATTGTGTGTCCTAGAGCACAAGGGCGTATGAGTGTACGATTGATGGATAGTGTTCTCATTTATTGCCTCATTGAACACATTCCTGTCAACCTCCCTGCTATGATATTAGGACATATGGATGTGTGGAGAAAGCTACTCATGCTCTACCATATGGAGGATGGCTAACCTTAGTGTTTGGGCACTGGAAGATACCAATGGTGGGAGATTATGGCACCATGTCACATCTCACAAATCAAATTATAGGTCAGAAAGGCATGACATATGCAGGAGGTGTTCTAAAAATGAAGGATGAGGGGAAAATTAAAGTGATGCTGGTCTTGCTGAGACCAGTACAGAAACAGTTCGAGCAACCTATTCCTTGGTTAAGCAGTTGAGTGATCAGAATCAACTAATGCAAAATATGGTAAATGGGGTCACTACATTGTGTGTTGCACTTCAGGAATCCTACAGACGAATTGAGGTTCGTCTTATCAAAGCAGTAATACTTGGTGGAGAGGATTCTGAAGACAAGGACGATACATCAGAAGCTGCGGGTGATGTTGATCATGAGGATGTTGAACTTGAATCTGGGAAGGATGAGGAACAGGCTGATGAAGAGAATGTTGCCAGTGCTTAAGAAGAAGAAGAAGAAGATGATGATGAGACTGAACAAGACTCATTATTATTGTTTCCCCCTATTGCTACTATCCCCCTCCTTTATTGAACTCTTATTATTGTTTCCCCCCTTCCTTTAAAAACATTCTGTAATTTGGTTTGCTATTGGTTTGTGATAATTTTCAGGACAAGTAAGTTTGGCACTTTCGCAGGAACAATTGGTAGAATCAGCATCCCTAGAATGCTGTTTGAAATACCTATTTAGCGAAAATTTTATATGATTAGTAGTTTGACTACTGATTGTGTTTAGTTATTGTTTTCTCTGTTTTTATGCTTTGACTGTTTTGATGATGCCAAAAGGGGGAAGCAGGGTGAAGTTCTAATCTCTTCTACCTAATTCAGGGGGAAGTAGATTAAATGAATATTACTAACCTGTGTGTCTTTTTGATTTGTTCAAGTTATTGTGCATGTTGATAATATTTGTTTTAATTTTGATTTCTGTTTTTCGATGGTGGGTTGGAATTTGTGTTTGTGTTTGATGTTTTTGATTTGGGGGTTTTCGATTCTAAGCATGTGATCATTATCAGCAATTTCTGTTTTGTGTCTATAATTCAATTTAACCTTTTTTTTATGGGTAATGATGTTTTTATTCTTTCTGAGGAGTTGAATGTGGTTGTAAAAACTTGCAATTATTTTATAATTGATCATGTTGTTTCGGAATTTCTTTGTAAAAAGTCTTTTTACTTGTTTACCTTCAGTGATGTTCTGCCTTTGATTCAATATGATACATTCTAGTTCAAAGTTGGGGAACATTATACACATGTGGATAACATGGTCTGATTATATTGCTAATTGATTAAACTACCAAATTTGTTTGATCAATCCTTCTAATTACTTGTCATGATTAATATTCAAAGCTGTAATTCTTCATATAAGTTGCTCTGTTAGCCTATACTAGTGCTGAACATCATTGAGAGATGCTACTAATTTTCATTGTTAAAGTGTTGGTGAGTATAACGGTGAGAAGTATAATGATTAGCGACTGAAATGTACATATAGGTATATAACTAGCAAGTTGTGACAAATTGAACTACTAAATTATAACTAGGACTGTAACAGCTTCTTGCTTGTAGCATAGCTTTGTCGATTGGCCCTGAACACATATTGATACAGCCATTATAAGAATTGTTTCATGCTTGCCCATTCTCCTGTTAGTGTTGGATAAGATTAAAATAACCTTTTCATTGTAGCAAATGGTTAAATTTTGCAAAATGTAAACACTATCCGGGTTACAATGTAGTTGCTGCATTAGATTTATCCATGTAATTTCATTTTTATTGTGTTTGTTTTACTATAAATTTTGATATTTTACTTATTTTTGTGAAAAACTTGGCTGCTTTTTACGGGTTTTTATTTTGTTTGTTTTAGTTTTTGTTATTGATTGTTACTTGATTCTACTAGTTTTAATTTCCAAATTTTCAACAGTAGCAGATTTGATATAGTATTTGACATGAACCAATTTTTAGCATTTCGAACAACGTATTCAAGTCATTGATGATTTTTGGTTATGTTTTCACTAATTTTCTTGAATTGTGGAGGTTTTCTTGAGTTTTCCATTAAGAGGTATATTTCTTTCTTAGTTTTTGTTGTTTCAATGGATGGTGTTGTTGTAGTTTTGATTTGGATGGTGTTTTCTTTTCATTTTATCTACTTTTAAATTTTTTCCTTTCAAATATTGTTTTTACCCTTACCTTATTGTCACAGAGGGGTTGGCTTAGTATGTCAATTGTGAATTAATTGGATGCTGCTACTGTTCACTGAAGTGGGGTGTTTAATTTGGTGGTGGAGTTTAATCTGCAACTACGTTTGTGCTTTAATGGTTGTGATGTAGCAAGATCTCCTAGTAGAGCCTTTTCTATTGTTCCTCAAACGGAGGTGTAGTTATGGTATGAGTACACATCACTATCACAATAAAAAATCATGGCTTTAACAGTTACCCATTTTTTAGAATTCAATTCAGATATATGGGGTTTGGAGTTGATGTGATCGCAGAAAAAGGGTATGGCTTATTTTGCTTTAATTCTCAAGTTTTTAGTATGTTTAAATTAGTTTTAGTATATTTTGGTGGAGTTCATCTTGTGGGTTTTTTTTATTAAGGTCTGGAATTATATTATTTGGTGGAATTTGAAATAGCTGACTGTATTTGAATGTATATAATTCAAACATATTGAAAAGTCGGTCCAATGAATACTTAGGTGTGATCAAGATTGGGAAGATCATGATGATATATCTATTGCACCAACCTAATTTTGTGATTAATAATAGCAATAATGCTGCAAGGCTACAACCACAGCCTCAAGTACTGTATAGCATTAGCAAGAGTGATTTTAGGAGCATTGTTTTTGATATGGCATTTGCGTGTTTGTGGTTTTGCCTAAGACAGATTTTATGGTAGTTAAATGGTTTATGTTATAGCTGAATCTGAGGTTTATGGACATTTGATTTGATAAATTGGTGCTTCACAATTAAACACTAGCCAATCTCTTCTACAATCTTGTCCTTGTAATTTGTCTCTGTTTGGGCCAGGTCCAGATCCTAGGCCCAATATAAGAAAATTACCATTATACCCCTAACAGGGCAATACAGAGGAAATTATTATTTTACCCCTAACAGGGGCAAAAGATCCTCACAGACACTCCCTTCGGAGGGATGTCAGATTATGACACTTGTCGTAATCCCAATGGTCTGACAACTGTACTTTCGTACTATAAATATAGTACAATTTCCGCATTTGGAGGTACGCTTTTCTGTCATTTCTGACAAATTCCCTAAAATTCGGATTGATTCTTCCAGCTTACTGACTTAAGCATCGGAGGGGCGTTCCCGGGAAAAACCCCCTGGGTAAGTCATCCTCTGTCTGTTTTGCAGGTCAGATTTAGCTCTCGAGAAACGTTCGCAGGTCCAGTTCAGACAAAAGTTCTACCAGGAACAGATTGGCGTCATCTGAGGGGACCCTCCAAACAAGTCATGACTACCTCGAGAAGACCGAACGCAGCTAGACGCCACGGCACTCAGCCCTCGGGGCACACTGTTGGGGACGCTCAGGTTGACAACAACCGTGATCCTCGGGAGCAATCCCTTGGGCAGGACATGGAAGTTGCTCAGCCCCCTCAGCAGGATGTTGTCACTCAAGCTGAGCTGACAGCCATCATGCAACAGACGACTAAAACTTTCCAGGAGCGTCTTCAGCAGTTCGCCAAGAACTTATAAGCTCAACCTTCTGGAAGTCGAGCATTCGTCCCCGAACAACGCCGAGCACCTACCCATCACTCTCGACAGGATTTAGAAGGGTCTCGGTCCAAGGGGAAGCAAGCTCAACATGAGCGTCGGTCTACCCTCGCTCCTGGACAACCCGGCTACTCTGATCAGAGCTGGGTGAGGGAGATGAGAAAGTTTAGAAGGGTCTCAGTCCAAGGGGAAGCAAATGGTTGGAGAAAGTAGCATTTTTGGGACATATTGTGTCTAAAGAGGGGGTTGAAGTAGATCTAGCCAAAATTGAAGCAGTTAAGGAGTGGCCTACGCCTAAGAATGTAATGAATGAATAGAGTTTCACAAGGTTAGCATGTTACTATAGGAGGTTTGTGAAAGATTTTTCGAGGATTGCTAAACCCATGACTTCGTTAATGAAGAAGGACTATAAATTTGAGTGGAGTAATAAGTGTGAAGAGGCATTTCAGACTTTAAAAGAGCGTTTGACTACAAC
Source organism: Suaeda aralocaspica (assembly GCA_016808085.1). Classification (NCBI taxonomy): domain Eukaryota; kingdom Viridiplantae; phylum Streptophyta; class Magnoliopsida; order Caryophyllales; family Amaranthaceae; genus Suaeda; species Suaeda aralocaspica. The sequence continues at coordinate 706,012 of PYUH01004029.1, read as the reverse complement.
ACCAGTGCTGACCTTGCTAGATGGGAGTGACTCTTATGATGTATATAGTAATGCTTCTAAAAATGGTTTGTGATGTGTGTTGATGCAAAATAGAAAGGTGATAGCTTATGCTTCAAGACAATTGAAACAATATGAGGTAAACTAGCCTACTCATGATTTGGAGTTAGCAGCAATAGTGTTTGCTTTAAAGATAGTGAGACATTATTTGTATGGAGTGAAATGTAGGATATACACAGACCTCAAGAGTTTAATGTAATTTTTCACTCAATAGGATTTAAATATGAGGCAAAGGAGATGGCTTGAGTTGATCAAGGATTATGACCTAGATATCCAATACCATGAAGGGAAAGCCAATGTGGTAGCCGATTGTCACGTGCTGACTAATTCCCCTTAGTCTTTTGCCACGCTGCCCACTAACTTCCCCCTTGGATGCTAGTCAAGGCTAACCCTTCCTTAGTATATAGCTAAGTATTGCAACGAAAGCTTGAACGAAAGAATAAGAAAAGCACAAGTTTATGAGTATGAGTTTTATTACTTTGAGAGAAAACTGAATACAATACTGATATTACTCTTTCTATCTCTCTCAGTCTCTGTGGGTTGGTTGATTTACAACTGAACAACTCAGGTATTTATACACATCTTCCTCCCCTACTCTAATTAGGATATTCTAGCCTTTCCTATTACACCTAGGACTACTCACTTCCCTACTGCACATAGAACATCCTACATTCCTAGTGACTTTAGGATATCCAATATTCCTAGAGTATCTAGGATAAGTGAGAATTCCCCAGAATACCCTCCAATGTTCCAGACCCTTCCGGAATATGCTGAACTACTCTAGACCTTACAATGAGGTTCTAGAGCCTTCCATACTCTTCCAAGCGTAGTAGACAACCTCTTCACCATGTACGAACCTCGTTTCACCAACATAGCACGGTCATCCCAAAAGTAGTGCTCATCTTCAGATCTAGTATCATGGTACAGCATTGCTACTGCCTGCAGTCTGTCTACTATAGGGAGTTGAGTGTTGCTTGTACAACACTTGGGCGGCTCCCCATGGGATCCTTATGCCCTCATTCCAAGATCAAAGGTGGGTCACTGGTCCACTCGTGACACGATGCTCTAAGTTGTAAAACAAAACATGGAGTGAATGCCTTGGTGATTGCTAATGAACTATGTAAGGACATAGAGAGATTGAGTTTGGAAATAGTGAAAGAGGGAGAGTTGGAAGGAATTCTTTGTAATCTTAGTATCCAACCAACAATACTCGAGGAAATTAAGAAGAACCAGGAGGGAGATGTGAAACTGGACCGAATTAGGGAAAAGATGAAAGCAGGAAAGCCTATGGATTTTAAGATTCATGAGGATGGAAGCTTAAGGTATACAGGAAGGTTGTGTGTACCACAGGAATGTGAAGATTTGAAACGAAGAATCATGGAGGAGGGTAATAATACCTCGTATTCAGTGCATCCTGGAGACGATAAACTGTTTAAGGATTTAAAGAAAATATATTGGTAGCCTAGAATGAAGAGAGAAGTGGCTGAATTTGTAAGTAAATGTCTTACTTGTCAAAAAGTTAAATTTGAGCATAAGAGACCTCAAGGAGAAATCTAACCAATTGAAATACCAGGATGGAAATGGGATTGCATTTCAATGGACTTTGTGACTTGCTTGCCGAAGTCGAAGAATCAGAATGATACCATATGGGTAGTGGTGGATAGACTTACTAAGTCAGCAGTGTCTATGCCCATGAAAGAGACTTGAAAAATGGAACAACTTGCAAAGGCGTACATAAAACATGTTGTGAGGCAACATAGAGTTCCAAAGGATATCGTGGGTTTTATTTAATTAAAGCCCAATGCCTATAAATACAATCACTCACTCACACAGTCACAAACTCACACTCAGTCACTAACAAACCAGAATGACCAGACCCCAACCACAACAGTAGTAAACCACACCCAAACAAAACCCTAGATCAAAACAACAATAATCAGAATAACAACAATCTAAACAACATCAATCAGGACAACAACAACTAGTACAATGAACACATTCACTCACCCTCTCGAAACTAAACCATGTAGTAACCACGGAAGTAGGAGCAGTGTGTCCTATTGTTAGTGTATCCTATTGTTACTGCTTATTTTTTAAGTCTTTCCTTTCCCTTCTTACGCCATGCAAAGGATATGCTTTCAAATGGTTTGTTGAATGCATGGCAAGAATGATTCACAAGACAAAAGATTAAAGGAAAAGAAAAAAGAAGCAACCCAATTAATAATATTTCACAGTTGTGGAGTGGGAAATCGAAACAGTTAAAAAATAAAATATCATATTCACAAAGATCTTCTGCAGGCTTAAACAATTCTTAGACAGATGGTGTGAAAGCCTAAATAGCCTAAATTAATAGGGTGCCTTCTCATGTCAAACATACCTATAAGAAGAGAAGCATCTCTCAGTAATGACAAACCACGCACAGTCACTAGCTAAGTCCCACTCACTAACTTACACTCAGTCACTCACACACTCACTTACACTCACTCTCACAGTCACACAGTCACTAACAGAGTCAATGACGGACTCAATCACTTTCTCACATTCACAGCCACTCACACTCACCACCAATCAATCACACACTCTCCTCTACTCACATCCACAACCACTACCACAACCACAACCATAAACAGCCAAACCCAAAACAAACACCTTAAACCACACACAATCAGTCCCTCCCTCCCTCACTCACTCACTCACTCACAGTCAGTAAAAATCTCACACACACAAACCCACTCAGTCACTCACTCACACATACACTCAGTCATAGTCAACACAGTCAGTCCCTCACAGTCACACACTGACACTCACACAAATAGTCACACACGCAAAGTCACAGTCTCATAGAGTCAGCCCCTCACTCACCAACAAAAACAACACCAAAAACAACAACAAAAATCGACAAAAAAAGGACTACCATAATAAAAGGAAAATCGAAACAATAAACAACAACAAGAAAATCAACACCAAAAAGAACAAAAAAAAAACTACCAAAATAAAAGGAAAAATAACAACAAAATCGAAACCAAAAAACAACAACCAAATCGAAACTTAACTCAAAAGCGAAGCCACCAAAAATCGCCTCTAAAAACCACCAGAAATCACCACCAAATCCACGGAAAATCGCCTCCTAAATGCCTCCAAAAATCGCCTCCAAAACGAATTCAGAACTCAAAAATTAAAACACAAATAAAATTTGAAACTGAAAAGTAAAACAAGAAGAAGGAGAGAAAAAAGGTCGATTTTACCTTAATAGATGGAGATCTAGAGGAAATAATGAAAATGGAGATGAGATTTTGGGATTAGAGAAGAGAGAAGAGGGAGATTAGAGAGAAGAGGAGACCAGTGAAATGAGAGAGAGAAGAGGAGACGTGTGAGAGAAATGGAAGAGGGATAGGGTTAGGGTTATGAGGGAGGAAAGAATAAAAAATTTTGGTGGGTTTTTGGTATTTATACCCACTCCATTTGGTCTGGGCTTTTAACTCTTTGTTTTGAGTTTGTTATTTGCTACAGTTATAATTGCACCAAATTAAAAAAAAAAAAAAAAAAGAAAAAACCGCAGCAAAAAACTCAACTGCAGCAAATAATTTTACATGCGTATCATCAACAACTATTTGCTTCGATTCTTTAGAAATCTCAAATAACCGCAGCAAATGTGGCTTAGCAAAATCCAATTTTTCTACTAGTGCCAGGTTGTGAGATCAGGATGTTTAGAGTACTTTGAGCATCGAGCAACCTGTTCATTTGTCTTAGGCAATCACTCAAATCCTATTCCTTGATTTCAAGTTTCTTAAGCTGAGCTTCATTATATTCAGCAACAATGGCAAGATCCAACTCTGCCCTATGAAGCTCATCCTTAAGTTTTGAAATCAATTCAGGATCTAGTTCAGAAGTGGTCTGAGTATTCTTGCCTTTCCTTAGTTCAGATATTTCAGCTTGAAGATCACATATTTTAGTTTCATATTCTAAGTGTAAGAATTCAATATCAACACCTTGATTGTCTGAAACAACTTTAGGATTGATGTCTTTTCTTAACTTAGATATATCAGCTTGTAAATCACAAATCTTACCTTTATATTCCAAACATAAGTTATTGACATTCATACTAGAACTACTTGTGCTAGCAAGAGAAGTTTTTAGATTCACATGCTCTTTGAAAAATTCTTCCACATCATCAACCATATAATTATATGCTAGAATTAAGTCAGAATGTTCTAGAGAAAGTGATTTCTGTTTAAGTACTTCAAAATTTATATCTTCGACTTCTGCCTCCTTAAGCTTACTAAAACTTCTTTCATTATTTTGATAAAAATCTGCTTTTGAAAAAACTGATTAAGGTTTTAGCATCTCAAGTTCTATATTTTCTAATCCAGACTTATTTCAAGCTCTGAAATTTTTTCTTTCAGTTCTGTACAAATAAGTTCAAGCTTAGCAGAACGGCACTCACTAAGATCTAGAGTTTGAGTTACTTCTCTTAGTTTCTTTTTGTTAGCCTTATAAGCAGCATTGCCTTAAACATTTTGTTACATAGAAGCATCCATAAAATCAACTCATCCCTATCACAATATCTCATTTGTTCTTGTATATCAAAAATGGTTACCTGTTATTCATCAAAAGAGCTGCTTCCAGCCATGAGACACATGTGTCCCTTCTTTCCTAAACTGGTCTACCTCTGGTCTACTTCTCCCAACAGTGCAGTCACACAAACTAGGGCTTCTTCCTCCTCACTTTTACCACCTGAGTCAGAATCTCCCCTAGCAGCAAGCATTGCTCTCTTTGTCATCTTTTTCTCCATTTGTCTTCCCTTGTCAGTTTTCCATGTTGGACAATCCTTAATCATATGTCCAGTTTCACCACATTTGAAGCAACCATTGCTTGCACCGGTCTTCGTCATGTTGTCTTTGTTCTTCCAGGATCTTCCCTTATATTGAGATCTGAGGTTTCTCTCGAACTATCTTGTCGTGAGACCTATTTCATCCAGATCTTCTTCATTTTCTTCTCCCTTCAAGGCCAGCCCTGGACTTTTGGTTGTTCCTTTCTCCTTTGTGCTTACCAACATCTCATGAGTCATTAACGACCCAATAAATTATTCTATAGTCAGAGTGGTTAGATCCATGGCTTCTTGGATAGCAGTTACCTTAGGCAGTCATTTGCCTGTCAAACATCTCAAAACTTTCCTAACCAAATTTTCACTAGTGAAATTTTTGCCAAGAGATTTTAGTTCATTAATAGTTGACAAAAAACGAGTATACATATCTTTTATATTTTCATCTCAATTTATATCAAAAGTTTCATATTTAGACATAAGCATATCTACCTTAGATCTCCTAACTTCACTAGTGCCTTCATAGGCTAACTCCAGAGTTTCTCATATTTCATGTGTAGTAGAGCATGCTAAAATACGGCTTACCTCATTATCAGCAATACCTTGTTGAAGAAGTGACATAGTCTTTGCATTCTTCTCAAGTGTCTTAAGATTTGTGCCAGTGTATTCACTCTCTTTCATCTCTATTCCATCAGCATTGTTAGCCACCTTCTAAGGACCATTTTTTATTATCATCCAGCACTCATAGTCAGTGTCAATGATAAAGTTTTGCATGCAGTTCTTCTACCAGGGATAGTTTGTTCCATTAAACTTGGGCAGCCTTGATCCAGAATTTTCATTCATCTTTTCTTCCTTCTCTAGGTGTTACCCTTTCAAGAAGTTAGGCTCTGATACCAATTGAAAGTGCAAGTGACACTCAAGAGGGGGGTGAATTGAGTGTTGTAAAGTTGTTGTAAATTTTTCGATTAATTATAAGAACAGTTTAGAACCAGTTCTCAAGCAGCGGAAATAATAAAGCAATAAAATAAACAACACCAAGATTTAACGAGGTTCGAATTCTAATAAGTCTACGTTCTCCACTCACTCACTCTTTTATTAATCAACTCAGAATAACAAAAGAATATCACTCAATCAATTATTCACCTATCCACAATATGACTCCCCAACTTCCACCTATGGAAGTTCGACTGAACCCTCAACTATGAAGGTTCCAATGAAGATGATCCCAGATCAACTTCCCCGGCAAACTAAACTCTCACAATGCTCAAATTACAATCCTTTGTCTCTCAATAACCATTAGCGTAAATGCTTACAAAAGAGAGAAAATTAAAACTTTAATGTGGTTATGAGATTTATGCTAGATTGAGACTTCGAGAGCACTTTTGCAAATCGTCATCTTCTGTTTTGTTCGTGCAAAAGTTCTTTTGGATGTCTACTGGCCAATCTACTTAAATAATCCTTTGGTTAGAATGTTATGTAATATTACAAGAGAATATTTTCCTTGGAATTATAGAAATATTCCCGGGAAAATATTCTCACTGATTTTATTTGAAATCAAAAAAGATCAGCACAATATTATATAACATACTTGCCATACTTAAGGATATTTGCCTTGCATACCAATCCAAGAATCCGTGTTATTTTTGAAAAACAATTTTGTGCGGAAAGAAACTTTCCTAAAATACAGATGTGTGAAGTAAACTCTAAGGGACTCGTTCAGCATTGTTCCCAGACAAGTGAGCCAAGTTTACTTATAATTATGTATGTGAAGTAACTTAAGTTCCTAGCCATTCATTATTAGAGCATCTCTGTAATCTCAATCTTTATATTGCATATGTAAACCTTCATACCACTTACATTGCATCTAAGACCTAACAATTAGACTCTATGAGTTTGATCTTCATGCAAACTTTAAGACTTGGCTTCTCGAGCTTTATCTTGTCATCATTGAACTTGTTTCTTTAGTACCTGCACATGCAAACAGAAAGTTGCATACAATGTAATAGTTCAATGTGGTTTGTCATCATTCAAAACAAAAGCTAGGAACTCAACAATGATGATTCTACTAGAGGCACACGTAAACCTAGGAGGATCATAAACTCAAGCTCAAGTGATGAAGATGATAGGAAAAGGCACAAAAAATGAGACAAACCTCGGGATTATGATCGAAACTTGAAGTTGGACATCCCTGAGTTCAATGCACTTGTAAAAAAATAGCTTATTAGTATCGTTTTTTTTCACATATTTGTATCGTTTTACACACGATACAATTGGAGGCGTAACAAATAGCTAACTCTATACCACCTATTTGCATCGCTTTTTAATAAAAACACCTATTTGTATCCTTTGTTTAAAAAAATGATGCAAATAGACACTTTATTAGTATTATTTTTGTAGCAAACGATACTTATAGTGCAGTTTTTAAAACAAATTCAAAATAGTAACTTGGGCTCTATATTCACAATAGATAATATATATATGCATCCTCCCGCCATTGCCTCTGTTCGATTCTGTATATTTTACAATATTAATATAAATATTTCATTAACTAATTTTTACTACATTAACATTGTATAAGCATTAAGTTTCACCTCCAAATACATATAGCTAGAATGAGGGGCCAACCTGCATGCTTAACTTTAGCATGATGAGCCATATATTGTTACAAACTTACAATAGCTTCACTTACTTCATTCAGCTAGATTTCAAAAGGTTAAGATTGAAATGATACGGTACGTATATATCCTTGCATTCTAGTGATTCTTCTAGTGCTAAAATGAGTGCCCATAGTTTCAAGATTTATGCAATTTTTGTAGGTTAAATGTGGTTTATGGTTTTCACTTGAAGCTTGTTTTATTGATTGTACAAATTGCATTGCAGTATTTTAATTCTTCTTGTTTGTTAGGGTAACATGCAAAGACTATCAAAATGACCTAAGCTAGTACAAAGGTGGGTTCAGGTGGGTGACTGCACTCCAAAGGTGTTTGTTGTTTTGGCCGAGGACATGAAATAGACCGAAAAAATATCTAAAGGTGACAAAGTTCCATGTTATATATATTCGCGGGCGCAGCATATCAGTGAAAGAAGTTAGTTGGAGGAAATACACATCCAAATAATGTCATATTGTGGTTGCATAAACAAAAGAGACAATCAACATCACATTTTCCATAGAAATACCAAATCAAAGTCAAAGCACAACCTCCAAATACAATGAATAACACAAGAATAAAAGGAAGTGGTGTTCATAACCACTTCCCTCCGAAACTTCACCAAATTCCCAAAAAACCTCCATCTATGATTACTTGCATCCCAGGGACTAAACTAATTCATAAACAACAAATTAAATCATGACACAACTTACCTTTATTTGCTTCACATCACCCTTACATTCACCAACTTTCTTCACTATCACATTCAATGTACTTCATCACATAGTAGCCATAATCCATCCCACCGGTTTGCTGGGCGCACTAACAATATTGCAAAAAGTAGGTTAAGAACAAGATACCTCTTGTGAGAATTGTACAAAAAAAAAATTCTATCGTATTCACATAAGAGCAAAATACAAGAGTCACACGTATACCTCGACTCGTGTGACCTCCAAAACCATTTTAGAATTTTCTTTGATCCTTGCTCTATACGACTTGTAAGCAATGAAACAAAATTGAAGATGCAAAAGTTATACCAAAATAAATCAACACTTGCCTCGATGTTAGAGAAGAAAGTGACATCAACAGACAGATTACCACGATACTAACAATGTTACTAAAAAAATTGAAACATTGAGGGTTCATAATTACTTACAGATCAAACACGTTTTCGCAGATCAGTTGACGAGGTGGTTGTTAAGTCAATGGGTCGAGTATATAAATTATGTCGTCACATAAATCAATGGCCATGAGAATCCAGTGGTTGCTACCAAAATCAAAATACATGATCATTATATCCAAATATAACAAGACATTGCATGCAAATACAAAAGTAAGAAACAACCCATTCATACTTTTCATTGTATGGGGCTAAAATTAGATTGGACTTTGAATTTTTCCTTTTTAGTTCGCTGTTGAAAGCGTGCTTCACATACTTGACTACATCGAAGAAACTTCTCTTGCATTCTTCGCCGGATAATCTATGAAGACACAAGAAGGTTATGTGTCCACCTTCAAACTTAGATATAAATTCTTCAAGGAGGTAGCTGTAATTCAAAACACCAAAAAATCATAAATCATAATATATTTACGTAAGCACAACAGCCCAAAGATAATAAACAAAACAACAAAAAGTATACACTATAAAATCAAAATCAAACTAGAAAGAAGAAGCCAAACTCAACTAATAATAAGCTCAAAATTATATTTCAGCTTCATCATTATCAAAACCCACAAACAACACAAACTCAACTAATAATAATCATCATGCATTCATATTTCGATTTAATAATTGTCAATATTTTATATAATTCTGTTTCTAACTCTTATCACCAAGATAGATCTTTGCAATGACCTCTAAAAACTGACGAGATTCCACCACTAAAATGATTAATAAATCTACAATAGTTTACATTCAAAATATTTGAAAGATAAAAACCCAACAATCATTTTTCGCAATCTTATAATGACAAGCCCCTATCCTTCTGATCTCGCTTTTCGGTTCAGTTAATTTCATTTTCACCTTAAATAAGTTTAAAGATAAACCACACTAAAACAATTCATCATATTAACCCGAGTTATGATCATAAAAATTCGCTCCCTAATATGCAGTTATGCACTTATGCACACATAAAACATCATCCATGAGGTATATTTTTTAAAATTTGAAACACAACTAATAACCTTGAAAACTAACGTGATTATACAGTTTGTTAATCTCAGCAAAAACTTGAAAAAACAAAAAAAACTGAAAACGTTTGCAAAGCACTTGCCCTCATTTCCGAACCTTCGATGCATGCGCTTATTCTCATTATCTCTGACCAACACCAAAAAAAACGCTCTAAACTCATCCTCTACAACTCATCCCTTTCCTACACTCTCACTTCTAAACTTGCCACCTATCCCAAACTCAACAATCTTCAAATCAAAAATTCACTCTCCACAATCCAACAATCATTCTGCTGGACTCCACCACACTTGCTCCTCCCTATCCCCCAAATTGCAAAGATTTGAAGATTGCAAACTATATAATCACGAGTTTACTGAAATATTAATGTAAATACCAATTGAAAAACAATTCACGGGTTCACGAGCTTTAGATTCATACATATTAAAATAGCAATTGAAATTAAAATGATCACGAGTTTACTAAAGAAATTGAATTACCAATTGAAAAACAGTTCACGAGTTTGCTCCTTAGAATTTGAACCCTAGCTTCGAGATTGGGGATATTTGAACCCTAGCTCCAAAACAGTTCCTTAGAATTATCAAGGCAGAAGGTTGCCTATAATCAAGACTAGTAACTTCTACAAAACTTCATAATTAAGCGATGCATTCAGCTAACAAAAGGAAATCAAAACTTCATAGTACTAGAAACCAAAACTATACAATGCTGGAGAAAACAAAACTACAAGCTTGCTTTGGAAGACTTCTTATTTGAACTCTATTATTTTGCTGAAAATACTAAAGCAATGACACTGTAACGGCAGAAATAGAATCACTGCAGAAGGATAGGTAACAAATTCATTACCAACGTAGATTGGTCACACACATCCCTCTAAAATAAGATCGGAAAAAGAAAATATACGTTCATCCTATCAGAACGTAACAAATAGAAACATGAGACATGTTCAGGTCAAACAATAATGTAGGAGTAGTAGTTTTCAAGTCATCAAGTGAACAGGAAATATCAACAGGCAATCAACTGATCAGTTGAATTAAAAACAGTCATTGAAACGAGAGAAACAGCATGTTCGTGAAAAAACGGCAAGCATAGAAGCAGCTTCAATAACGGCACTAAAATGGTTTACGCCGAAGCTTAGATTGAAAAAAACTACAGAAACCGATTAAAAAATACCAATTGAAATACAAACTAAAATACCAATTGAAATTAAAATTATCTGGGGATATTTACAAAGGTGCATACATAATTACATATAACATGACTGCATTAAACTACCCTTGTAGCATCCTAGACACCACAGCTCTTTCACATACCCAATTTTAAGTTAGGATGTCCACATAGGTAAGAATAGAAATCACAAGATCAGGAGATACAATGAAATGCTTTGTTCCATTTTCCACCAGGTACTAAACACAACACTTACAATACACATAATCAAGGACACTAATCGAAAGACAACGACCTTCACAAATCGATAACTACATCAAAGATAACTCAGTAAATCGACCCATATTCCACAACAAAAAAAAAACACAGCGAATTTGATTTAATGAACACCAGCATGACCTCAACACAGGCCACACCTATTCCTCACAAATCAATAGACATAGAATCAACACATTCTCAATAACACAACCAAATTAGGTAACTCTTTTGCTAAATTTGTATAGCCTTATCAAAGCTTCACTAACTAATAATTCACATGGTTGTATAGCCTTTAATATACGACTATAACAGAGCATTTGTAGCATATTGTATAAATATTCATTATAGCAGTTATTTTTTCATGAATAATTTGATCAAATCTGTTAAGCATGACCGCATGGGCTTGTAGAGGTCGGTCGACAATATAAAGGGTGTGAATTTCCACAAGCATATATCCACATTTAACAAGCATCTAAACAATTGTTTTATATATTGTTATGTAATTTAAGAAAAAAAAGTGAATCAATATCAATGTCTAACAAATAACAACAATATATGCAGACTGAGGACCACACACTACATCCACATGCATGATGACCTTATGTAGAGGCAATGACTATGTTACCATGTCACTGTCTCAAGCACAATGGGTGTTAATTTAAACAGCAGCTTCCTCACCCTTTTTTGGTTTATTCGGAAGCCTTTTGGTCATTTATTATGAAATACTCCTTCCACTCCATAATCTTTGTCTCTTTTGACCTGAAAAACTGTCCAATATATATTAAAGCTTATGTGTTTGCTAGTTTAAATTGAATTTGAGTTATTTGACTGCTTGTATTTAACTTTTCTTATGCGTCTACTACAAATTACAATAACAACTGAATACGTCTTGTTAAAAAAGTTGCAAGGCTCAAAGTATACTGTAAAACAACTTGAATAAAAGTTCCCCTAGATTTAATATATTGAGTCGAACTTACAATCAAGCATTTTATAACAGAAATTTAATTACATATTAAAAGAAGAAGAAGACACCTCTCATTAATCTTGCTCCTACGACGCTGTTCAGTTACGAAGTGCTTTGAACGCATTGCACTTGCTTTATCATTGTTCTTTGCATCTAAAAACACCAAATTACAAATGAAATTAAGACAAAAATACCCAAATTAAACCAAAAATTCCTCAAATAATTCAACTAATTTACTGAAATACTGTTGCTTTATCATTGTTCTTTGCTCCTACGAAGCTGCTCAATTCGAATCACGATTTTACTGAAATACAGTTTGAAAAAACTACAATTTGAAAAATACCAATTAAAATACCAATTGAAATTAAAATACCAATTACTAAAGAAATTGAATTACCACAGCAAAACAGTTCGAAGGGAACCCTAGTTTCGAGATTGGGGATATTCGAATTGTGGTGAAGGGATATTCGAAACTGGGATATTCGAAATGTGTGTTATGTTGTTGGTGATTGTGGTGATTGTGGTGGTGATTGTTGGCGTTGTTGGTGATTGTGGTGATTGTTGGTTAATGAGAAAATAGCTGAGAGTTGACGGAGAAAATGAGAGGTTGAGAGTTGAGAGTTGAGAGGAAGAGATAAGATTATCCTTTTGCATTATTTTATTTTATTATCATTAATTGTATCGTTTTTTTTATTAAAACGAAAGTAATAGGGCGGTATTCATGGAAGTTGTACAAAAATGAAGTGGTTCATTGGTGTCGTTTTGGCAAACAAATGATACTAATAGCAGTTATTAGTATCGTTTTATGTGTAAAACGATACTAAAGGAGCGTTACTAATGGTCATTTTTCTACTAGTGATGGAAATTTGGATCCTGAAGTTTTTCTTGATTGGTTGAGAAGAACCGAAAGGGTGTTTACTTACAAGGAATATGATGATTCTAAGGCCTTCAAAGTGGCGGAATTGAAGCTATCATCTTATGCTAGTCTTTGGTAAGAAGGCTTGCAAAGGAAGAGAAGGAAGGAAGGTAGATCCAAGATCATCTCTTGGCGGAAATTGAAGAAAGAATTGAGGAAATGATTTGTTCCTCATGAATATGAGCAAAATAACTTCCTAAAGATGCATGCTTTGAAACAAAACTCTAAAAGTGTTGAAGAATACATCAATGAGTTTGAGAAGATGGTCATCATATGTGATGTTGAAGAGAAGGAGGATCACAAGGTGGCTAGATTTGTTGCAGGGCTTGATGAATCTATCAAGGAGAAAGTAGAATTGCAACCTATTGGACTTTTGATAAAATTTGCAAGGTAGCCTTGAGAGTTGAGAAGCAAGGGCACTCGAAAAAGTCCAAGACTTTCTTCAAAAGCTACGAATTTAAGAAGGAGAAGGAAGTGGTGTTTGCACCAAACACTAAGCCTAGGGTCGAAGGTGGAGATAAGCCTAGGGTCATTACTCCTACTAAATTCTCATCAATTCCTGATGACAAAAGGAAGTGCTTCAAGTGCCAAGGATATGGCCATGTGCAATGAAATTGTCCTATTTCAAGAGTCATCACAGTTAGAGAGGCAAGGGAGATTGAAGAAGCCTATCTAGATGTAATCATTGAAGAAGGGGAGCAATATGACATTGAGCAAGAGGATAAAAGTAGTAACGATATGGAGGAAGTTGATCCTGAGACACATGGCCAAGCTTTAGTGTTGAGAAGGGTTTTACAAATCCAAACCCACGCCATTAGAGGAGAGCCAAAGAGACAAAATCTTCATGACAAGGTGTGTAGTTCAGGGTAAACCTTTGTGATGTGATTATTGATAGTGGTAGTTGCACGAATGTGGTGTCTACTTTATTGATTCAAAAGCTCAACTATCCCACTTATAATCATCATCATCCATACAAGCTTCATTGGCTAAGCAATGCTAGTGATGTTAAGGTAATTAAACAAGCTTTAATATCATTCAAAATTGCGCAATTTGAGGATAGTGTGCTACTTGGAAGACCTTGGCAATATGATAGATTTGTTCAATATGATGGTAGAACTAATGTTTATGTCATCAAAAAGCACGCCAATGGCAAGTCTGTTGCATTGAATCCATTGAAAGTTGTGAAGGTTCAAAAACAAGAGTCTATGGAGAATAAGAAGGGGGTGTTTTTGACGAGTGTGAGGGAGGTGGAAAGGGAGTTGAATTCTTGTAATCAAGTCTTTGTTTTCATGGCTAAGGAATTACAAGAAGGGGCATTGAGAATCAAATAGATCTTATTCCTGGGGATCAAATTCCAAAAAAGCCAGCCTATAGATGTAATCCAGAGGAAACAAAGGAGATTCAAAGGAAAATAGAGGAGCTAATGGAATGTGGATATGTGAGGGAAAGTATGAGTGCTTCTGCGGTTCCTACTTTGATCGTTACTAAGAAGGATAGTACTTGGAGAATGTGTATTGACTCAAGAGCAGTCAACAACATCACCATTAAATATAGATTCCCAATTCCAAGGCTAGATGATTTCCTAGATAAATTATATGGCTCTAATGTGTTTACAAAGATTGATCTCAGGAGTGGGTATCATCAAATTTGCATGAAGGAAGGTGATGAATGGAAAACAGCTTTCAAGACTAAGTTAGGGCTCTGTGAATGGTTGGTCATGCCTTTTGGTCTTACTAATGCACCTAGTACCTTCATGAGGCTTATGAATAAATTATTGAAGCCATACCTAGGGAATTTTGTTGTTTTTACTTAGATGACATCTTGGTGTATAGTAGAAGCAATGAGGATCATCTACATCATCTAAGGAGTGTGTTCGAAACATTAAGACAACAAAAAATTTATGGGAAGCTCGAAAAGTGCTAGTTCGTGGTGCCTAGTGTCAAAATTTTGGGGTATGTGGTCTTGAAAGATGGAGTTATGTGGATCAAACAAAGGTTGAAGCAATCAGAACTTGGCCTACTCTAACTAATGTCACTGAGGTTCGTGCTTTTCATGAATTAGCTTCATTCTATAGGATATTTGTGAAAAATTTCTCATTTGTTGAAGACAAGTCTTTTGAGTGGACAAAAGAGGCGCAAAAAGCTTTTGAGAGGATCAAGGAGATGCTATGCAACACACCTATTCTTGCATTACCTGACTTTTCAAGACCTTTTGAAGTTGAAACTGATGCAAGTAAAGTGGGGATTGGAGCAGTATTGGTTCAAGGGAAGAGGCCTATTGCTTACTTTAGTGAGAAATTGAATGGAGCAAGGTTGAAGTATTCTACTTATGATAAAGAGTTTTATGCAATTGTTAGAGCTCTTGATCATTGGAGTCATTATCTAAGACATCACCACTTCATTCTACATTCTAATCATGAATCATTGAAGCATATTAATGGCCAGTAGAAGTACAAAGAAGTGGGTGGAATTCCTACAATCTTTTCAATTTTCATCGAAGTACAAAGAAGGCAAGTCTAATGTTTTTGCAGATGCTCTCTCGCGAAGGTATGCTCTTATTAGTGTGTTGAATTGCAAGTTACTTGGTCTAAACATGAACAAAACATACTATGAGCATGATGATAATTTCGGTCCTATATTGCAACAAATGAACAAGGGTGTTATGGGCTCGTTTGTGATGCATGATGGGTTCTTATTTAAGGGTAATCAGTTGTGTGTGCCTAACTGTTCAATTAGAGAATTATTTGTTAGAGAAGCGCATGGTGGAGGGTTAGCAGGGCATTTTGGCATTACTAAATTTCTAAACATGTTACAAGACCACTTCTATTGGCCTAAGATGATTGTTGATGTTGAAGCTATCATATCTCAAACTGATGGGCAAACATAAATCACAAACAGAACACTTGGTGTATTGTTGCGTGGATTGGTGAGCAGACACAAAAAGATTGGGATTTGAAGCTTGTACATGCAGAGTTTTCCTACAATAGGTCACCTACTTTTTCTACTAAACACTCGCCATTTGAGGTTGTTTATGGGGTTAATCCTAAGTTACCTATTGATCATGTTGATATTCCAAAGGGTGAATTGGTGCACAAGGATGCTTTGGAAAAAATTGAGTATATGTAGAAGCTTCATGCGCAGGTAAGGGCTAGAATTGAGAAGGTGAACGAGCAATACAAGGCTCGTGCAAATAAGAATCGTCATCAACATTCATTCAAAGAAGGAGACTTGTTTTGGCTCCACCTAAGGAAGGAAAGATTCCCAAATAAACGAAAGAACAAGCTTATGCTTAGGTGTGATTTTTCATTTAAGGTTTTGAAGAAGATTGGTGACAATGCTTATCAACTTGAATTGCCAGGTGAATATGGAGTCCATGCTACATTTAGCATTGGTGATTTGACTCCTTATATTTCTGATGATCAACATCGAGGTTTGAGGACAAACTCTTTTTAAAAAGGGGAGGATGATACAAATATTGATCACAACTTTGAAGGTTTGATGAAGCTGCTAATAAAGGTGCAACCATGGGGGAATTAATTGCTTATGGAGTCTCAAGTCTAATGGGTATATCTAGGGTTTGGATTTGAGTGTGAATGGTGACACATATCTAGGTGTGACACGCAAATTAAGGAAAGATGATTAACAAGGGGAATAAGTTGGTTTTGTCTATGAGTTTTTATCCCATTTCACTTGATAGGGTTTTTCTCATTTTAGGCATTGAGTCTTTCATTTCCTGGTGGGTCTTAATCTTCATTTACAGCCTTAATTACATGGGAAATGAATTCTTGAAGGTCTCTTGATTAAAAGATTGAATCTTGAAAGGTTTCTTGAAGATTTGAAGCAAATCTTGGAAATTGCGCAAATATTGGAGCATCTTGGATAGCGTGAATTTGGGTGATTTTGTTAGGATTTGGTTAGATTGAATTTTTGTGTAATTCTAATGTAATTTGTTGATTATCTTGTTTATCAAGTTATTAGAAAGTTTGTTAGGATATTTTTTTATTAAATATAGTTTGTTAGAGTTTGTTAGCAAGATGGGAATGACATGCAGTGCTGATGTGGCAATCTTATCTTGTGAGTCATGGATGAGTCACTTAGAAGACGATTTTAGTTACTTTTGTGCGTGTGTTTTAGTTTGTTTTGGTTAGGATTTTATTGATGATTATGATCATAAATAATCTCAACATTAGTTTGTAAAATTCAGATTTGGAAATTCAATAAAAGTTTTGTTTTGTTTACTTAGAAAACAAAAAAACCGAAAATTTGAGTTGGTGGATTTTTCCTTTAGACTCTTGTGAGATTAGTTAGTGGCTTTAAGGGTGCCTTGAGCTTTAATCAAAGACTAATTAATCAACCTAAATTCGTGAGTTTTGATAGTCTAGCCTTTAGAGATTCTTGAATTTAGTTCCTATCCATGTGAAGTTTTGTATTCATACAAAAATTCACATCAGATAATCAGTCACATCCTCACTCACCCACTAAATTGCTCATCATTAAAGGTAAAAAGAAAGGAAGAAAAAAGTTCACATACTAGCACAACATTCATTCATTATTTTGCTCATTGATTCATTTGTGCATACATTCAAGAATAACAATAATCAACTCACTCACACGGTCCCACTCACTCGAACTCACACAAACACAAACTCACACTCACTCTCATTCATTCCCTTACGCACTCACTCACTCACTCACTCACACACACTCACAGTAATTGTTACTCACACAAACCCATACTCACTCTCATTCATTCCCTCACACACTCAAAAATACTCAAACAAATTGTTACGAACACAAACTCACACTCACTCTTATTCACTCACTCACACTCACACAATGTCACACACTCATAGTCACACAAACTCTCACTGACACTTACACAGTCACACACACTCACAATCACGATCACTCAGACTCACACAAGCTCACACTCACTCTCATTCATTCCCTTACACACTCACACAAACTGTTATGCACATAAACTGACACTCACTCATATTCACTCACTCAATCACTCACACTCACATAATGACACAAACTCTCACTCATACTCGCACAATCACTCACACTGACAGTCGAACAAACTTACACTCACACTCTAGACACACTCACACGGTCACGCATAAAGTCACTCACACTCACACTGTCACACACAAACTGACATAGTCACACAAACTCTCAGTCACACTCTAGACACACTCACACAGTCACACACAAACTCACATAGTCACACAAACTCTAACTCACACTCTAGACACACTCACACGGTCATACAAACTCTCACTCACTCACACTCACATACACAGCCAAACAAAACATAAACTCTCACTCACATAGTAGGTCACACTCACACACATACATATAGTCACTCAGTCACTCCCTCACACACACAGTCAAACTAAACAATTTGACTACACTTATCCAAACACAACCCCAGTCAAACAACATGGCTTTAGAAATGCACAAACTTCAAACAACCAAATAATTAAACCAACACATTAACTATTAAACCCCAAACATAGAAGATTTTAATTAAACACATAATTCAACCGCTTCATTATTTCATTCAACACATTGAAATAATTCAACATGCACATTTAATATCAAACACAAAAATAGCATAAATGGTAGTCCAATAATCTGAGAAGAAGATAACCAAGGGTATTACTGCCTTACGTTCTTTTATAAAAGAAGATCGACAAAATACATCTAAAACTGCTCATACATAAATAAAACTAGTTGACTCATTCCTTCATTGTTGGTATTCATCATTTAACTCACACATTCAAAATCAACAATCAACACAGCAACAACAACAACACAACAGTCAGAACACAACAATTACAAAAACATAGCAAAACCCCATAACCTAACCCAAAACCGAAACCCCAGAAGCATACCTCTAACCCAGAAGCCCAAGCCTCCTAACCCAAAAACTCAAAATCCATATCCCAAGCCTCATTTCTAAAAACCCAACCCAAAAATCATAAAATGTAAAAACCTCAATCTAAATAAACTCAGAAAACCACAAATTTGTTTAAAGTTAAAAACTAATGCAATAATCGCATTATAAAACTAAATAGAAAAATCTAAAAAGCAATCATAAAAAAACTAACCAAATGATTTTAAGCGAGATCTTCAAAATCCATCAAACTTACGAGATCTACAAAACCGCAAAAGGTTGCAAATTAAAAAACAATTAAAATCAACTAATTGAAAAGAAAAGCCGTCAAAAATCATAAAAAAAATGAGAGAGAAAAGAGAACTTATACCTTAAAGAATGGATGAGTGAAGGAGAGAGGAAAAGAAAATGAGGAAGAGAGAGACGTGGAAATGAAGGAGGAAGATAGGGAGGATGAGAGAGACGTGAAAATGAGAGACTGAGATAGGGAAATATGGTGAAATTAGGTTAAGTGTAGCTTATATATATGGGGCAGTTAATTGGGCGGGCTTGGGCTGCTTATTATGTTGATTGGGTTATTTGCTGCGGTTATAACCGTATCAAATAAGTTATATACCGCAGCAAATACATTAACATAACAGTATCATAGATGACTATTTGCTGCGGTTCTTAAAAAATCACAAAAAACCGCAGTAAATGTGACGCAACAAAATCCATTTTTTCCACTAGTGACTTTATTATTACCATCATCTCCTCTCATTAACAAAAGTAATTTCTTTCCATCTCCTCTTATGAATCTGCTATTAGTTGTAGCTTCTCAGCCTTGACAAAATTGTGGCTAAATTGTGGCTTTTTGGTGAATGTCTTAGATGTTGCATGTACAAAATTAGGAAACCTAAATATCAAACGAGCATGTGACGAGGTAGAATAGAATGGCGCTATTTTATTGAACTGACAAAGTAGACGAATTACATGGAACTAGAACAAGCACATGATGAGGTGGAACTGACATAGTATGCCAATAGAAAAGTTCTACATGGCTTGTTTTTGCTAAATTTTGATCGGTCACTAATACTCAATTTTTACCCCACCACAGATTAGATATTGTGAAATCTTAATAGTTGAAACTAATCACTGCTATGGCTGTCAATGATATTTCTAATCTTGGTTCATTTCTAAGATTGGTTTTGCGGCATTGAATGATACGACCTAATAACTGGTATCATTTATTTTTATTGCCAACATAGGTTTACTTCTAACAATGAATGGATAAAATGGTAGTATCAGTTAATAAAATTACACGAAAACGAATTCTCTCGATGGGGGGACTTTACCTAGACAAGGCCATGAATGGATTTGTCATCCTTAATTATGGAGGTAAAGGTAATCTTTTCTTTATTCCATTAAATGGCGATTCCTCCACAAAGTCCAACAGGTTCCATGATTTTAGAAGCATCATAAGGGAGAATTTCCATAGTATTGAAAGTTCCTAGTGTAGGAACTTTTGTTTCAATGAGTATGATCATGTCTGGATTATGGTTCTTGATGAGCTGCTGCATATTATTCTTGAACCCTAATGTTGCTAGACCACGGGTATTCCAAGCTAAAATCCTAAAACCAATTGGAATAGTACTGTTGGGGAGCTATGACCTGGTCATAGCACGTGACCTCAACAA
This sequence comes from Suaeda aralocaspica, assembly GCA_016808085.1. NCBI lineage: Eukaryota > Viridiplantae > Streptophyta > Magnoliopsida > Caryophyllales > Amaranthaceae > Suaeda > Suaeda aralocaspica. Next base: position 685,418 of record PYUH01004029.1, on the reverse strand, counting down.
CTACCCCACGTGGTCATAGAGCTCGTTAGCTACCTGGTGGACCTACCACCAGGTAGCGCCTTATATTCCCGTTGGAAAGCAAGACCGAGCTGGGCAGGCCCCACCAGGTCCTTGTAAGGGGATTTCCCCCCTAGTATAAATAGTTAGTAATGACAAGAGAGAGGTAAGCAATTCTCATACACTCATACTTTCTTGCACAATCACTCTCTCTCTCTCTCTATCTAAACTGACTTGAGCGTCGGAGGGGCGTTCCTCGGAAACACCCCCGAGGCCAGTTACGTGCGCTATTGTGCAGGGAACTCCTTGGAAAGCAGGTTCATGCAGAGCAGCTCTACTCAAGCTGGTGGTCAACTCCATTAGCAAAGTTTCACCCTGAAACAATTGGCGCTAGAAGGAGGGTAGAGCGCCACAAAACTCTGTAGTTAGCCTGCCATGGCCTACATTGAAACGTGCTCCTCCTCATCAGAGGGAAGTGAGGGCGAATCCGCCCACTCTGTTACTCGCTTTGCAACGTGCAGCTCTTGGGGAAGAACAAAATCCTCAAGCACCGTCCCATGAACAAACTCAGGTAGGGGCACACCTCGTTGGTCCGATAGGACACCGGAGCGCAGTGACACTCCCTACCTGCAGGTATAAAGGAACAGACATATCATCCCCGCCACGAGTAAGGGAAAAAGGAAAATGTATCCTTCCCATGAATAACCCAGTGACGTCCCGTTAATCCGCCATGAAGGGCCTGAGAACGAGTCCCCGCAAACACCAGACCTCCCTACACCCTCGCTGTTGGAGGCAGCCATAAATGTCATGCAATCCGTAATGCAGTCTTTTGGTAAAGTCAGGGCTACTCCATCTGAGGAAGGAATAAGGGGGAAGAGCAAGGGAAATCCCCTCAAGGGAGACCACCTCTTTCTAAAACAACGGGGAGTACTCAGAAGAATTTAAATTAGAAGAAGTTTCACGAAGTAAAGCTGAAAGAGAAGCCATGTACAAGAAGGAACAAAACAGAGTGCGCTCCGGAACACAGCTCGGGCCTAGCTGCGAAGAGGAGGAATGGTGTACCTCCCTTCAGAAGGAGAGAAACCCTCAATGGTATAGGGAACCTAGTCACCCTATACCTACGTAACTCTCTCAAACGAGAGCAGCATCAACAAAGATAGGAGGCGCTCACGTCACCCCTCTGCAGGAAAGGAGCCAATGGGTCCTTCTTGAAGCAAACAACCTAGTCAGACTCACCAACGAGAGGAGCACGTCTAGAGGAGTGCAGTTTTTGATAGGGTTGGTGAGAGGGCTATCAGCCAAGTAGAGGGTTGGCGAGAGGTTGTCCGTAAAAGAGAGGCTAGGACCTCAACCGTCAGGTCATGGGAGATCCATAACGCGAAGGTCATCGTTAGAGGCTCACAATGGAAGCCCACGCCGTCAGGCGGCGATAGACCCTCGAGGTGGATCTGCCCAACCACAAGATATGATAATCCCGTTCTCTTCACCCTTCAGCTAAATCATCTCTATACAGGTGCTAAGCAAGGTCAGAATCCCTTCCCATCTCAGGTTGACGAAAGTGGAGATCCTACCGACCACATTGCTATTTATGAGGGCTGCTTGCACCTGGGGGCATACTCAGATGCCACCTAGTGTAAGTATTTCCCCACCACGCTGCCTGGAATGGCTTAGGTATGGTTCCAAAGGATACCCCCTGGAAGTATCCATAACTTTGCACAGCTGTCACAATTGTTTTGTGACCATTTTGCCAGTGGTAGGAGGAGGGAAAAAAACCTCAGTAGAGCTCATGGTTGTCAAGCAAACTCCAGGTGAATCCTTGAGGGAATACCTGGGCAGGTTTAACAGAGAAGTTGTGTCTATCTCCACAATTCAGCCAGACGTTATCATTTTAGCTCTATAACACGGTCTGCAACCAGGTCCGTTTAGGGATCACCTCACCAGAGAAGCCATCACCAGTTTAGCAGAAGCTCTAAAGGTCTTTGATAAATACATCTGGAGTGAAGAATTTAACAGAGTAATAGCAGCAGGTCAGGAGGACCAGAAAGGTGAGGCAGCAGATAGAAGAGGAAAGACTGATGGGATAAAGAAGAAGGGAGACAAGAGGAAACAAGATCCTCAGGAAGATCCAAAGAAATACGAGAGCTAAACACCTCTGGTAGCTGATAGAGCCCTCATATATGCCACTCACAAGGCTGAAGGGGGTGGAAGAAACCTGAAAGAAAGGAAAGAATAGGCAGGAACACTGATGCCTACTACGAATTCCATGATGCCAAAGGACACCATACCAACGATTGTAGGTCACTCAAAAACAACATTGAGGACCTGATCAGAAAACGCAAGTTCAAACAATACCTCGACTGGTCAAAGGCACAGGACCATGACAAAGAGCAGAAAGGTCAAGAGAACAGAGACCCGAAGAAGCTGATTGAGCTAATTGTTATCTTTGGGGACCTGCCAACCAGCACTGCCCTAAAAAACCAAATTAGAGGTTTGAAAGGAGGTATGGTCATGACAGCTAAACCGAGAGCTCACCCTATGCTATCAACTTTGCCAACAATTAGCTTCAGACCTGATGATTGCCGGGGGGTGGTGTATCCCCATAATGACCCGCTAGTATGTTCAATGCAAATGTGCAATCACCTGGTCCATAAGGTGCTAATTGATGGTGGCAGCTCTATCAACGTGATCTACTACAACATTTTCAAAAGAATGGGTTTGAAAGATGAGTTCTTAACTCCTTCACCAGGTCCCATCACAGGGTTCACAGGAGATTATATCATCCCTAAAGGGGAAATCACTCTACTTGTAACCTTGGTGAATGATGACCTAGGGAGGACGGCTATGATAAAGTTCCATGTAGTAGATGCACCTTCACCCTATTATGTAATCATGGGGAGAACATTTGTGGACAGGTTCAAGGGCGTAGGTTCCACATACAACCTTTGCTTCAAGTATGTCACTGACAAGGGAGAGGTAGCTTACCCTAGAGGTTCCCAAGAGTCAGTCAGAACGTGTAACCTGACCCAAGTCATGCTGCCAGGAAAGGAGGAGTCTGAGAGGGCGAAAAAAGATGCTGAGGAGCTGTCTGCGAAAATTGAAAAGAAGAAGCAGAAGGAGACCAGCCTAGAAACAAGGCAAGGCCCAACAGACATGGAAGCTGATGTCAGACCTGAAGCACCAGAAAAAGGGAAGGAGGCTGCTCAGCCAGAAGAAGACACTGTTGCTTGAAGAAGAAACTCAGAAAACAGTTAATATTGAAATGGAAATGGACACCGAGGAGAGGTGCAACCTCATAGAACTACTGAGGGAGCACAAGGACATCTTTGCCTACTCTGCCTCAGACATGCCAGGTGTGAGCCCCGAGGTCATCTCACACCATTTGAGCGTAGCTGCGGACAAGAAGCCCATCCAGCAAAAGAAGAGAGCCTTTTCAGAGGAGAAGGACAGAGCTATAGCAGCGGAGGTCTAGAAGCTCATGGATGCAGGTTTTATTGAAAATTCCAAGTACCCTGAATGGGTAGCTAATGTAGTCATGGTCAAGAAGGCAAGTGCAGCCTGGAGAATGTGCTTCGACTTCACCGACCTAAACAGAGCTTGCCCCAAAGACTACTATCCCCTACCCAGGATAGACCTGTTGGTTGTCTCCACCAATGGCCATGCAAGATTGAGCTTCATGGATGCATTCTCAGGGTACCACCAGATATTCATGCACCCAGCTGACAAAGACAAGACAACCTTCATTACCTCAAGAGGAGTCTTCAATTATGTGATGATGCCTTTTGGCCTCAAGAACACAGGTGCCACCTACCAAAGGATGGTGGACAGAGTGTTCGCCGACCAAAAGGGGAGGAACTTGGAGGTCTATGTGGATGATGCTATAGTTAAAAGTGTGGAGTCAAAGGACCACGTTGAGGACCTGAGAGAAACTTTCAACAACTTGAGGAAGTACAATGTGAAACTAAACCCAAAGAAGTGTGTGTTTGGAGTCAAATTCGGCAAGTTTTTGGGCTTTTTGGTTAGTGAAAGAGGTATAGATGCAAATCCTAACAAGGTTAAGGCCGCCCTGGATCTGCCTGAACCTAAGTCAATCAGATGTCCAAAAGCTAACAGGCAGGATGGCAGCTCTATCAAAGTTCCTCTCCAAAGCATCAGAGAAGACAAAACCATTCTTCCAGGTCCTGAAGGGGAACAAGAACTTCACCTGGGGCCTAGAGCAAAGCAAAGCTTTTGAAGACCTGAAAGCTCACCTGATAAAGCTTCCCACTCTTGCCAGACCTGTGCTTGGAGAGACTTTTTATGTGTACATCGAAGTGGGGCATGTTGTTGTTAGTGCAGTGCTCCTGAAAGAAGAGGAGAAGAAGCAGCAGCCAATATACTTTGTCGGCCATGCACTAACAGGAGCAGAGACCAGGTACACCATAATGGAGAAAGCTGCCTGTGCGGTCATAATCGCTGCAAGGAAGCTCAGGCCCTACTTTGATGCTCACCCAATAGTGGTATTGACTGACCTGCCACTAGAGAAGAGCTTGGAGAAAATGGAGAAGTCAGGGAGATTGACAAAGTGGGCAGTGGAGCTAATAGCCTTTGGCATAACATTCTAAGCACGAACTGCGATCAAAGCTCAAGATCTAGCAGATTTCCATGCAGAGTGCTCATGTAGTGAGTAGGCAGCTGGTGAAGTTGGGCCCTGGATGCTGTGCACAGATGGCTCATCTACAGTCAATGGAGCTAGAGCTGGTGTGGTCATGGTATCACCTGAGGGTGACGTGGTTGAATATGCGCTCAAGTTCCAATTTAAGGCCAGTAACAATGAAGCAGAGTACAAAGCTGCCATAGCTGGGCTGCAACTATGCATCTCAATGGGCGCTAAAAAAGTCCACCTGAAAACTGATTCCCAACTTGTGGCCAATCAGTTCAGGGGGGAGTATGAGGTTAGAGACCCAATGCTTGCTAATTACTTGCAAAAAATGAAAAATTTGACATCCACACTCACAGACTTCCAAATTGAGCTGGTACCAAGAGGGGCAAACACTCAAGCTGATGCCCTCAGCAAACTTGCTAGTTCTAGTTTGTAGGAGCTGAGCTGGTCAGTCTTTGTGGAAGTCATACCAACAAGAAGTACCTGCAACCAGTCCATGCATATGTACCAGGTCACCCAACAAGCTGACTGGATGAAAGAGATATTCACTTATATCAAGGGAGAGCCCCTGAATTGCGACCCCACCGGGTCCTTGTTAGGGGATTTCCCCCGTAGTATATAGCTAGTCATGACAAGAGAGAGGTAAGCAATTCTGATACACTCATACTTTCTTGCACAATCACTCTCTCTCTCTCTCTCTAAACTGACATGAGCGTCGGAGGGGCGTTCCTCGGAAACACCCATGAGGCCTGTTACGTGCGTTATTGTGCAGGGATCTCCTTGGCAAGCAGGTTCATACAGAGTAGCTCTACTCAAGCTGGTGGTCAACTCCATTAGCACAGTTTCACCCCGAAACAAGTACGAAGTTTTATAAGGCTGATTGTGCCACTAATGTTTCATCCAATAGCCATTTTTTTGGTTGATAGTTGAAGGCTAGGTGGTTGTTTGATGTTGCCTTTATAACCAACAATTTCCCCACCTTGTCGTTCCTCTTGTTCCAAAAGCAATTGATATGAATTCAGTTTACTATGTATTTGAAGGAATTGTGTCCTCGTCAAAAGTGCAATTACAAAGTATGATATGGATCAAATTATGGAGATAATTAGTTCATTTAATTGGGTCGTCATTATACCGTTGCTTGGCAGTACTAATGACCTTTGGACTTGAAAGTCAACCCGAAGCTCAATTAAATGGATCCTATAAGGTCACACAAAATGGTATAGATTGATTATGGACAAAAAGCCCATTGTGGGTTTGTGTTATAAAACTGACCAATAGGAAAAGAGCATATTTTATGGGCTTAACCTAATTATTATAATGTGATTATAAATAATCGGGATTAGGTGTTTTGATCTTAGAGATAGAAAAACTAATAACCTAATTACAAAGTCAGTAAAAATATTCTTTCTCTTTTCTTTTTGTACTTGGTTTTGCATTCCAACAAAGAGAAGCCTTTTGCTTCTTGTTCCAACTAGCATTGGTGGTAGACCAATCTGTACTTGTGGACTGAATAGAGGAGCAGCGTTTGAGGCTCGAATCTCCAATGTTTGTAGTACTGGTATTCGTGGAATTTATGCTTCAAAGGTATAATCTAAACTATTATATGATCCTTTAATTGTTATGCATGATGATCTTATTTTAGATGTTAAGGATGTGATTCTTGGAATGCCGCTAAGTGCATCTAAATTCCTACAGTGGTATCAGAGCCTGCATACATAATTTCATTGGTCATAATAATATTATTATTTTGGTTTCCATGATATCTTTTTTAATTCGATTAAGAGGGAGAAAACTGATTATCATAGTTCAATTATCATGTTAAAATTGTTGGAATTAATTAAATCGTTTAATTGCTCAATTAACCTAAATTTTTTTATTTTATCCCCAATAATTATGGTTCGAAACCCATAAACCCTAATTCACAAATTTTGCCCAAATTTGTCCTAAAATAATTCAATATGATTGAATATGTCAAAGGGTCTTTGAATCGTTTGAAGTTTATGCCCAATTTTGCCTTATTTTTGTTTGAAATTGTACGGTCTTAATTAGTTTCAAATTTAGGAACCTTTGATTAAATTCGAATTTTTCGAATTCTATCTTAATTTGCTTCGAATTGTTCGAGTTTAGGGGCAAACTTTTCTGTTGTTGCTTCAAATTGTTCGATATATTTGTTTGATTTAGTTTATTCGTTCGAATTTTGATTCGAAAATTTTGCCCCAAATTGATTTGCCTCTAAACCTTTTTTTTAATAAAAAAATCAAATTGGGATTTTTCAATTTGACAATGGATTGAACATAATTGTTATGTTCTGCAATGAATTCAAACCTACTTGATCATTCAATTGTTGTTTGATTGATGAAACCGATGAATTTTTAAAAAGAAAATTTGATGTTGTGGATGGAGCAACCACGTCGGGGTGGCTGCTCGGGGGTGGTTTGAAAGAGTGAGCGACGGCCATGAGAGGCAGGCAAACACAAGGAGCGGCGTGGCGGGAGGCGATGGCTAGTTGTGCCGGTCCGTCTGCCGGTTCGCTTTTGGGGTTGGGCGTGTGAAGGGGAAGCAATGCAGCGGCAAGTTGCGATTGTGCTCGTCGGTGTGGGTGATGCTGGGTGATGATCGTCCGTCGCCGGCGTGCTTCGGCAGAGGGGCAAAGGCCACGATGCTCGGGTAGCAGTTGGCTGCCATGGTGGTTGAACTTTGGTGATGATGCATGGTTGCAAATTAATTTTTTGATATAATAAGTTTTACTAATTAATTAATAATAATATTTTTATTAGTTAATAAAATTGTTTCACTAAATAATAAAATGAAATAAAACTTAGTTAATTAATAAAAATTAGTTTTATTAGTTAATAAAACTAAATATGATTTGATTAATTGAAATATTTTTGGTTATATTGAGCAAATAATTCCAATATTGATGATAATTTAATTTTCGTAATATGATTATGCCATAATTAGTTGAGATAATTGAATTAAAAATCATTGAGTAATTAGGATAGAATCTCCTAAATTTGTTAGGAAAATATTATTTAGACTAGTATATGATATTTCATAATTTTGAAAATAATATGTGATATTATTAACATACAAATTACGATTTGATTCTATTTCTTACCTAAAATAAAATATGTGATATTTTAAGTTTGGTAATGGATAATATGTGATATTAGTTAGTTACCAACTATGAAATATAGAGATTTGTAGATGATTGCCTTAGTTTTGTTGTTAGATATGTTTTGTTTTGGCAAGCATAAATATATGTTTTATTTTATAGCATTTAATATGATATTTGAAATTGTGATGCTACAGTTAATGACTAGTATGGCCCAAATTAAGTTAGAAAATACGAATTGCGTATCGTGATGTATTTTTGTAACTTAAATACGGTCTGCGTATCGTCAAGTATTTTTGTAATTTAATTTTAAATTTAAAGTTTTAGTTTTAATTATTGTAAGTACTTGTAATCCAAGAAAAAGTTCGTGACGATCAAATGAAGATGAAATCCCATGAAGAGTTCAAGAGGGAGACTATGAAAATTAGATCATCAGGATTATAGGCTATACTAGATCATATTTTCTTTATTCATTGCATTTTTTATGCATATTTTATTTATTATTGTTGTCTTTTAGCGATATGACTTCACTTGCTAAAATTACAACATAATAAATTTAGATCCCTTAAAGTAATTTTGAGCTGATTTGCCTAACCAAATTAACACCTGTGAAGCCTTAGTTTAAAATGATGGGTTTTTCTAAGCAAAGTATCATTTCAAACTTAAGATAGTACGGGTAATTTCTTGAAGGAGATTACATGTTATTGTGGTTATGCTCAACTAAATTAGTAAAAGACAAAGTTTTGGATTTAGAGGCATAGAGATAAGTTTAGAACATGAGATGTTACTTATCAACCAAGAATTATAATTGTTATAATTAATAAAGGAGTTTATTTACCTTAAAAATTTAACTTAAGGGCAGGGCCCAAGTCCACTTATGTTACATTTTTTTTTTTTTGGATCTTGGAATCATTATTTCATGAACAAGGGACACATATATAAATTGTTTTAAGTGAAGTAATGTTGAATAGCTTATATTTAATGAAATAAAGTCATTTAACTTTTAGCATAATATTAAATAATCCTGCATATATTGTTCTGTATATAGATCATGTCTTATAACAACGATAACTGAAATTTGAACTTGTGTCCATTCCTTTCGAAGGAAAAACTAAAAGAGAATAACTCTCTAGGTTGAAAAAGGAACATGAGAAATGCTCTCAAATCTGAAGTTAGTAAGGGTGTTATTGACACCAATAAACGTATTAAATCAGAAAGGTAGGGCATTTATGTTATCGAAATTAATTTGACTAGTTCTTTATCATGGATATTAGATACCGGATCTGGTTGTCACATTGTTTCTGATGTGCAAGGTCTTAAAAGAACTAGGGAGTTGGCAAGAGGAGAGGTGGATTTATGTGTTGGTAATGGTGCTAAGATCGCAGCTCTCGCTGTGGGATCATATACACTATCTCTTCCTTCTGGTTCGATCTTAGTATTAAATAATTATTATTTTGTTCCAAATATTACCAGAAACATTATTTCAGTCTCATGTTTGGATTTTGAGGGGTTTATATTTATGATAAAAGACCATTGCTATTCCATTTATTTAAATGAAATGTTTTATGCCACTACTAAATTGATAAATGGTTTATATATATTGGATCTAGATAAACACATTTATAACATAAATGATAAATTTCATAAACTCCAAAAGGATGGAATTCTTGAATCATTTAATTATGTACCCTTTGATGTATGCAAACCATGTTTAATGGGCAAGATGACAAAATCACCCTTTAATGAAAGGGAGAAAGAGCTAGTGAACTCTTAGAATTAATACATTCGGATGTATGCGGACCTATGAGTACAAGTGCTAGAGGTGGATATGATTACTTCATTAATTTTTCAGAGGATTTAAGTAGGTATGGTTATGTCTACTTAATGAAGCAAAAGTCTGAATCGTTTGAAAAGTTTAAACAATTCCAAAATGAGGTAAAGAATTTTTTGCTGACCTTCCAATTTCCTTTGGGGATATACTCTTGAAACATTTGCTTTTACACTTTATGTCATTAAGAGTCGTGAGCCTAAGTTTTGAAAAAAATTTGAAAGTTGAAGAAAAAATGAAATGAATAGAAAGAAAATGAAAAAAAATGATGAAAAATGTTGAAAAAGAAAAGGCTTGTGATTCTTGGAGTTGTTGAATTATGAAGTTTTATGGTGTGATGTGATATTATAATAATTGGTTTGATGTTGGAGTTAAATGTTGGAGATGTTGATCATGTTCTTTGATTGTTATATGCATATAGCCCGCATTTACCACCACATTATTCCAAATTTATCTTACCCATCAATCTAGCCACGTTAAAAGCTTATAAAGACCTTTTTTTTATCGGCATGTGCATGTTTTTAGTGCTTGTGAAGTGAGTCAATTGCCATGTTTTTAGTCACTTGCATTTTGAGTCGACTTTCATATTAGGTTGAGTGACTACCCTTAAAAACTTGCATGAGGTGAGAGATGTGGGTTTGGGTTCTCAAATTTTGCATTCAAATACTTTTGCATTTGCATTCTTTATTTGGGATTAAAGGTGAACTTCATTATTTATGCTCAATTATATGTGTGGAGTGACACCGAGTGAGCTACTCTAGTCATCAACTTATATTTATTGCATGGTTAGCTTTATGATTTTGATCTAAGTGGATGGCGGTCAAGGGATAAAACTACATGTTTGTTTTTGTGCATGTCTTTGTCTTAGACTTGGCCCTACAATGACCCACTTGTTGGTGAGTAGTTGTCTAGAATAAGAAAAGCTACAGGTACAAGTGGGCATATGTCATTTCATGCTGGGCTGGAGTGAGAGCGCTTGCTGTGTAATTTTATAGTTTTAATTTTATTGCTTATGAAGTACTAACTTTTATTTGGATGTTGTTTTATGTTCAATGTTTCTAGTTTTGGGTTTTTAAGGGCCATTAAAATGGTTCCGAAGTGTAATAAAGTTTTAAGTGTGTTTTTATTTTGGATGTTTGTTTGAATTTGGTTTTGAGATTTGTTTTGATGTTTAGTTTTAAATAGGTTTTTGGTTTTAAGACTTCCGTTGTAGTACTTTGATAAATGCCTTAGCCGTTATCACGGTGGCGATAATACTTTGGTTTTTCCGTTATTAGGAATTTTAATAATTATAATTCTTTAATATCTATAATATGTTTTCCGGAAAAATATAGAGTAGAAAGTTAGGAAATTCCAGGGTGTTAAAAAGTGGTTACCAGAGCTTAGTTTTTGAAATAAAATAAATTTTATTTTGGGGGTACCCTAAGTTTTACTTTGGGAAAGAGGAATTTCTTATTTTGGAAAGTTTTTGGAAATGAAATTTTTCTAAAAATAGTAATTTCCGAAAAATAAAAAGTTTTGAAAAATAATTTATGTGTGTAGGTATGCAAGGAATTCAGGTATGTATTATGTATTATTGCTTTAATACCATGTGGTTAGTTTGGGCAGGAATTTTGGGCATGTAGGATAGACTTTATTTCTATTCTTTCATGCATTTAAGTTCATGTTTTAAGGTGTTGTTTATGTAAGTAGTTATGTGTAAAGGAAATTGTATGTTAGCCACCAGACCTGTTGTTGTAGAACTGTTAGCTTGCTTTGTTTTGGGAAGGATGGTCCATTAGTCGTAAGTGTTATGCAGGGTGTCGTATAGTATGCCTAGTAAATATACACAAATAGGAACCTTGGAGAAGAAAGACTTTGAGAGTCCACCCCAGTATGTTTGGAAGATACGGTTTTACTGTTGGTATATGAGTACGGTATTGAAGCTGCCACAATGGGACCAGTCTGACCATGTGTCAGGCCTAATTGTTAAGTGTTTTCCCGACCGTTTGCCCTACCTAGAAATCATGGCGAAGTTTAGTGATTTCCACTTTGTTGGAGGACTTTCGACCTACTCTAAATATAAGGATGCAATTGGCCAATGGGGCTGTGATTGGAGATACTTGGAAGGTTACATTGCTAGGAAAGAGAAGGAGTATCAGGAGATGAATGCAAGTGAGGAGACCCCGCCCACACCAAGCCCAAGTAGTCAAAATGAAGACATGATGGTGAAAGAGACTACTACTGGTTCAAGGAGTGATGAGTCAAGGGACAGCTCATGTTATGAAATCGAGAACCCGGATCTAGTAATTCATGTGTACGTAGAATTGGTAACCAATTTTGAGGAGGATGAAGAAGAGCTAGATCTTGAGGAGGATGTGGATGAAGAAATGGAAGAAGATATGGAGGATGATACAATAGATGATCCTGAATTTATATCAAAAAATATGTAATGTCAAGGGATAGAAAGGACAATGTTAATGTTTAGGGATTCTTGTTTAGATATAATTTAATTAATACTGTTTAACATTTTCGATGTTTAGAATGTTGAAAATTTTAGATTATTTTTTATGAATAAGTGGCCATAAGCCATAAAGAAATATTAAGAGGAATTAAATAATAAATTTCTTTTAGGATATGAAGCCTCAAGTAGAATAGAATCAAGGGAATTATCTTTATTTCTTATGTGCTTTATTCTTATTTTAATGGCTGTATAAACAATCAAAATTAAGTGAGACATTTGCTCTAAAAGAATGAAATTTCTTTTGTGAGATGAAATGAGAAAGTGTTTTATGCTATAAGTTTATGTATTTCTAACTTAGAGTTAGACATAATTTAATATAAAGGTCTTTTCCTCTACAGGAGAAATAGAATGGTTGAACGTAACAACAATCAGTTGAATGAAGTAGTGAGGCAATTAGCTGTTGTAGCTGAACAGTTAGCTTCCAGAGGAAATGGAAATGGTAGTGACCCTGTTGGGGAACTTTTCAAAAAGATTTCTCAAAGTAAACCACCCACTTACCAAGTAGAGCACAATCCAACTATTCTAGAGGGATGGTTGAGAGAGTTTAACAAGCCATTTGGGGCAATTGAGTGTCCAGAAGAGCTTAAGGTGAATCATGCTATTTATTATCTAAGAGGAGAAGCTGATCTTTGGTGGTCACAAAATGAGGCTGTGATTAGGGCTTTAACAGGGTTTAATTGGGATATGTTTCCGGAAAAAATCCGTAATAAGTTCTATCATGTGTTCCTTCAGAAACAGAAAGCTGAAGAGTTTCTAGAGCTTACGATGGGAAGTATGTCTGTCACTGAGTACTACTCTAAGTTCATAGAATTGTCAACGTTAGCTAAGGAGGTCTTGGCAACCGAGAAGTTGAAGGCTAGTCGTTTTGAAAGAGGGTTACCCTTAGACCTTCAGTCACAATTAGCTGGGTAGAACTTTGAATCCACTAGTGGAAAAAACCTCATTTGTTGCGGTTATTTTGGGGATATATGCTGTGGTTTTGAACTGCAGCACACCCAGTAGCAGCATTTAAGAATAATCTTATATGCTGCGGTCCTAGACCGCAACATATAAATGGATTATATGCTGCGGTTCCTAGACAACCGCGGCATATAATGCATTTTCCCAACAAAAAAGAATGGAATATATGTTGCGGTTCTTATATAAAACCGCAGCATATGAGGGGCCTCAAAAACAAAAACAAAAAAAAAATTTGCATTTTTTTACCCTAATGATAGCTTAAATGGTTTATATACACATAAGCTCTATTTTCGAGTTTCTCTCCCATTATATCTTAAAAAAACAGAGTTAAAATAACAAATCTAACAGTAGCAACAACAATAAATGAACAATATAACAGCAATCCCCTTGCATCTGAACAATTCTGACCATTAACTCATAACTAATGAGGTCTGATCTAATCGGAAACCTCTGAACAGTTCAAGAAGTTGATCTAGTTACAGCATACATCAGCAAGTGCGGCAGCATCAGCAAGCAGTAGTAGCAAGCACGACATTGGCAGCACAGCAAGCAGCAGCAACAACGAAGAAAACTAAAAACAGAAACTGAACATATATGGTGAGTGCAATAAATCATTCTTCACTTCTTCAATCATCCTTTCCTACAATCATGCATTCATTCGACTTAATTTTCATTAACTTTCATATTCACGCAACCACTTTTGTCACTCATTTGAATCAATCGTTCATTCATTCATTTATTGTTATTCAATCAATCATTCGCTTTATTCATTCGTTCACTTTCAATTCATCATTCAATTCTTTCAATCAATGGTTTATATACTCACATTCAGTCAAACTAATTCATTCATTCAATAATGCATTCATTTTTACATTCAAATATTCATAACTCTTTCACTCTTGTATTCATTCTTTCATTTCTTCAGTCATTTCAATCAATCATATTCACAAACTCCAGAATTCATCATTCATCCTTTCACAAAACATCATTTCACATTTAATCAATCATCCTAATTATTTCAGTTATTGAATCAATCATTCACTCAATCACAATTAATCAAATTCATCCATTTAATCATGCCTTTATTCATTCATTCAATTAATTTACTCGGTTTCTTTCATTCAAGCATAAAATCATTCCTTCAATCACTTACTCACTCATACACTCAATTATTCATTCAAACACGTCAATAAACCTAGAACGATAACATTCATTCATACATTCGATCATTTACTCTTTTTTTCAAACACAATGAAACACCACAAGCAAAAACAACATAAATAATTTGATATAACAACAACAACAACAGTAACAATAACAACACCACAAGCATCAACAATTTCACTCATTCATTTTATCGAATTCATTTCATATCATATCATTCAAATTATATCAACAAGCAGCAGCGACACGAAACTCAAAGTAAAGAAAGAAAGAAAGAAAGAAAGAAAGAATCATGCAAACATATTCATTGACATTCATTTTGTATCATTCATCCAAGAACTAAGGAAACAAGAGCAACAACATTAGAGAAGATGATTATCCTTACAACAATCGAATGCCTGCAGCTTTTCTTCCATAAATGATAATACTTGCTCCTCCCACTTTTAGCTATCCATTAAGATATCAATCCCCCCTTCACAATAATTCAAATCCTTAATTAGCTTTAATTTCTAGCATATTTCTAGAAATCAAAAATCAACCATATCCCACCCTAACTCAAATTCAAAATACAAACCCACAATCAAATTCACACAACCATATTACAATCATTCAGATATGAATAAACTAGAAAGATAGAGTTATGTTCATAAACAAGTATTGACCTTCAAAGCACTGAATAAAAATATAAAGTATATATCACTTTGTTTACCACTTTGTTTTCTGCATCTTTCTCCCCAACTACCAGTATGTAGTTGTATTGTGACATCTGAGCTTCTCTTACCTGCAAAAGATCAAATTTTTAGAATTTCAGACATTGTTAGAATAGAATGATAGCAAAATCACGATGGAAGTAGAAAATCAAACTGCAAACAAATTCATAATATCATATAGTAACATGAAAAACATCATTAATCTACAATAATTTGAAGCCAAACACAACAAACCTACAATGTTGCACACTGGAACTTCCTCTTCAAGGCATGCACAGGTAAATTCCAAAAGTGGAATCCCAGCAGGCTGAACAAAGAGACTGAGTATCACTCATCAGAAGCCCTATGACCACCACCGGTATCACCCATCAAGAATAAAAACAACTATATTAATAAAAATCAATAAATACGTATAAATTAAAGTGAAAGGTGAAACCTTTTGAGTAAAGGATTGCCAACTCACCCCAACTCAGAAATCTAAAACACAAACCTAGTATAGGAACACCACTTCAGTCGCCGCCTTCAGATCCCTAAACCCATCAAAATAAAATCTTAAAAATCAACTAAAAACCAAAATTTTACAAAAGGAATCAACCAAAAACTAGGAAAAACAACTTTACCTGAAGGAATTCATCAAACCTCAAATAAACAAGAAGAGAATGATTGATAGAACCATTCGAGTAGCTTCGAATGTTTGAAATGAAAAAATGAATGAATGAGAAATGTTGAGGACGAACGAATTCATGAGGTGAGTAAATTGAAGGATGAATGAGAAGATGAACGAAAGAAATGAGAGAAAAGTAGAGAAGAGAGGCGGATTTTTGTAGAGAAAATGAATGAGAAGATGAGTGAATAAAGAAGATGAATGAATGAAATGAGAGAAAAGAGTGGCTAGGGATTTTTGTAAAGAAAAATGAGATGATAGAGAATGAGACTATGAGAGAGGTCGAGTAAGGGTATAATACCCTTGTTTTGAGTGGGTCCCCTTAAAAAAATGTTTTTAAAAAATAGTATTTTTATATGCTGCAGTTTTTTAGTCTTATGGATCGCAGCATATAATATATATGATGCGGTCTTCCATGAACCACAACATATAATGGTCATCTAGTCTCCTTCCAATACTTTATGCTGCGTTTTTTCTTCGCATTCAAAAAACCGCAGCATATAAGGTGAAGTATATAGCGATTTTTCCACTAGTGATCTTTGGATGAGTTATATGGTAGAGTTGCACACCTGTATGCCATAGACCAAAAGAAGAAGGAGGTAAAGAAGGAAGGTGAGACGAGGGAGAAAAGGAAGGATGGTGGAGGAAACTTCAACCAACAAGGGAATCATGGTGGATTTAAGAAACCTCGTTTCAACAACTTCTAGGGTAATAGGAGAAACTTTGGGAAGCCTACTTCTAGAAATGGGAATGGAGCTCAGATGGCTAGTCAAGGAGGGCGTGTGCACTTTTGCAAGAAGTGTCCTAACAATCACCCAGGAAAGGACTGTGCAGGGAGCCCAGTGACTTGTCGGTTGTGTAACAAACTTGGGCACCGTGAGTATGAGTGCTTCTCTATGAACAAGGGACAAGGTTCTCAATCTAGGGGTAATTCAGCTGGGGGACAGCAAAAGGGTTTCCAAGGAAATATGGGAGGAAAGGTGACGCCTCAAGCCAGAAACAGGAATGCAAGTAGGAATGGAGGAGGACAGCCGGACAGACTAAGATCTCAAACACTAGAAAGCTTAATGTGATGGCTCGAAGTGAAGCTGATGCTAGTAAAGATGTAATTACTGGTACTTTTCTATTCACTCTCTTCCTGTTAATGTTTTGTTTGATTCTGGTGCAACGTATTCTTTTGTATCCACTAAGATTATAGAAAAGCTAAAGCCTGTGTTGGGAAAAGTAGATACAATAGATATGTCAATAGTGTTACCTTCAGGACAAGAGGTACAGTGTTCAAGGAGATTTTAGGATGTTCCTATTGAAATTGAGGGAGTGGAGTTTAAGGCTAACCTAATCGAGTTTGACTTAGGTGACTTAGAAGTGATTCTAGGGATGGATTGGTTTAGTGAACATAAGGCTGAGATTTTATGTAAGCCACATAAGATCTGCTTAATCAATAAGGGTAAGAAGGTAAGCTATTGGAGGGCAGGAAGGCCAAAACACGACAAAATAGTGTCATTAATGAGGTTTTCTAGGTTTGTGAAGAGAGGTTTTCCTATTTACCTTTGTAGTGTGAGGGATGTGGATCATGTTGAGACTGCTAAGCCCAAGGTTATTGAGGTAGTAAGGGACTTTCTGGACATGTTTCCGGAAGAGATTTTGGGGATGCCTCCTAAGCGAGAGATTGACTTTACCATAAACTTAGTCCCAAGAACAACACCTATTTCCAAAGCACCCTATAGGGGCTCCTGCTGAAATGAGTGATTTAAAAGAGCAGTTTCAAGAGTTGTTGGAAAAGGATTACATTAGTCCTAGTGCTTCACCTTGGGGAGCACCAGTACTTTTTGTAAAGAAGAAAGATGGGAGTTTGAGGTTGTGTATTGATTATAGGGAGTTGAATAAGGTGACAATCAAAATTAAGTATCCTTTACTGAGGATTGATGACTTGTTTAATCAATTAAAAAGAGCTACTGTGTTTTCAAAGATTGATTTGAGGTCAGGATACCATCAATTGAGAATTGCTAATGAGGACATACCAAAAACGGCTTTTCGTACGAGATATGGGCATTATGAGTTCATTGTTATACCTTTTCGGTTAACCAATGCACCAGCAATTTTCATGGATCTAATGAATAGGATTTTCCAACGATTTTTGGATAACTTTGTGCTTGTTTTCATTGATGACATCTTGGTGTACTCTAAGAGTAAAGAGGAACAAGTGGACNGTACTCTAAGAGTAAAGAGGAACAAGTGGACCATTTGAGGACAATTTTGATGACACTAAGAGAGAATGAATTGTATGCTAAGTTCTCGAAATGTGAGTTCTGGTTGGAGAAAGTAGCATTCTTGGGACATATTGTGTCAACAGAGGGAGTCAAAGTAGATCCAGCCAAGACCGAAGTAGTAAAGGAGTGGCCTACACCTAAGAATGTAACGGATGTACGGAGTTTCTTAGGGTTAGCAGGGTATTATAGGAGATTTGAGAAGGACTTTTCAAGGACTTCGAGGATCGCTAAACCCATGACGTCGTTAATGAAGAAAGACTGTATGTTTGAGTAGAGTGATAAATGTGAAGAGGCATTTCAGACCTAAAAGGAGCGTTTGACTACAGCTTGAGTGCTGACTTTGCCAGATGGAAGTGACTCTTATGATGTGTATAGTGATGCTTTTAAAAATGTTGTGGGATGTGTGTTAATGCAAAATAGAAAGGTGATTGCATATGCTTCAAGGCAATTGAAACCATACGAGGCAAACTACCCTACTGACGATCTTGAGTTAGCAGCAATCGTGTTTGCTTTAAAGATATGGAGGCATTACTTGTATGGGGTAAAGTGTAGGATATACACGGACCACAAGAGTTTAAAGTACTTTTTCACTCAAAAGGATTTAAACATGAGACAGAGGAGATGGCCTGAGTTGATCAAGGATTATGACTTAGATATCCAATACCATGAAGGGAAGGCCAATGTGGTAGCCGATGCTTTAAACCGTAAAACGATTCATGGAGTGAATACCTTGGTGGTTGCTAATGAACTATGTAAGGATATAGAAAGATTGAACTTAGAAATAGTGAAGGAGGGAGAGTTGGAAGGAATTCTTTGCAACCTTAGTATCCAACCAACAAAATTTGAGGAAATTAAGAAAAACCAGGAGGGAGATGTAGAATTGGACAGAATTAAGGAAAAGTTGAAAGCAGGAAAGGCTGTGAACTTTAAGATCCATGAGGATGAAAGTTTAAGGTATAAGGAAGATGGTATGTACCACAGAAATGTGAGGATCTAAAACAAAGAATCATGGAGGAAGGTCATAATACCCTGTATTCAGTGCATCCCAGAGGCGATAAGTTGTATAAGCATTTAAATAAGGTGTATTAGTGGCCTAGGATGAAAAGAGAAGTGGTTGAATTTGTGAGCAAGTGTCTTACTTGTCAAACGGTGAAATTTGAGCATAAGAAACAACAAGGAGAGGTCCAACCACTTGAAATACCAGGATGGAAAGGGGATTGCATATCAATGGACTTTGTAACTTATTTGCCAAAGTCGAGGAATCAAAATGATACCATATGGGTTGTGGTGGATAGGCTTACTAAGTCAACAGTGTTTTATTATACCTATGAAAGAGACTTGGAGAATGGAACAACTTGCAAAGGCCTACATAAAACATGTTGTGAGGCTACATGGAGTTCCAAAGGATATCATGTCAAATAGGGATTCTAGGTTTCTTTCAAAATTCTAGAAAAGTGTCCAGGAGAACTTTGGTACAACGTTGAAGATGAGTACAGCTTTCCATCCAGCAACCGATGGACAAACAGAAAGAACCATACAAACTTTGGAGGACATTCTAAGAGCTTGTGTAATGGATTTTCAAGGGAATTGGGAAGATCACTTAGATCTCATTGAGTTTTCATACTACAATAGCTACCATGCGAGTATTGGCATGGCACCTTTTGAGGCTTTGTATGGGAGGAAGTGCATAAGACCTTTATGTCAGAACGACATAAATGACAGTGATTCTAGGACCTCATTTGATCGAAGAAACCACGGATAGAAAAAGGGTATTCAAGAAAAGATTCAAGCAGCACAAGATAGACAAAAGTCCTATGCGAACCAAAAATGCCAAGAAGTTGTGTTTGAAGTTGGCGATAAGGTGTTACTTAAGGTATCAACAATGAAAGGAGTAATGAGTCGGAAAGAAAGGAAAATTAAGCCCAAAGAACATAGGACCCTATGAGATCTTGCAAAGGGTTGGGAAGGTGGCCTATAAGTTAGCATTACCAATGGAGTTAAGCAAGGTTCATAATGTCTTTCATGTTTCTCAACTAAGGAAGTATGTTCCAGATGAGTCACATGTGTTACAGCCTGAAACAATAGAGTTAGACCAAATTTTGACCTATGATGAAAGGCCAATTAAGATCCTGGACAGTAAAGTCAGGGATCATAGAAAAAGTGTCAAAATAGTGAAGGTGTTGTGGTCGTCTAACCAAGAAACCGAAGAAGCTACTTGGGAGGCTGAAGATATGATGAGAGAAAAGTATCTAGAGTTATTTCAGGTTAGTAAGTAGAGTTACGGGGACGTAACTCGATTCTTAAGGGGGTAGACTGCGATCTAATTTCGCGCGTTTTTACCCTCAATTTTACAAGTTTTTATAATTTTTACGACTTTTAAGTAAAAGTTTTATGTTTGTTTACTAAAAAGTTGTCAAGCGAAAAGTTAAGTAAATGTCTAAGGTCTACAACAACATAGTATTATAATGAAAAAGTTGTAGTCTCTATTCAAATTCCATACACTATTTACACAAAGTTTCGGGACGAAACTTCTTTTAAGGAGGGTAGACTGTAATACCCCATATTTTCACGTATTTTAAGGAATCATTTTTGTATTTTATACATGTAATTTTAATATTTTTATTGAAAAGTTGTATTCAATAAGAATATTAAACAAAAGAATTTGAATAAATTTTATTTAAAAATAATTATTTGTGTTTATAAATAATATTTTATGTTTTATAAAATATTCTGAAAAGTTTCTAAAAATAGAATTTTTAAGAGTTTCCTAATTTATTTTAAGGCAAGGGCATAAAAGTATTTTCCACTATTTAGGATAATTATGGGCTTTCACCAAATCCTACTTTGGGGCCTATAAATACCCCTTAAAACCTAATTTTCAAATTTCATCGTGCAAATTAGTGATTTAGGATTCCAAAATTTAGAGAGAGAAAGAGAGAAAAAAAAAAAGAGGGAGAAGGGAAGTCCGAAAAAAAAAAGAAAAAAAAAATTGGGGCCGGGGGGGGAGTTCGGTTTTGGCGAAAGAAAGAAAAAAAAATTGTTTGTGTTGCTTTTTCAGCCGGAGCCCCGCATGCTGCCTCGCCAGAGCCCGACGCCGTCGCTAACGTCGGTCGGCCACCCTTCGCTCCTTCCCGTCGTACGGTATTTTCGAACTTATAAAAAAATATTCTTCTTCTTTCTTTTTGATTTAATTTTGCAAATTCATGTTTATATTTATGATTAATCATGTTTTCAAAAGTTTCAATCATTTTTTAGGAAGTTATGATTTGCTTTAAAGCATGAACTAATTTGTTGTTCATGAAATTTTAGATTAGGGTTTATAAAGTAATGAAATTCTTGATTTTTATGAGTTTTAATGATTTGAACTTCAATATTATGATCATGAATTTTTGTTTTATGAACTTATGATGATTTTATGAAGTTTAGATTGATTTTTAAAGGCTTTAAACATAAAATAAATTGTTGTCCAAATTTTGTAATCATGAAATTCAATAGAATAAATTTTATGAACATGTTTTGGCTTATGAAAAATTATTGATGAAATTCAATAGAATAAATAAATATTTTGTAAGCATAGATTGCTTTCATAATGATGTTTGTAGATTGTAAAAAAGTTTTATCATGAATTGATGATGTTTTCCATGTGTTTAAAGTTAATTAATAAATCTGAAAATTTGATACAAGCAAGGTAAAATAAGTTTTAAGTGTTTATATTATGCTAGTATAATCACATATTAATTCTATAATGATATATATGATTTTTAGTATGTTTCATGAATTTTAAAAGTGATTTTAAGCATGTTTAACATGCTGTCCAGATTTTGTAAAGTGAATAATTAGGATTTTAAAGTATGTAATTAGCATGAATTGATCATATAAATTAAGTATTACATTGTATGATTGATTTGTGTTGTTTTTGAGGTTTTTCAAGGAGTTTTGACTATTCTAAATTGTTGTCCACTTTTCTAAAGTGACATAAAATGTATGTTGAGGTTTTATAAAGCTTAAATAAGTCTCGAAAATCAAGTAATTATGCAATAGAAAAATTGAAATGAAGTATGGAATTGAATAGAGACCATATAGGAAACGTTTTGGACAAGTTTTCAATATAGAAAGTTAGTTTAGAGTTTTTGTAGAACTTAGTCAACAAGATTTTAATTTATTAGTTTCGGTTTTCTTTATGTAGGAGACTTAGAATTAGTCAACTTTTAGAAGTTGTGGCGGAGCACCACTATTTCATAAGGTACGTAAGTACTAAGGACAAACATAGGAATTAACATTCATGCTTGGATGATCCTTTATGTTATGACTTATTGTTATGCTTGTTTGGATTACGAATTGACATGCATGACAAGTTTTATTAGAAGCATGATTTTATATTATACTGGCATTCCATGTTTTAGCAATATAAATTTTATAAGATTTAATTGGAATGTTATGATCAGTTTAATTTGGCAAATAACTTATTAATAAAGAAAGTAAGTTATTAAAGTTGGTTAGTTACTTAATCAACAAGAAGGGTAGTTTGTGAATTTTTCTTCACTTAATTAAAAGGAGTTAATGAGCAATTATTTTTATACATGTTGCCACTCACAGTGTAATGTGTGGTCAAGGAGAAAATAAATAGTTAGCCACCCACAGTTAATGTGTGGTAAAGGAAGTTCAGTTTAATTAAAGGACAAACATGAAATTATCTTTAGAATCACTTTAAATCAAAATTAATCAATATGGCTTGCTTGATTTGATGCATACTTTTATGTGATGTTATGTGTGAGTCATAACATTGTTAAACCGCTAATCACGTATAGTGTAAGAGGATTCATACCAAAACTTCTAGTTGGAGTACAAGACAATGTACTCTTTTATATTTTTAATGCGCTAGAATTCCATCACTTTATGTGACATAGGTAACACCTTCTTGGAGTTGCTCCCAAGTTGGTGCCCAATAGGGAGATTTTAAAGGAAAGGAAACCCGTTCGATGCAGAATCCAAAGTTTAAATATAATAATTAATTTATTGAGTCTATGCACAGGTGAGGAGTTGCCAAAGGTAAGATGTGTGTATGTTTTAGTGCATGTTGTTTTGTTGCATAGTCTTTAGTAGTTATGTACTAAGCTTTGCTAACTGTTTGTTTGTGTGCATGGCTTTGTCTTGGACTTGGCCCTACAATGACCCATTCGTTGGTGAGTAGTTGTCTAAAATAGAAAAGCTACAGGTACAAGTGGGCATATGTCATTTCATGTTGGGCTGGAGTGAGAGCGCTTGCTGTGTAGTTTTGTAGTTTTAATTTTATTGCTTATGAAGTACTAACTTTTATTTGGATGTTTTTTAATCTTCAAATTTTCTAGTTTTGGGTTTTTAAGGGCCATTAAAATGGTTTCGTAGTGTAATAAAGCTTTAAGTTTATTTTTATTTCGGATGTTGGTTTGAATCTGGTTTTGAGATTTGTTTTGAAGTTTAGTTTTAAATTAGTTTTTGGTTTAATTTTAAGACTTCCGCTGTAGTACTTTGATAAATGTCTTAACCGTTATCACGGTGGCGGTAATACTTTGGTTTTTCCGTTATTAAGAGTTTTAATAATTATAATTCTTTAATATTTATAATATGTTTTCCGGAAAAATATAGAGTAGAAAGTTAGGAAATTCCAGGGTGTTACAATGAAGAATCAACAAATTCATACAACATAAACCAATTTATTACATAAAACTCATTAAATTAGGGCTCACTAGTTCTCTTGAACTTAGTCTCCCTCAAAACTCATCTACCGACTCTCGCTCGCATAAACTAACTTTGCCTAATATAGTGGTCTTATAAATGTAATCTTACATGACGGTCTTGATTTCGATAATTACCAACTCACAACTAAATGTAGCTACAATTCAATTATAATCAATAGAAATCAATAATAGGAATTTAATTACTAATTAGGAATCAATCGATTAACATTAAACTACTTGATTAATAAGTACATGGATCCCCAAAATTCTAGAAAAATAACTACTCACAGACGATATTAAAAACTAAAACAACAATCATATTTGAATTCATGATAATAAATAAAACCAAACAATAATAAACTAATTCAATAAACATAAACTAATTAAACAACATTAACTAATTAGCATAAATCAATTCAACTAAAAAAACTAAATAACATGAACTAAAAATAATAATTGAAAATTCTCTAACAAAATAAAACTAAATTAACCTAATCTGGGGAGAGAAAGTAATTTAAAGAGCTAATTAGAGTTCTGAAACTAAGAAAAGTGATTATAAAAAGTGCAAGTATGATCCATAGGAAATTATGCCTTAAATACAAGCCTTGTAAGATTTTAATAAAAAATCACACAAAAGACGATATCCACCAAAAAGGCCAGAAACGCACGACCTACGCCTACGGGGAACAAGCCTCATTTGACCCCAACGCTCGCAGTTATCAATTGTAGCTTTGTGGTGGAGGATCCGTGTAATACCCCGTATCTTCACGTATTTTATGAGTTTAATTTCATAATTATTAAGCGTATTTTTATCGAAAAATAAGTTAAATAAATAATTTAAAGAAAGAAATTTTAATTAATCGTGACTTTGGTTTTTCCTAGTTAAGTAGGAATTATTTTATTATTTTATTTATTATTATTTATATTATGTTTTCCGAAAATATCTAAGGGATAGTTAGGAAATTCCAAGGCGTTACAAACTGGACCAAAATGCGCCTGCATAGAGCAGAGGTCATTTGACTTATGCGCCCGCACCTATTAACGTGGGCTCTATTCTGACGATCTTCTTAGTTTGTCACTTGATTCCTTCAATATTTATTCTTAGCTTTTCGTTCGTAGTCTTCCCTTGGAACGTTTATCGATGCGAGGCCGAATTGCCTCATCTAAGCTCCCGTTAACTCCAAAGGTCATCAAATTCCGTGCACCTAAACACATATATCAAATCACAACCACTCCTAACAACTATTGGAATTTAAATTAGAGTAAACTACTCGAAAATCAACGAAAACCAACTAAACTTGACAATAATGCAAAGTATCACCAAAGAACACCATATGGATTACAATGAAGCTAAAAAAAACTCATTATTAAATACTGAATCAATAAAAATTAACGGGAATAACACTATATAAAACATGTATGTCAGAGAATCCTCAACTTCATGTGGTCCTCTACCAGATACCTTTTATAGTCTCATCATATAATATCAAGCAACATTACAACTGTATTATGTCCTTATGAAAAGCGGCCGTGAGAGTGTTTACTAGGCAGGTTTTATTTAATGCTCACGTTGCTAACTAGAAATGGTGATCACTTTTACTCATGTCATGTTCAAGCCTATGAGTTTTTATGTTTCATTGGACTTTATGTGATTGAACCGATCAGGTCATTATTGTTATCCTATATCTATGTGAAAAGTCGTCATCATGGCTTACATACAAGTGCAATCATGTAAATATGGAAAGTGATAAAACATGTTGTAAAAGCTTAAAAGCACATGTAATCATGCCATTTGCGAGAAAACTTAAATGCATGTCATCATACTTACAAAGCTTTGAAAACATGTATCATGCTCAAAATACAAGAGAAACTAAACAAGCTACATAATCATGTAATCATGCTCATAAGCTTAAAAGGCCTAGGCATGATTCTTGCTATTTCACTTGTTTTATTACATGTTAACCCATTATTAGTCAATACTTCATTGATTAAAACATAAAATAAATGTGACAAGGGGGTTTAGAGATCTAACTTGAATGACAATAATATTAATAATGATGATGATGAGGAGGAGGAGGATAAGGATGGAAAAATGATGATGATGATGATGATGATGATGATGATGATGATAATAATAATAATAATAATAATAATAATAATAATAATATAAGAGAATAATAATAAAAACTTGGAGAAGATGAAGAAGCTTGAAAATGATGATTTATGGTGGCCTCATATTAGATATCTTGCGTGCTAGTGTCGAAACAATCTTGAGAGTAGCTTCAAGAATCCGAAGCCTGAAATATGACCCGGAAACATTATAAGTACGGTGATGATCGAAGATGGTGTCGAAGATGATGACCCGGAAACTATGATAAAGAAACTAATAAACAAAAAATGGTGAAAATAAAATAAAAAGTGGAAAATAACAAAACAATTTTTTTGTTTTTTTTGTAATTATGAGGATGGAGATGATGAAGACTGAAAGAAAAATAAAGAAATTTTTTTGTGGAAGACTGATGTACAAAGCTCTCTAAAATGTTAAAACATCATTCAAAAATGTCTAAACGTTGCTTCTGCCTCTCCAAACATTCCTTTAAATGCCCAAAACTTGTTGGAAACGGAGGAAATGAGGGGGTATTTATAGGGAAAATTCGGGAAAGGGGCCGTGTACGCGCACGGTTGCGCCTCTTTTTCTGGAAATTTCGCTGATATTCCCCTATTGGGTGACCTTTGGAGTTCGTACAAGCATGCACCATATGGTGCTATTCTTACTCCTTAAATTAAGATTTCCATTACCTCATGGAAGGATATAAGGAAGAAGAGGAATTCCTTAGTCTCCTTTACTTGGGCTCCAAGGTCTTCCTTTTCCTATGATTATGTTGGGCTTGTTCTTGCGTAAAAGTCATTTCTGAGCATAGCATTGTATTAATAAAATATGGAAAAAAATGTGGGAAAAATATAGAAAAAAATCTAGTAAAATAAATGTGGAAAAATTGTGGGAAAATAATTAAAATTAAATTATTTTTGCGTTTTTTTTTTTTTGGGATTTTCAAGGTTTTAAAGAATTTTGGAATGATGTCGGGCTAGACCTTTAGGCGCACTTCCCGAGATCAGACTATTTAGCAATGTGGTATATATTTATCATCGGTATAAGGGTGGGAACAAATATAGGTGTCTACAATGCTGGAAAAGGAGCTGGAATATGTCATCATGCAATTGAAAAAGAAAAGAACTAAGAAACATGTTATCATTTTATTTACAAAAGAAAAGTTTAGAATACGATTCTTTCTACATCACTAGTTTTATTAAACTCACGCCATTATTAGTTAAGATTACATAGACTAAAAGAAAAGTAAAAAGGTGATAAGGGAATTTAGAGGTCTAACTTCAATGGAACCGAAATAATAGCAATGATAACAAGAGAATACAAAGAAGAAGACTTGAAGAAGATGACTGTGGCGACCTCATTTTAGATACTCTATGTGTGGCTAGTTTAATCTAGGTTCTTGTGGTTTATGGTTTGGGGTTTAGTTCGAGGTTCTTGTGGTTTATGGTTTGGGTTTTTATGTAGTATGTTTTTAATTGATTTTATTTTTGTTGTTTCATTTTGTGTTTGTTTGTTCATTAATTTTCTGTTTGTTGTTTGCAGTAATTTCGTGTTATTGCTCTCAAATTTGGTGATGCTATTGTTGTTCGTGGTGCTGTTGTTGTTTAACTTGTTGCTGCTATTGTTGTTTGTATCATTTTATACTCTTTACTTTTGTTATCAATCAACTCTTGAATTTGATTTTGTATCATTGTAATATTGCATTACACTCCTCTGTAATTAATTAAATGTTATATATTTTATACATATTCTGAAATTTGGACGTAATTTTAATATATTTTTTAGGCCATTATTTGATGCGTTCATTAAATGACCGCATCAAAAAGTCCAACTTTACGATGCGGCCATGACTGTAGCAAATACTAAATTACCTTTTGCGGTATAAAAACGGAACAAAAGTGCCTATTTGACCGCATTAAAAAATATTTTTCCACTTGTATGTTAGTGGACAAAACAACTGTAACACCCTGGATATTCCTAACTTCCTGCTTCTCATTTTTCCGGAAAACATATTAAATTAATAAGAATTATATTTATTAAAACTACTAAATATGGAAAAACCAAAGTATTACCACCACCGTGATAATGGCTAAGTCAAAGTACTATTGCGGAAGTCTCAAACCAAAACAATTTAAAACTAAAAAAAGCTTCAAACAACTTCAAATTAAAAACCAACTTTAAAACTTATTACACTTCGGAACCATATTAATGGCCCTTAAAACAAACGAATCCAAAACTAATATTAAAAGTCTTTTGAAATCAAATGACATCCAAAATAAATGTTAGTCTTCATAAGCAATTAAAATAAAGCAAAGCTACAAAACACAACAAGCGCTCTCACTCCATCCCATCATGAAATGACTTATGCCCACTTGTACCTGCAGCTTTTCTTTTACTAGACAACCACTCACCACAAGTGGGTCATTCTAGGTCCAAGTCCAATACAAAGCCATGCACACAAACAAACAGTCAGCAAAGCTGAGTACATAACTACTAAAGATTATGCAACATCCAAAAGAAATAAAACATGCACTTAACTTACCTTTGGCGACCTTTTTACCTGTACATGGACTCAATTAATTTAATTATTATATTTAAAATTATGGATGCTGCATCGAACGGGTTTCCTCCTTAAAAATATCATCGCCCTATTGGGCACCAACTTGGGAACAACTCTAAGAAGTTATTACTATGTCACATAAAGTGACGAATATCCACCGCATTAAAAATAGAAAAGAGTACGTCTTGTTCTCCAATTAGAAGTCATATATCACTGTTCCATACAACTCCCCCCATTGTTCATACTCAAGGTATATATATGCTCCAAAAGTTTTGATGCAAGTCCTCTTACACTTTACGTGATTTAACAAGTTTAGCAATGGTATGACTCTCATAAAACATCACATAAGGACATGCATCAAAACAGGTAAGCCAATTTAATTATCTTCAATTTAAGCTGATTTAAAATTAGTCTTATGGGTGTCCTTTAATTAAACTGAGCTTCCTGTACCACACATTAACTGTGAGTGGCTAATTACTTACTTTCTTCTTGACCACACATTAAACTGTGAGTGGCAACATGTCTAAAAATAATTGCTCATAACTTCTTTTAATTATGTGAATAAAAATTCACAACTATCTTTTTTGTTGATTAAGTAACTAACCAACTTAAAAAAAATTAACTTTCCTCCTTGATCAATAAACTATTGGCCAAATTAAACCGATCATAACATTCCAATTCAAGCTTATAAAAATTTAACTTTCTATTTAACATGGAATGCCATCATACTTTAATCACATGCTACGTAGCATGTACATAAATTCATGATTCAAAACAAGCATACAAGATTTCATGTAATCAAGTATTGTTCAAGCATGCATTCTAGCTTTTGTGTTTGTCTTTAGTACTTACTACCTTGTAAAGTAACTGTGCTCCGCCACAACTTCTAGAAGTGGACTAGTTCAAAGTCTCCTACATAAGGAAAAAAAGAAACTAAATTAAAACCTTGTTGACTAAATTCTACAACAACTATAACTAACTTCTAATTTGGAAACTTTGTCCAGAACTTCCTTATATGGTCTCTATTCAATTCCATACTTCATTTTTCTTTTCTATTGCAATACTACTTAGTTTTCGGGAATTGTTCATGCTTTATAAAACCTTAATAAAAATTTTATGCCACTCTAGAAAAGTGGACAACAATCTAAATTTATCAAAACTACTTGAAAACTTCCGAAAACAACACAAATCGATCATACAATATATTACTTAACTTATATGATCAATTTATGCTAATTACATACTTTAAAATCCTAATTAATTAATTTATAAAATCTGGACAGCATGTTAAACATGCCTAGAATCACTTTTAAACTTCATAAAACATACTAAAATCTATATATATCAATATAGAATTGATGTGTGATCATACTAGTACAATTTGGACACTTAAAACTTAATTTGACTTGTTTTTATTAAAATTTCAGGTTTATTTGTAAACTTTAAAGTCATGAAAAACTTATAAAAACATCATAATTTCATGCGAAAACACTTCTACAATCTACTAACATATTTATGAAATCAATCTAGGCTTTAGAACAATTTTTCATATACCAAAACATGTTCATAATATTTATTCAACTCAAATTCATGATTATAAAATTTGGACAACTTTATAAATTAAGTTTAAAACCCTTAAAAATCAATCTAAACTTAATAACATCATCATAAATTCACCCAACAACAAGTTATGATCATAATATCAAAGTTTAGAACATAAAAACTCTTAAA
Source organism: Suaeda aralocaspica (assembly GCA_016808085.1). NCBI lineage: Eukaryota > Viridiplantae > Streptophyta > Magnoliopsida > Caryophyllales > Amaranthaceae > Suaeda > Suaeda aralocaspica. The sequence goes on along the minus strand of PYUH01004029.1, from coordinate 655,450 downwards.
ATCATAACTTTATAAATTTTTCAAACCCTAATCTATAATTTCATGAACAACAAAATTAATTCATGCCTTTAAACAATTCATACTTATATCAAAACATGATTAAACTTATAAAAACATGATTAAACATAATTATGAACATGAATTTGCAAGATTGAATCAAAAGAAAGAAGTAGAATTTTTTTTTATTTTTTATTTTTTATAAAAGGTTCGAAAAATACCAAAATAGGGGAGGAGGTGCAGCGGCGGCAGCAGGGGCGGTCCGGTGGTGGCCGCGGTGGCAGCGAAGGGGTCTGGCGCTGGCACGGATCCCAAGGCAACCAAATTTTTTTTTTCAAATTTCCGAACAACAACAAATATATTTTTTTTTCCCGGAAGTTTGCAAACCCTTTTTTTTCCTTTTTTTCTCTAAATTTTTGAAATCTAACGACTATTATGATCATGAAAATCTGAAATTTTAGGTTTTATAGGGTATTTTTAGAAGCTTTTAAAATATTTTTAAACATAAAAATATTATTTAAGAACACAAATAACTACTTTCAACCAAAACTTATTATTTACTTTATTTTTATTAATTTCTTTTTATTTAATATTCCTATTGAACATAACTTTTAAATAAAAATATTAAAATTATACGAATAAGATACAAAAATACTTTCTTAAAATATGTGAAAATGTGGGGTATTACAACAACATTGAAGAGAAATGTAGATCCGAATACCCAAGCGAGGTAACCTTAAAAGTAGAGAAATAAGATAAATAAGAGATGTAAAAAGATGCAAGAAAAATGTAAAAAGGTAAGTGTGTGTTAGCGTTTGTGATGGTGTTTAGGCTTTCAGTGTCTAGGTGGTTATAGGTGATTTCAGTGGTGATTCTGACATAGGTTCGACATATATTTAAATGAAATAAGAAAAGGAGAATACTTAGTCTAAGGGTTTTCGTTTGTTGTTTAAGGTAGGAAATTGGTGGTAGTTATAGGGAAATGGGAATGGAAGAAGGCCGCAGATGTGCACATACGCGCATAGGGTGCGCATAAATGCACGTCCTGCACATATGTGCATGCCTGCAATTTTCTCATTTCCTTGAAGTTTCCTTCCCTTTCTAGCTCTTCTACATGTATGATCCTTAACGTGCCACAACGTTGGATTATATAAGTTTGAACCTTATTCCCTACGCTTCTTATGCTCCACGGTTCTACTTTCGCCTTGTGGAATAGGCGTTTTCGTGTGCCAAAAACTCGGAATATTATTTAGAAAATGTACGAAGATGTGTGAAAAAATTATAGAAAATTAGGGAAAATAAAATAAAATATTTTTGAGGGATTTGTTAGGTGACTTCAGGCGGTATTCTTATCACACCTCTTCCATGTTTGGACCTGTCGCGACATGGGATATGTTAATCATCGGTTTAAAGGCGATGAAAAAAGTAGGTGCCTACAGTGCTCAATCTCCGAATTGCATTTAAGGTACTGCTAGAAAATAATTTAATATGGAGGGTGTACAAAACTACTCCCTGTACTTCTTTTTACTTGTTACATTTGTTTTTCTACATCTTTCGAAACACAACTTAAAACGTTGATATTTTGTGCTACAAGTTTGTAAAAATTACAAAATATATATGGTTGGATAGTACACATTATATCGAATTAAACAAGATCTCATATGAATATATTTTATTATACTAAAGAAAGTAAAAATATTTACAGGAAGGAAGTCAAAATATAACAAGTAATAAGAAACAAATGGAGTAAATAAATTACAACCCTTTATAATCGTGTTTGTACAAGGCATCCACACAAAATAGGTTAATTACCGATATTGCTACAGTTGGGTACCCATCGGGTTTCTCTGGTCCAGCATTATACATATTTAGAATTGGCCACGTTTGTAATCAAACAATCATTTTGGTAACGGATACTAAATTCAGTTTAGTCGTGTTCGAGTCCGGGTCTAAACCGGGTCTTGGTCCCACGATCAGATACCAGATTTGATTTAGAGAGTACGAATAAGGAAAGGAGAGAGTTAGCTTTCCTTCAAGTTTGAAAAATCACCTTTGTTTTTTCTTTTTCGTTTTCATTTTCAAATTTAAAAGTCACAAAAGACTCTCGTCGTTAAAGTTTAGCCATGGTAAACATACTCCACTCTGTATACGTCTTGCTATATTTTGTATTTGATTTCAATATATCGTGCACCTACAGATCTTTGTTCTTCTCTCTTTATCGGATCTACCTACTTTTGTTCATTTCGCGACATTTTAGTTCTGTATTTGTTTGATTTATCGGTGATTTTGGTTTTGTATTTGTTTGATTTATCAGTGATTTTGGTTTTGTATTTGTTTGATTTATTCTTTCTTTTGTCATCCGTGAGAAATTGATGGGAAAATTGTAGCATTTTGTGATTATAATTGTTAAATTGTATTAAACTAACTTAAACACCCTTTTTCTAATTTTTATTTTATATTATTTTATTTTATTGAGAATTCTAAATAAAAACAAGAATGTGATTAAATCCAACCATCACATTAGACGATTTACCTTTTTTTTTTGTTTTTTCATCTTGATATTATTTTTGTTGTTAAATTAGATTTGCAGATTTTTGTCTCGGTATTGGACTTGGTTTGACAAATGTGAAATGAATTTTTTAAAATCAGGACTATTGCCAGTATTTGTTTGATTTCCTATTTTTTTTCTGCAAAGTGATTTGTCGTGAAATGGTTTTGGTAGTATGTTGATAGTGCATAATTCAATTTTCATTCAATCGAAGTGAATTGAATCAAATTTTAAACTTTGTAGAGGATGTAGACTATTCCGAAGAATTCTATTGGCTGTTTGAATGATTGCAATATGTTTATGCAATCTACTTTTTGCTTACTGTTGGCTGTGTCATCTTATCGCATTGAAGAGACATCCATTGAACACCTTATAACAATGCCATGTGATCAATCTTTCGGTTTCTTTAAAGTGATTATGTTAAATCCTAATGTTTGACGTTGTATTTTAGCAGTTTACTGAAGCTATTTGAAAAACTGTGGATATAGTTTGCGGAAGGTTTTTGTACTTAGAAGAAGACATGCAACATATGAGTTGTTGTATACTTGTAAAATAAAGGATGTAAGTAGAAGATAGTGTTTCTTCTAGTACGGTAAATTTGGATGTTGAAATTTCAGTTGGAGGTTGAAATAGACTATTTTTCCATTGGTCAAGTGCTAATTCATTTTAGGTAATTTTGACTGGTCAGCTTGTTTTCTTAAAGCGTTATTATGTGATTTGTTATTTTCATTTAGGATGTCGATTGCTGGATAAAGCTTGGTATACTGTATAGTCGATTGAAGTATTGAAGCCTCTAATATTTTCTTAGGATAGGGAAGCCATTTTCTTTTACGAGGGGTATACTTAATCGTTGAGTATTATCGACCTATGGCAAGCCTTTTACAATTCTTCTATTGTTTTTGTGTGTTGTGTATGTTTTTGTTCTGATGTTGATTGCTAGTGTTGGTATTTACATATTTTTTGATCCTCGTATTGTAACAAGTTCATGAGTGTCTGATGTATATAACTTTGTTATCATATCGTCTCTGTCTCTCTATTTCACACACAGTTCATCTACTAAGTATTGGGCTTTGCCTTCTTTGTAGTTCTTAGCGTAAGATATTTAAATTTGTTTTCATGTTTGTTGATTCAGGATGGGTATGATGGTGATGATGGGAAACAAAGCCCAGCTGACATGACAGTCTTTGTGAGTCCCATATCAAAATATCTAATTTATTTTGTAGATGTTTTGTGTAGCCTTTTGTGTATAATGGTGGTAGTTGTTATTCAAGATGCCTTCTTTAGTCATGATGTTATACTTTTAACGTTGATCATGGGTTGTAACTTTCATGGAGTAACTTTACTTGATATAGTCTATGCTTTTTTGACAAGCACAAATTGTTTACGCACTTACGGGTGTCTACTTGTCCAATTCAGCTATTTTGTAGGAATTAGTCAAGATTTTAGTTTAAAACGAAGTACCCAACTATTATAAAAACGACTTTAGGTCTTGCCAATTAAGGCTATATTTAGTTCATTTGAAATTTTTTAAATAGCTCATTTGCCAATTAAGGCTATGTTTAGTTCATTTGCCACTTATAAGTACTAAACACAATTATATAGCTCATTTAGGCTTTCAAATTTATTTCTTAAAGCACGTGCCAAAGTGGTTTGTTGTGAGTAGGGCTGTGTACACCGGAAAAATTCCGATCCGGAATTCTAGATTTTTGGAAATGGAAATTTCCATTCTTTATCTGTTCCGGGGAAAACCGGATATCAAGAAATCCGGAAAATCGGATGGGAGAGCCGGATATTTGGTTTCTAGATCGACAAAAGCTTCGTTAGAGTTTTTATTTATTTTTCCACAATTTTGCCTCCCAATCTGCCAAAGCTAAATGAAGTGGAAGTACTGTTCACCTAATCACCTTATATATGCTTCAAAAATCAATTTTAAATAGACTATTTGAAGAGTATACATTAAAATCAAACCAAGTAGTTCAATAATCCATAAATACATAATCTAATTAAGTTTACAAGGCTACAAGCCTATAATTAGCTATGCAAGGCTATGAAACTTTAAAATCTAAACTTTCAAGAGTACGGGAAAAACATAAAAAATTAAAAATGTATTAAGTTTTACATTACAGCTAACACCTTAAAGTTCTAAATTACAACCAATAAGTCTTGGTCCATCACTCCATTGTATCAATTGTCTCATCTATGATGATTTCCGGTTGCTCCAAAATTAAATCCTTCACGCCTACAAAACATAAAATAAGTTAAAGTCTTAAAGAGTTAACCTTTGTTAATTTCAAAAATAACTTAATTAGTTAAAACAAAAACACATTACATGATCAAACTAGCCTTCTTCGATTTCTTCCAAAAATTTCAAACTCTCTTCAATCACTAATGGCATAAGAGAAGTACGCAGCCAATCATTTGAACAAACTAAAGCTTCAAACATTTTTTTAGTCAATGAAGTTCGGAAGTCATCTGTCACGTGACCCCCCATACTAAAAGCTGACACCATTGCAACGGTGGAAAAAAGTATGGCAAGGATATCCTTAGCCATTTTGTGAAGAATAGGATATCTCCTTTGCTGATCTTTCCACCATGTTAAGATATCAAAATTTGAACTATTTGGTTCTTTAACTTCATCTAGATATTTATATAACTCGGATTTGGTGTCACTAGTTTCCATACAACCCGTGTCCCTTTGAAACTTTGATGTCATTATTGCCTCAAGGTCAATGTTTTGTTGTTGCCCTTTAGTTCCAGTCCTGTCAATATATTGAGTAAAAGTGGAAGTAGCAGAAGTGGAGGTGGAGGTGGGTGCTTGATTGTTCTTTGGTTGGGACATGGAAGAAGCATAAGAGTCGAACAAAGCATTCAAAACAAGCTTAATCTTAGAGATCAAAAGATTTGCTTTTGTTTCTTCATAATTATCTTTGACCATCCATTCAATATAAGTCATTTTATGACGAGGATCTAAAATCGCATCCACAAAAACTTATACATTGATATTTTCAACATTACCACAAAAACTTATACATTGATATTTTCAACATTACCATAACATTTCTCATACTCTACCTTCATGTTTATAGCCATGTTGATATGAAACAAGGTGATAACTTCGAAGGTTTGATAATGGCTTCTAAAAGTGATGCAAGTATGGGAGAAATAATGGCTTATGGAGATTCAAGGCTTTTGAGATCTTCAAAGGCATCATCATGGGTGTGTATGGTGACACACGAAAATACTTGATCATTGAAGCAAAGAAAAGAATGGTGGAATTAGGGGAATAAGATGGTTTTGCCTATGAGTTTTTCCCACTTCACTTGATAGGGTTTTCTCATTTTAGGCATTAAGCCTTTTAATTCTTGAAGTGTCTTAATCATCATTTACAGCCTTATACATATGGAGAATGACTTCTTGAAGGTTTCTTGATTAAAAGATTGAATCTTGAAGGTTTCTTGAAGATTTGAAGAAAAACTGCAAAAATTGTGCAAATTTGGACGAAGAGGACTTGCGTCAATTTGGACGATTTTTGGGGGATTTGGGTGAATCAAATTTTTGTGTAATTCTGGTTGTAATTTGTTGATTATCTTGATTAGCAAGGTAAGAATAAGTTTGTTAGGATATTTTTTAATTAGATAGAGTTTGTTAGGATATTTTTAGCAAGTTGCATGACATGCAGTGATGATGTGGCATTCTTATCTTGTGAGTCATTGATGAGTCACTAGATTAGGGTGAATTTACCTAATGTTATGCGTGTAAATTTAGCTTAGTTTAGTAATGATTTTGTTGATGATTATGACTATAAATAATGTCAACATTAGCTTGTAAAAATTCAGATTAGTGAATTCAATAAACATTGATTGTTTAAGTTTTATTTGTTTTCTATACAATAAACAAAAAAAACGAAGGTGTGAAAATTTTCGAGTGTGTGGAAATTTTCGAACATCTTGAAAGAGTTGGTGCTTAGGCTTTAGACACTTGTGAGGATAAATTTAGGAATTGAGGGTGCATTGCTTTAACCAATTCATAAAATTATTCGACTTAGATCGATTTTCTTGGTGCTTGGCTTTAGAGAAAACCGAAATAAGAATATCACTTTGTGAGTGACGATTTTCTTTGATCAAAATTCACATCAACTTTTGGTGCTCTCATTTAGAGGACATTCATCCTCAAGGTTATTGGTATAATTTCATTGTTGAATCAAAAGTAATCATGTCAGCTGATGAAGTAAACACTCCTAAGATCACCACTGAGGAATGGCGCAAGGACATAGAGGAACTAAAAGCTATGTTTGAGTCCACTATGAAAGATTTTGCCGAAAAACTAAAATCACCAAGCAAGTCTAAGGGTGTAAGTAAAAGGGAGACGGATTCTTGTTCTGATAATGAGCAAGCAAGCTCAAGGAGTGCATGAAAACCAAGGAAACAATACTCATCAAGTTCTAGTAATGAAGAACCTATAAATAGGCGCAGAAACAAGGAAAGGCCTAAGGATGATGATCGCAATCTTAAACTGGATATTCCTAAATTCAGTGGGAGTTTGGATCCTGAATTGGCTAAGAAGGATTGAACGAATTTTCAAATATAAAGAAATATGATGATCGAAAACCATACAAGATTGCATAATTGAAATTAACGGGCTTGGCTAGCTTATGGCTTGAAGGTATGCAAAAGAAAAGAAAGAAGGATGGGAAGTCCAAAGTAGCCACTTGGACGAAATTAAAGAAGGAGATAAGGAGACGTTTTGTTCCTCAGGATTACGAGCAAGGCAACTTTATAAAGATGCATACTTTAAAGCAAGATCGAAAATCAATTGAACAATATACATCTGAATTCCTCAATTTAATCACCATTTGCGATCTAGAAGAAAAAGAGGATCATCAAGTTGATCGTTATGTTGCTGCCTTAGATGAAAGAATAAGAGAAAAGGTGGAATTACAGCCTTACTGGACTTTTGATGAAGTTTGCAAGGTTGCATCTAGGGTTGAGAAGCAATTTTCGAAAAAAACCAAGTGCTTTTTCGGAACCCTTTGTGAAGAAGGAAGGTGCCATTGTTTCATTTAAACAAAATTTCGATTCCACTTTGAAACCTCCTCCATATATCAAGGATAAAGGCTCTACTACTAAGCCTCCACACCCTGATCAACGCACATGTTTCAAGTGCAAAGGTCAAGGCCATATCCAGAAGGATTGTCCTCATTCAAGGGTTCATACTATTCGAAATTGGGCAGATGATGAAAACTTTGAAGAAGAGGAGAATGAACAACAGGAGGATGGTGTGAGTTATGATACTCAGGAAGAGGAGATTGAGGAAATTACTCCTGAGGTGAATGGCCAGAGTTTAGTTCTCCAAAGGGTTTTGCAATCTAAAGTTGCGCCACCTACGGAGAATCAGAGGGATAAGATTTTCATCATCAGGTGCAATGTTCTAGGGAGATTGTGTGATCTGATAATTGATTGAGGCAGTTGCACTAATGTAGTCTCTACAGTCTTGATCAACAAATTGGAGATTCCTACCACTCAACATCCTCAACCATACAAGTTACATTGGCTCAGTAACACAAGTGACGTCAAGGTGAACTAACAGGCTCTGGTTAGTTTCAAGATTGGAAATTTCGATGATAAAGTGCTTTGTGATGTATGTCCTATGGATGCGTGCCATATATTGCTTGGAAGACCGTGGCAGTATGATAGATTCGTACAGTTTGATGGTAGAACAAACATATACATCATTAGAAAACAAGCACAAGGAAAACCAGTTACACTGAAACCTTTGGAAAGTTCGAAAGTTTCAAAAGATGTGAGCAATAAAAAAGGTGTTTTGTTGATTGACGAGAAAGCCATGGTGCAAGAGGTAAAGAATTGTGAGAAGTTCTATGTGCTAATAGCTAAGGAAGTGCAAGAGAAGGCAACGAGCATCCCTCGTGAGTTGCGCCCCTTGTTGCACGAGTTTTAAGACATATTTCCTGATGAATTACCACCAGGGTTGCCACCCATTAGAGGAATTGAACATCAGATTGATTTGGTTCCTGGAGCTCAGATTCCTAATAAACCAGCTTAAAGATGCAATCCAGAAGAAACTAAGGAAATTCAACGACAGATTGAAGAGTTGATGGCAAGAGGGTATGTCAGGCAGAGCATGAGTCCATGTGCAGTACCATCATTGATTGTTCCTAAAAAGGATGGATCATGGAGAATGTGCATTGATTCTAGAGCTGTGAATAACATCACCATCAAATACAAGTTTCCTATTCCTCGATTAGATGATTTATTGGATGAATTGTTTGGCTCACAAGTATTTACTAAGATTGATTTGAGGAGTGGTTACCATCAAATTTGAATGAAAGAGGGTGATGAGTGGAAAACAGGATTCAAAACTAAACTAGGACTCTATAAATGGTTAGTTATGCTTTTTGGTCTTACTAATGCTCGTAGTACTTTTATGAGATTGATGAATGAAGTTTTGAAACCTTTCATTGGAAAGTTTGTGGTTGTCTATTTGGATAATATACTAGTGTATAGTGAAAGTGTGGAAGATCATTTGCAGCATCTAAGAGAAGTGTTCGAAACTTTGAGAAAGCAGAAGCTGTATACTAAGCTCGAAAAGTGTTCTTTCATGGTCTCAAGTGTGACGTTCTTAGGATACATTGTTTCTAAAGATGGTGTTTCAGTTGATCCTTCGAAAGCAGAAGCTATTAAATCATGGCCAGTTCCGAAATCTGTGACTGAGGTGCGTGCTTTTCATGGTTTAGCTTCTTTCTATAGAAGATTTGTGAAGAATTTCTCTTCTCTAGTAGCACCTATGACCGAGTGTATCAAAAAGAACAAAGAGAAGTTTGAATGAACCAAGGATGCGCAAAAGGCATTCGAGTAGGTGAAGAAATTGCTTTGTCAAACTCCTATCTTATCTTTGCCAGATTTTTGGAAACCTTTTGAAGTTGAGACAGATGCTAGTGGCGTGGGGATTGGTGCAGTGTTGGTTCAAGGTAAACGGCCTATAGCTTATTTCAGTGAGAAATTGAATGGAGCAAGGTTGAATAACTCTACCTATGACAAAGAATTCTATGTTATTGTTCGAGCATTGGATCATTGGAGTCATTATCTGCAACCAAGTCACTTTATATTGCATTCTTATCATGAGGCTTTGAAGCATATCAATGGCCAACATAAACGCAATCCAAGACATGCTAAGGGGGTTGAATTTTTGCAATCTTTTCACTTTTCATCAAAGTACAAAGAAGGCAAATCTAATGTGGTTGCTGATGCTTTATCAAGGAGGTATGCTTTAATTGGTGTCCTTAATTTCAAATTGCTTGGTTTGGAGTTGATTACACAATATTACGAGCAAGATGGAGATTTCGGCCCTATTTATTCACAAATTACGATGGGTTCAATGGGATCTTATGTGCTACATGATGGATTCTTATTCAAAGGGAATCTACTTTGCATCCCTAAGTGCAGTATTCGTGAATTGCTAGTCAGAGAGGCGCATGAGGGTGGAATTGCAGGTCACTTTGGTATCACAAAAACATTGACAATGTTGCAGGAGCATTTCTATTGGTTTAGAATGATTGCTGATATTGAAGCAGTAATCTGACAGTGTGCAATTTGTCAAAAGGCTAAGGCATCCTTCCATCAGGGATTCCACACACCATTGTCAGTGCTGGAAGCTCCTTCGGATGATATTTCTATGGATTTTATAGTTGGTTTGCCTAGAACTGCAAGGCAGAAGGATGCTATAATGGTTGTGGTTGACAGGTTTTCGAAGATGGCTCACTTCATACCTTGCCACAAAACTGATGATGCTGTTAATGTTGCAGAATTGTATTTTCGAGACATTGTTAGGTTGCATGGAGTTCCGAAAACAATTGTAAGTGATAGGGACATGAAATTAATGAGCTATTTCGGGAAATCATTGTGGCGTTTGATAGGGACGAAATTGCTCTTCAGTACTTCTTATCATCCACAAACAGATGGTCAAACTGAAGTCACCAACAGAACCCTAGGCGTTCTACTTCGTGGTTTGGTAAGTAAGATACAAAAAGATTGGGACTTGAAATTAGCTCATGCAGAGTTTGCTTATAATCGTTCACCTACATATGCTACTAAGCATTCACCTTTTGAAATTGTTTATGGAGTCAATCCCAAGCTACCTATTGATTTTGTGGCTATTCCTAAAGATGAGCTCGTTCACAAAGATGCTTTAGCTAAACTTGAATATATGCAGAAGTTACATGCACAGGTTAGAGCAAGAATTGAGCATGTGAATGACATCTACAAGACAAGGGCTAACAAGCGTAAAATCAAACACACATACAAGGAAGGAGATTTGGTATGGTTACATCTAAGGAAGGAAAGATTTTCTAATCAAAGGAAAAACAAGCTAATGCCTAGGTGTGATGGACCATTCAAAATCATAAGCAAGATAGGGGGCAATGCATATAAACTCAAATTGTCAGGTAAATATGGTGTGCATGCCACATTCAACATTGGTGATTTGTCTCCTTATGTTCCTGATGATCAACTTCGAGGTTTGAGGACAAACTCTTTTGAAGAAGAGGAGGATGATATGAAACAAGGTGATAACTTCGAAGGTTTGATAATGGCTTCTAAAAGTGATGCAAGTATGGGAGAAATAATGGCTTATGGAGATTCAAGGCTTTTGGGATCTTCAAAGGCATCATCATGGGTGTGTATGGTGACACACGAAAATACTTGATAATTGAAGCAAAGGAAAGAATGGTGGAATTAGGGGAATAAGATGGTTTTGCCTATGAGTTTTTCCCACTTCACTTGATAGGGTTTTCTCATTTTAGGCATTGAGTCTTTTAATTCTTTAAGTGTCTTAATCATCATTTACAGCCTTATACACATGGAGAATGACTTCTTGAAGGTTTCTTGATTAAAAGATTGAATCTTGAAAGGTTTCTTGAAGTTTTGAAAAAAGACTGCAAAAATTGCGCAAATTTGGACGAAGAGGACTTGCGTCAATTCGGACGATTTTTAGGGGATTTGGGTGAATCAAATTTTTGTGTAATTCTGGTTGTAATTTGTTGATTATCTTGATTAGCAAGGTAAGAATAAGTTTGTTAGGATATTTTTTAATTAGATAGAGTTTGTTAGGATATTTTTAGCAAGTTGCATGACATGCAGTGATGATGTGGCATTCTTATCTTGTGAGTCATTGATGAGTCACTAGATTAGGGTGAATTTACCTAATGTTATGCGTGTAAATTTAGCTTAGTTTAGTAATGATTTTGTTGATGATTATGACTATAAATAATGTCAACATTAGCTTGTAAAAATTCAGATTAGTGAATTCAATAAACATTGATTGTTTAAGTTTTATTTGTTTTCTATACAATAAACAAAAAAAACGAAGGTGTGAAAATTTTCGAGTGTGTGGAAATTTTCGAACATCTTGAAAGAGTTGGTGCTTAGGCTTTAGACTCTTGTGAGGATAAATTTAGGAATTGAGGGTGCATTGCTTTAATCAATTCATAAAATTATTCGACTTAGATCGATTTTCTTGGTGCTTGACTTTAGAGAAAACCGATATAAGAATATCACTTTGTGAGTAACGATTTTCTTTTATCAACATTCACATCACATGTTCTTAACACCTTCATCCTCATCTTCTATGTTACTCTTTATCATATAGCTAGTTCCATAAATCTCATGCACATAAGAATTGCAAGTCACATATCGAGCACCCGATAGCCCCAATGTTGCATCATAGAATATATTCAAAAAATGGTAATAAAGAATCCATCCTCTTCCAATCATCTTCACTTGGATCACCAACAATCTTTCTAAGCTCTTTGTAACATGTGGAATCTTTCATGAGCAAGCAATCAAAAGCCTTCTTGAACTTTATAGTTGATTCAAGCATTAGAAACGTAGAATTCCACCTTGTTTCAACATCCAAATAAACAAGACTTTTACTCTCCATTTTTTCCTCTATGCATTCTTTAAATTTTAAAAGTCTAGTAGGGAAGATCTAACACGTCTAACAAGAACACAGGTTTTCTTGATTGACAAATCACATTCTTGTAAACCCTCTCTCACAATCAAGTTTAATATATGAGCCACACATCGCTTATGCAAATGTTGACCATCTAACACACTAGACTCCCAAATGTTAAGCCTTCTCCTCAAGTAATCACTTGCAAGATCCTTTGAAGTGGCATAATCTACAGTCAGTGTCGAAATGTTTTTAAAGTCCACTTGTTTAAACATATCTCAACAGTTCTAGCAATGATTTGCCCAGATTGACCAGCAATAGGACATAGGTTAACGATCCTCTTATGCAACACCCAAACATCATCAATAAAATGAGCACTCAATCACATGTGACCTAAGTTTTGATTTGATTTCCATCAATCAGTAGTCAAGCAAACCTTAGATTTCGAATTCTTAAACACATCTTTCAACTCATTATGTTTTTGAAGAAAAAGACTAACAATCTCTAGTGGCAGTAGTGTTTCAAGGAGGAACAAATTGAGGATTCATAGCTTTACAAAAGGCACGATAACCTTCATGTTCAACAAAGGAAAATGACAACTCATCCACAATAATCATTTTAGCTAGCTCTTTACTCCAATGATCTTGATCAAACTCCCATAGTTGAGGAACAATGTAACTTTGAGTGGTTCCATCATCATTTACTAATGTTTTGGTTTCTAAATCAATTAGTTTTTGCTTCTTATCTAAATTTGTAGGATACGATTTACACCTTTTTACATGATTTGACAAAGGAGCAGTGCCATTTTTACTATGATAACCAACTTGACCATCACAATACTTACATTGATCAACGGGAGGGTCCTCACTAATCTTCAAAAAATGATCCCACTATTTGGAGTGATTCTTCCTATTGGTTGTTGTGCTAGCTTTGCTCCTGGACACGGCTGAAGAGGCTGTTTTTTTCTGTTTCTTCTTGCGCTTTAATTGCTTATCTGGTGGTTCATCCTCTGAGGAACTCTATTGTTGATCATTATCCTCCTCTGTATTTTCGTTGTTATAGAAGTGTTGATCTTCGTTGTCATGGGAACTTGATGTCACTAGCAAATATAAAACAAAAATCAATTAACATTCATAAGGAAAATACACAGATCACAAATCACAAATCAAAGCAATATACACAAATCATCAATCACAGCAACAAATCACAGCAGCAATTTATAAGCAACTGCTGCACTGCATTTTTCAGCAGTATAATCTGCAATAAAAAAAAAAAAAAAACAGAAATTTTAATATTCTGAAAAAAAAAAAAAACTGAACTTCATCTAAAATCAGAATTTTCAATAAACTTCAACATTAGTTCAACAACACTACAACTTTTATTCATAAGTAATCTACTAATCATGATTCATGATCTTTGTTTGTAAAAAAAAAAAAAATCCTAGAACTAAATTAAAAACACAATAAATTATATAGGAGTAAATTTTGAGTTCAAAAAAAAATCAAAAAACAAAATTCAATAACATTCCCTTAGTTTGATGTTCAAGCATCATAAAACAAAAATTAAACTAATGAGTAATTGACTAATGGGTGACTTGGGAACGGTGACGAGAAGGAATGGCGACGAAAAGGAACGGGGCGAGTAGAAGAAGTTCGGAAGAGAATTGGGGGCTAGGGTTTTTCACTTTTTTGTTCAATTGGGAATTCTGGGGAATAGAAGTCTGGAACTCTGAAAGTGTTTGAGAAAACCACAATAATAGGCTTAGTGAGTTAGCCCAAATTAGGGGGGAAAAATCAGATGTTATTATTATTTTTTTTTATAAAGGAAAACCGGATATTCCGAATTGTAAAATCCCATTCCGATTCCGATCCGGTTTTCGGCTTGAAAAAACTGATATCCGGTCCGGTTTTTCGGATCGGAAAACTGGAAGCGTAATTTTATGCACACCCCTAGTTGCGAGTAATGTGAAGCATAGGAAGTACATTTGTTTTCTTCTTAATTTTTATTTTCACTTCCCTTCTTTCTACATTTTATCGCATGATGGATTCCTTTATTGGCGGATCAAAGAATAAATTGGGTTATCTAGATAGAGGATAAAGGCTAGACACAAAATTAATGTTTGATTATGAATTAGAAATTTAGTAGGTTTTCACGAAATGAGAGGTAGAAGGAGCAGTACTTAATAGGAAAAATTGTTGTCTAAGTTATCACTTTAGGTATTCTTATGCTATAGGTCCCAACTATATGTTTTACCACATAGGTACCGACCATTATGTTGCTTTCCCAAAAAAGTCTGTGTTCTAAAGCAACCTCTGGTACTCGTTAAACAATGTATGTGGCAAACTTTCATTAGCTATTAAAAAATCATCAAACTAGCTTGTTTTTAAGTAAATTTAGTTAAATCCACCCCATTTTCTCTCTGTCATTGTTACAACTGCCACCACTTTTGGTACCATCGCAACCACTACCATCATGTAAACAATGTTTTGCTGCCATCATCATCCCTTCACCTTAATAACCACCCTTTAAGCTACCCACCCACTACCAAAATTCACACAACCTGAAATTATGCCCACCGACTAAACAAAGCCTACCAAATCTTGTTCTAAAAGATTCAAATTGACTGTTCCAAAACAATAATTAATAAGAATATGAAATGAGACCAGGAATTCAATCATGTGAAATAATGTAAAAAAAGGGAAAAATGAAAATTTACTAGATAGTGCTAGAGTCTAAACTTTAAGATTGTTTATGTCATACTTTTGTGTTCAAGATTCCATGCTTATAATGCTCTGCAGCTCTGGACTGCACTCACTTAAGTTCATGCTATCCCTGCACTGAATTTGTAGGTCTTACTTAGTTCTACTTTTAATATTGAGAGTAATTAAGCAATGGTGAATATTGGCCACTTCATGTGAAACAAAAAAAATAAAGAACAATAGAAATAATTGTTTCCATATGAAATCTTACTTAATATACTTTTTTATGTTTCAGGTGCAAAATTTACTTCAGCAAATGGTGAGTTACATAAAAATTTATTAATAATTGCCCTTGCATTGCTTCGCCCTTAATTTTTCATTTTTCAGTTCATTTTGCCTCATTTTTTTTTGGTGCAGCAAACCAGGTTCCAAGCAATGTCTGTGTCAATCATCGCAAAAGATATCCTAATTATCAATTACTCAAATTATTACGTGTGTTAATGCGGTTATTTTTTTTTTTATAGCTTTTCCTTTACCTTATCATATTATTCCGTTTGACCTAGTACTTGGCTTCTCTAAACTTCTAAAGTTTGGCATTCATGTTCACTGTTTTGGATAGTCCTTATCCGAAACAATATCGTGTCAATGTGTTGTTTGCTATAAGTTGTACGCTGCAAATATTTTTGTAGTTTAGCGAATTCTTTTAGTCTTTATCTTTGGCAGCTTCATATCATTGTATGCTTTTGGTCAGAAATTGCAAGAATCCATTCCTCTTTGCTGTGCGCATGACTTACACAATGTTAGGCTATTGTTACTTCAACATGCTATTCTATCTTGTTTAGTATGACTTATCTTCTTGTTATCTACTTGCATCTGGAAATAGTGGCTACATCTCACCAACACTTTATCATTGAGGTCATAAGTGTAAGTATTCTAATGACCGTTTGTTTTGTCATATACGTGGTAGTAGTTATGCCAATCACAGGCTTTTCTTATTTGATAATCTGTTAGGTCTATTTCATTTCGTTAGATTCTGAGTGAATCGGATGTTTTATTGCTGACTTTAGTTGAACACCTTAGACCTTGACCTTGCTATACGAAGTACTGTAGTTTTGTTTCCTTAACTACCTTGCACTTGATGAGATGGGCAGCCGAATAGATGAATTAGAGCAAGGCATTAATGACCTCAAAGCAGAGATGGGTGAGGGTTCACCTTCGCCTTCCGTCACTCCTAGGATAAGGTCAACTGACAGTAAGGCTGAGGATGATACTGCCAAAGATTCAAATTGATACTTCCAGCATTGGATGTCTCAGTTGATTACTACAATTAGACTTTTTTTTTGGTCTCAATCATGTCTGCGATCTTGGTGATCTAGTTGGACTCAATGTTATTGTTTATTCATTGTATTGCCATTCCATTTTGCTTTTGGGGGGTAATTAATTTTGAAAATCTTTTTTCACGATTCCTCAAAGACTACTTGTAGATGTTTTGGATGTGAATGTTAGAATACCTTTAATTTTTTTCGCAGCTATTGTCTTGGACTCATGACTGTTGTAATTTATCGAGATGGGGGTGGTTGGACCAACATAAATGTGGCCTGACCTAGCACGAGGCTACTATTCACGTGATATGGGCTAAGAGGGCCAGCCTTCGCATGCTCATTTTTAGCAAAATATTTATATTACGGACTATTTTTTTCAATTAGATGTAAAAGTTAGAATTTGATATTTTATCATGTTATGATTGGATTTTACATACTATATGTAAAGAAAAATGTATTGATCTTTTAACTAAGTTGATTTGTTTTATGTATATTTTATTAATATTTAATGAATACATTGTTTAGGGATGCACAAGTGAAAGGCAATAGTATAATGTCTAAATAAATGTGAAAGTTAGATTGTTGCACCTAATTTGAATCGAAAGAAGATAAAATTATAACGTGGCACGTACAAGGCATGCATGAAGTATGGACATTATTCTCTTCACTTTGTCATAGCCTTGGATTTTGGCCGAATTTAGGTTTGGGTTTATTAACACTCATCAAGGATTAGGAGGGGTAAATCTTCCATTCTAATTTGAAATGTGTTTAGTAGGGGTGTGCAAAACTAGATACCTAGATTTTGTGAATAAAAAATCTTATCCCGTATTTGTCTCGGAAAAACTTGAATATCATAATTTCGGATATCTGTAATCAAATCTCTTCTAAAGCACTTCATTATCCATTAAAAAATTCGGGCGGAAATCCAAGTATTCGTTTTTCCGGTTTTTGTTTTCTTTAAAAATTTGGAATTCGAATTTCACTAATTTCATTTATGTTCTGATCTAGTATCTATTTTTTTCCGAATTTAAAAATAACGGACCGGATATCTCGGTTTTTGGAACGGAAATCCGGATCGAAAATTCGGAATCGGAATTTGTTGCACACTCCTAGGGTTCAGTTCTCATATTCCTCATGATTTTAACGCTTATGGTTACAATGTCTAGATTCTTATGTATTATAATTATCACTTGATTATAAATTTTATGTTTTACATACTTTTATGTGTTATACCATATGTGACATATATAATCATATCATATATTAAAAGACGTGTGAAAACTACGTAAACGTACCACATAAGTCCTCAAGCTTTCACATGCATTTCTCCATGTATGCAATCTTTTGTAGGCAAGAATGATATGGTACACTAAATATAAACAACCATTCAACAAAAAATAAAATTTTTGTAAGAATTGAACCTAAAACCTTTCTTAAGAAATCCAACACAATAAGCAACTCAACCAAGTGTTTTTGGTGTCCTTTACACATGTTTCATTTTTCCTTTTTTGGACTAATTGACTGGTGACTTGTTTGACTGGTTACCTTTTTTGCATTTATTCCTTTTTTACTTTATTTTTCCTAATTTTAGGAAAGTTTGATTGTAATAATCCCACCTTTCACACTTTTAAAAATAACAGTCCCACCTTTCAATTATCTCACAACAGTCTCACTCTTATACCTTATTTTGTTTTATTGGTCCTTTACCAGTGACCTGAACTTCAGGTAACCTTATTCCATTTTTTTCTTTCTTTTTAATTTTTTTAATTAATAAAATTGATTAAAACAAAAAAATAAATCCACTGTAACTATCACCACAACCACCTACACCACCTCTCAACTACCACCACATCACCGAAACCACCGAAAAAATGCCCCAAAACCAAAAGCAAAACCAATCGAACCACAACCACTTGAAATATAACCAAAACCGCTTAAACCATAACCAAAACCACTTGAACTACAAACAATATTCACACCATCAAAACCAATGGAACCATAGCATTGTCACCACCTAGAAAACCACTCACCACCCAAAAATTTGAGCTGCACCAAAACGAGCCTTAACCACCCGCTAAAACCCTTAACCACCCACTAACTTCCAACACTACCATCGCCACTAAACTGCAAACCCCAATTAAAACACCTAATTCGAATACCTGTCAAACCCCAATCAAATCCCAAAATCAAGAAAACAAAAAACAACAAGAACAATTTACAATTACAATGCAATCAGTGCTTCTGATTGTAACATACTGAAATAGTAATTAACAAATATTGAAATTAAGCACTTTGATTGGTGAGAATCGTCATTGAAGACTAGTAAAAAACATAAGTGGAAAGATCCATGACCATGATAATTTATTGTTAGTCTCATATAAATAAGCATTAAGTGAAAGGAAAAGGGGAAGGTGAATGAGTAAATACGAATGAAAGGCAAGCGCATGGGAGAGGAGCTGAGTGAGTCATGGTAGGTGGTGGGAGGAAGAAGAGGTGGGGTGTTGGTGTTGGGTCTAGAAGGGAGGAGAGAGAAAGTGTGAATGTGTGAGAGAAGGTGGTGGATGGAGCTCCCGAAGCTAAATAAGAGCAAGAAGTGTTCCTTACAGTTGTTAAATCTTTTTTATTTTTAACAAAGCTATTTTTTTTAATAAATATATAAAAACTCCTCCAATCGGGAAATGACACGTGTATAATAACCTGTTAATTAAGTTGTTAACCGGTTAAGGACCAATAACAGAAAATAAGGTATAAAGGTGGGACTGTTGTGAGATAATTGAAAGGTGGGACTGTTATTTTCAAATGTGTGAAAGGTGGGATTATTAGAATCCATTTTTCCCTTATTTTAATGTTTGTCTGTTGATATATATTTTTTTTTCTATTTATTCAATTTTATTCAATCGCCTTTAATGTTTCTTCTTCACTCCGTCTCTTCCACTTTACGCTTCAAAGTCACCATTTTTAAAAGTTCACAACTAGAATTGGAAGCTTTTAGTAGTGAAAAATCTCGGTTATTGGATTATATTGGCATTATTTTTTGTCATCCTTTCATGAATTTCATGTGTAACAAAACGAAAGCACATATTTTGGTGGTTCTTTGAAAGGGACAGTTGTATACCTATCAAAAGTAAACTTACTACTCTAAATAATGCAGATAGGAAAGTAATGATCGAATCCACAAAGAAGCAATGAATTTCTACTAATTCTAAAAAGCTATTTCGATATAAAGGGCCTTTGAATTGATTGCTAGCTAAGGAACTATTTACTACTAAAACAGAGATTAAACACATAAATATAACAATATACTAAGTATGGACCCGGGGCTTTGGGGGCCCACGTGCCCTTTTTACGGACATCGAATGTCTTTAGTTTGATTGCACAGTGTGAGTATGCTTGGCTTAGGGAGTGAGTCTAGAAGCTCAAAACCCAAGTAGTGAAGTTGCCAACGTCCTCCTTTCGGGAGCTAACAGAACCCCGACAGATCATAGCCCATGGGAAAAAATGACAGCCAAGGATAAGGTCTCATATTTGTGGATTCGGGGACGAGGGTAAGGACAATAGTAGGTCACAGTGTCCCCCCGCGTATAGCGGCCTCTACTCGTTCTCATGTGTAATTTCATAATCATAATATTGAATTATAACATTCATATATTTGGTTTGGACCTACAAACACATAGAAATGAGGCTAGACGGGTTTTTAGTTAATGCACACATAGTTTCCGATTTAAACATATTGCTTTAGGATTAAGTAGATTTTAATCTTTATTTTAGTCGAAACATGCTTTTTGCGTCTTTTGAGATAAACATGATTTCTAGGTGATTCAAAGCATTAAACACTTAGCATGAAGATCATATAAACCTTAAAACATGTTTCTACTTAAGGTTGATTTTAATTAAGAGTTGAAATCATTAATTAGTCAATATTTCATGGATTTGATTATAAACATCTCAATTATCTAATAAGCGATTAAAGCATACAAACATGCAAAACTAACTCATTGAAGAGCTCAAGATGAAGATTTCGATGTTGCTGGCCTCATTTGAAGTACCTTTCATGCAATTTATTGACGATTCCTTAGAACCAAGAGCTTGAATAACCTTAATTACTGATAATAATATTAAATTTAAAGTATTGATGAGAGAATCACGGTTTTCGAAGTAATGCACGAAAACCGAGAGAGATATCTAGAGAGAGAGAGAGAGAGAGAGAGAGAGAGAGAGAGTATGAGAATAAGAAGTTGAAGTGATGATTGAATGTGTTGAAGTGATAAATGAAGGTCGGAGGAGGGGGATATTTATAGGGCCAGAAGTGATATATCGAGCGCTAGGGCGCCGGAAGAGAGCCAAAGTGCATAGGGGTGAGCACCAGGGCGCCCCACCTGCGCTTGGGTGCTCAAGGTGGGCGCCACGGAGCCCAATGAGCGCTACGGAGAAGGTCCCTTGGGCGTTGGCCCTGCGTCGTGGCGCTCGAGCTCCTAATTTAATTTCTTGATTTTCACGCAATGAATCTCCAAAGCTTCCTTGTTTCGTGTATTCATTTCCATAAACTGGAATATTTCGATTTATTATGAAATAATACGAAATTCACTTCCATAAATCAATTTATTCACTTCCATAACTTAGAGTTTCCATAAACCGAACAAACCCTTCTAGAATGTTCGTCTAATCCGGTCGTATACGCTTAAATTAATTTCTTTATTTTTGAAAACGAAACTAAAAAGGTGAATTATGAAAATAAAATGAAAATAAAATAAAAAAAGAAAATGAAATGAGAAAATGAGATGAAAAATGAAAATAAATGGACTTAGAAAATTAAATGAAAATTAGAAAATCATTTTAAGCGTATTTCGACCATCATCACTCATCGGTTATCCCTTTCGGACGACAGTTTTATTTATTTGGAAAAAATATTCTAATGATCCCACCTTTCACATATTCGAAGATAACAGTCCCACCTTACCATTATTTCACAATAGTTCCAACTTTATACCATATTTTCTTTTATTGATCCTTAACCGGTTAAGGAGGTAATTAATATGTTAACAACACACGTGGTGTTATGTGATTGGAGGAGTGTTAATTTATTTTTAAAAAACAACAATTTTTTTTGCTAAAAATTAAATTCCCTAATTACTACCCTTCTCACTCCCACCTTCTTTCTCGTGGTTTTCATTCTAATGAAGGCCCTTCTCAATGGTACCCTCTTCTTTGTTAATCTACTTTTCATTATTAATCATTATCACCCATCTTTTAATGCTATCATTCAACTCCACTTCTACTTACTCTATGGAAATTAGTTTTTTTTGTCATTTTTATTTTGTTGATTTGTTTTATTGGTTTTCATTGAATTTGAAAACACATACAAATGTTTTAATGATGCTTGTTTCAACAACCGTTCAACTGAAAGCTTGTAAATTTTGAGGGTTTTTTTCCTGTTGAATTTTCTTGTTCAAATTAGGGGGTTCAATTGGTGTTTGATTGGATGCTCTAGTTTGAGAATTCGATTGGTGTTTTATGGTCGTTCCAATTTGGGGATATGATTAGTGTTTGAGTAGGCGTTCGAATTTGCGGATTTGATTGGTGTTCGATAGGATTTTTGAGTGGTAGTTTTTGGTGGGGTAGGCTCGTTTTTGGTTAGTGGTGGTTTAGTGTTTGATTGGACGTTCGAGCGGTAGCTTTTGGTGGGGTTGGTTAGTTTTTGGTTAGTGGTGGTTTAGTGTTTGAGTGGGTGGCTAAGGCTCGTTTTTGATGGGGCTCAAAATTTGGCGGGGTGGTGGGTGATATTTTAGCTGAAGTTTTAGTGGTGTCAGTGGTTGTGGTTCTAGCACGCAGTGCCAATGGGTTGGGGTTGTGGTTCGAGTGCTTAGTGTCAGTGGGTTAGGGTCATGGTTCTGGTGGTTGGGGTAAATTTCCGGTGGTGTTGATGGTGTGGTGGCAGTTTTGAGGTGGTTATGGTTGTGGAGGTAGGTGTGAAGTGAGACAACAACAATGGAGGAAAGAAAGAAAGAAAGAAAGATAAGTAAAAAAAAATTAAATTGTAATTTGTTTCTTATTTTAATCAGTTTTATTAATAAAAAAAATAAAAAAAATGGTATAAGGTAACCTGTAAAAAAGACCATTAAAAGAAAATATGGTATAAAGGTGGGACTATTGTGAAATAATGGAAAGGTGGGCTGTTACCTTCGAATCTGTAAAAGGTGGGATTATTAGAATCAATTTTTCCTATTTATTTATTTATTTATTTATTTATTTATTTATTTATTTATTTATTTATTTATTTATTTATTTATTTATTTATTTATTTATTTATTTATTTATTTATTTATTTATTTATTTATTTATTTATTTATTTATTTATTTATTTATTTATTTATTTATTTATTTATTTATTTATTTATTTATTTATTTATTTATTTATTTATTTATTTATTTATTTATTTATTTATTTATTTATTTATTTATTTATTTATTTATTTATTTATTTATTTATTTATTTATTTATTTATTTATTTATTTATTTATTTATTTATTTATTTATTTATTTATTTATTTATTTATTTATTTATTTATTTATTTATTTATTTATTTATTTATTTATTTATTTATTTATTTATTTATTTATTTATTTATTTATTTATTTATTTATTTATTTATTTATTTATTTATTTATTTATTTATTTATTTATTTATTTATTTATTTATTTATTTATTTATTTATTTATTTATTTATTTATTTATTTATTTATTTATTTATTTATTTATTTATTTATTTATTTATTTATTTATTTATTTATTTATTTATTTATTTATTTATTTATTTATTTATTTATTTATTTATTTATTTATTTATTTATTTATTTATTTATTTATTTATTTATTTATTTATTTATTTATTCATTTTCAAGCAATCGACTTTTTTGCGACATGGTACACGATAATCATCAGCTGTCTGGTGGGACCAAATATAGGTGTCTACAGTTAGCCCCCACTTTGACTGAGTTTGTAAAGATGACTAGTCTCGTAAAACGAAAGTCAAAGTACTCGGTACCTGCAAAATAAAAGGGTTACTTTTTACTTGTACCGATATAATAGGTTCTCAAAAAGTGCTACATTTATCGATAATGATGGTCTCCTTCAGATGCTGTGTGATCGTATAGGAGATTCCGGAAAAGGCGTCTGTACCATCTGGAGATTGATTGTTTGAGATTGAGGTTGATAGCATCTGGAGATTGATTGTTTGAGATTGAGGTTGATCCTCTGTCGATCCAAACATTTCCACTTTAGACTGAGTTCGACCGAAGGGAAACGTGATGATGTTGTAGATAGTTAACTTATTGTCTTCTGACTTTTTTGACCCGATTTGGCTTTCAGGGGCATTTTGGAAATTTTGACCCGATTCGTCTTTCGGGGGCATTTAAGTTTTTTGACAAAGAATGTTGGAAATTGGCTGCGGGGAATGTTAGAATATGTGAAGCAAATCTTGCTTGAAGATAAAAAAACGAAGCCCCCAAAGTGCGAAGTGGACCCCACACGGGGTCCCAAAAGTCGCCAAGTAGCCACCAGGGCGCAGGCTGGGCGCCATGGCACAGCCCCAACGCCTAGTCGCTCCTGGTCGGGCCCTCTGGCTTCTCATTGGACAATGTCGGCTAGCTTATTTGAATGTGTTGCTTTTGTTTGTGGTGTTGTGTCCGTGCTCCTCACACAAACACACTCTTGCTTTCTTTCTTTCTTCTTCTTCTTCTTCGAGTTCCTCTCAACCAAGGCCCAGAAAAATTTGATGACGCTATCGCACACCTATCAAAAATAAATCAAACCACTCTAACTAATATAGCTAGGGAAGTAGGGATCGAATCCACAGGGAAGTAATTAAACCTATTAGTTCTAAAAAGTTTAAACTGTGTAAAAGGGCCTTTGAATGTTGAATTAAGACTAAAAAGTTAACTAAAACTAGAAGGGAGTCAATTAAGGGAATGAATTTATGACTAAGCCTAGGACATCGGTTCACCACAGATTAACAAATGAATTGCACACAACTAATTAATTAGATTATCAATTTCCTTGAATTAAGGTCCACTAATTCTCTCGAATCTAGTCCCCTACAAAACTCCTCTAATGGCTCTCGCTCACTTAGACTTATTTTGCCTATTGTCCTTATGATCTAATTGTGGTAATCTTACCTCTCGGCATCGATTCCAACAATATCAAACTAACAATTAAACCTGCCCAGTATTTAACTGAAAGCAATAAAAGTTGACATACAACAGGAATTTAAGTACATTAATAACCAAACTAACAATTATCAACAAAGCATCAAAATCAATCCTTGGATCCCCTAGTCCTAGAAAGGGAATTCCTCACGCATAATTGAAACTAAAGGAACCAATTTAATCATAAAAAATGGAACTGAAAACATGACTACAACAATTAAACTAATTAACAAGAACAAAAATAACTCAAAGCAAGAACTAAGACAAAAACAGGATCTAAAATTAAAATACTACTAACAATTAAAACTAAGGAAAATAATTAAACTAATAAAAACAAGAGAAGAAACAAAGAAGAACATGAAATTGCGATTGTATTGAATGAATGATTAAGTTTTGACAAAAGTGAGTTCTAGAGAGAAACTGAATGAAAAAACCTAAGGAGAAAAATAATCTCTAATCTCATGTGTTAAAAAACCTAACACAAGAACTATTTATATGAAAAGTACAATGATCGAGCTAAAAAGAAGGTAAAAACGGGCTCTGGACAAATCGCCCGACCAACCTGGCAAAATCCGCCCAATCGGGCTCACGAAGCGAGTGATTTTGGCCTTGGAAGCAATCTGCCTGACTGCCCGGGCGAAATCCGCCCGATCGGGCGCGATCAGTGTTTTCGTCCCATCTTCTTGAAAAATGCTAAGTAAATTCCGCCCGACCGCCCGGGCGAAATCCGCCCGACTGCCCGGGCGAAATGACTTTTTCGCCTAAATCAAGTGGCTCATCTTTTAGCTACTCCAGGCTTCATCATAACTTCCTGAGTACTTCAATTCTAACCCAAGGCTTCTAGTATCTAGTTATAACTCATATGATAGCCTTGGAATCAATGCAAAAACACCGAAATCCTACAAAAAGTCACTAACAAGCACAAACAACTCCTTACAACCAAATGTTTGCCAAAATAGCTCCGAAGAGCATAGGTTAGAGTCAAAATAAACCAGAAAAGGGGGTAAAATATAAGAAAAAAAATACACTTATCAAAATCCCCCAAGCCAAACCTTTTCTTGTCCTTAAGCAAACAAACTAAACCGAACAATGACTTCACCCCAAAACTTTTGAAAATACGATCAACTCAAGCAATTCCGAGCATGTAAGTTCCTATACCAACATATCAAAATCTCTTGACCGCTATCCACTTAAATCAAAATCAATGAGCCAACCATGTAAGAAATAGAAGTCGATGACTAGAGTAGCTCACTCGCTGTCACTCCACACATAAAATTGAGCATAAATAGTGAAGCTCACCCTTAATCCCAAATAAGAATGCAAGTGCAATAAGTGTTTAAATGCAAATTTTGAGAACCCAAACCCACATCTCACACCTCATGCAAGTGTATAAGGGTAGTCACTCAATCCTAATGTGAAAGTCGACTCGAAATACAAATAATACTCCCTAGCTTTGGTAATTGACTCACTTCACAAGAACTATAAACATGCACATGCCGATCAAAAAGGTCTTTTTAAGCTTGTAACGTGGCTAGGGTGATGGGTAGGATAGAATTTGGGATAATGTGGTGGTAAATGCGGGCCATACGCATGTAGCAATCAAAAATCAAAATCAACATCTCCAACATCAACTCCAACATCAATTGAATTCTCATAGAATCACATCACACCATAAAGCTTTACATTTCAACTACTCCAAATATCACAAGCTTTTCTTCTTCAACATCTTTCAATTCTTTTTTTTCCATTTCATTTCCTTTTTTTTTTCAACTTTCAAGATTTTTTTTCAACTTAGGCTCACAACTCTTAATGACATGTCAAAGACAAAAATCATCACACATACATAACTATGCCAATAAAAGATGTATAACATTTTAATTCTTCATTAAAACTAGCCTAGACATTGGTATGCAGAGCCTTAATGTGAGACCTATTATTAAACTTTTAACAACAACCATTCACAGTTTCCCAATCCTCCAAACCTCCAACAAATGCAAAACAACAACAAAACAACTTCTCAACTCCCCCAAGCCAGGCTTGGGCATATATCAAATGATTAGAACAAGGCCAAATAGGGTTGTAATGTGGCTAAAATGCAATTGAAGGGTAAAAAGCTCAAAACAAGGATCAAGGGAAATTTGTGAAGGAATGCCTAAAATCTGAAAGCTCCTAAAATAAGTGAATGCCTTTTATCATTCGCGACATGTAACACACCAAAGCCAAGCTACTAGAGTCAAAAGCCAAAACATGGATTATACAAGCACCAGGAACTAAGCACACATAAAAAGAAATAAGCATAAGATAATGTATGCGGCTCAAATCCTCCTGTTAACACAGTTCAAGCCTGTACTCTACACATGGCTATAACGGCAAGATTAGAAACTATCACTAGTAAAAAAATAGCTTATTAGTATCGTTTTTTTGCACATATTTGCATCGTTTTACACACGATACAATTGGAGGCGTAACAAATAGCAAATTCTATTTGTATCGTTTGTTAGAAACGATGGTAATAGCTTCTACTTGCATCGTTTTTTTTGTAGAAACGATACAAATAGACCACCTATTTGCATCGTTTTTTTGGTGGAAACGATACAAATAGGAAGTCTATTTGTATCGTTTCTACAAACAAACGATGCAAATAGGTGGCCTATTTGTATCGTTTCCACCAAAAAAACGATGTAAATAGGTAGTCTATTAGTATCCTTTTTTTAACAAACGATACTAATAGTGCTGTTTATAAAACAAATTTTAAATGGTAATTTAGTGGACTCTATATTCACAATAAATAATATATCTATATATATATATATGCATCCTCCCGCCATTTCCCCTGTTCGATTCTCTATAGTTTACAATACTAATATAAATATTTCATTAACAAATTAAAAATTATAAACGATTCAGATATATACAATACACTTTCAATTCTTATATAAATATATGTTACAACGACAAGTAACCGACAAACAACAGATTACAGATTCACAACTAATCAAAACAACAACAGCAACAACAACTGAGTAACTTCCAATATCAATTACAGATTCACAACTAATCAAAACAACAACAGCAACTGAGTAACCGACGAACACAATAACCAACGAACACAATAGGAGCAGCAGCACCACCACCTAATTACACCAATAGCAGCAGCAACGAGAGCAGCGAGCAGCTCCAAACAGCAACACCGATCCGAGCAACAGCAAGCAAATGATTAATTACATGGTGAAAACGAGATAGGACCAAGAAATAAATGGCCAAAAAAAGACTGAAAAGACAAAGTAGTACTCCATTGTGCCTTATTTTAATTAACAATTATAATTCAAGCAGTTACAAACATTACAGACCATATTCCCACAGAAAAGCACTCATTTCTTTGCATTGAATGTGATATGACTAAGACATCAAAAAACAAGTGTACTTCCAGAAAAAGGTAAAACATGATTGAGTTCTTCAAATTTGTAGTCTTGGCACAAAATAACACAATCAAGCAAATCAAGAAAAAACTGAATATCTTCATTTGGATAATATCAAAATCACAGTCACAAAGATCAATTGTTTGTCTATTTTGAGACACAAAGGTTAGAGTCACACAACTCATTAAAAATTAAAGAAACAACATGATAGCAACACATAATAGCAAATAGTTCCTATTGAAACACTTTGTATAATGATAAGTCAACACAATAGCAACACAGGAATGCTAATTACCCCGTTCAAATAGATACAATTTTCTCAATAGTAACATACCAACATCTCCCCCTCCAATTTGTTTCAACTATTACTCAACAGTCAAAAGTACAAAAGGTTAAAGCTATTAACTTTAGAAAGCATATAAACTTACCTTCTCGATATATTCTTTGATGGCATATCTTCATGCCTGCAGCCAGATCTCAATAATATCTGCTCCACTGAATCCTTGAGTTTACTTGGCAAGCATTCTAAGATCAACATCTTTGGCAGTAGGTGACTTCCTCAAAGCTGCTTTAAATATCGAAAGACGGGATTCATTTTCTAGAAGTGGAATGTATATTAGTTGATCAAGACGCCCAGGTACTTGTATGCTCAAAATTATCACAATGCAATTGGGCCTACAAAACAAATGACCAAATATTCTAACCTGGAAGCAGGTACTTTAAGTGGCTGCAAAGCATGGAAAGCATTTGCAAAAGCTGATAAAACCTGACAAATAAAACAATAGTCAATTACAGTATAAAATAATATCAATAAGAGAGAAATTACAGTTGCCCCCAAGACACACCTGGATATTGACACCATTGTGCACAGATTCTAAAGAACAAAAGTCTAATAGCCAGTTTGTGAAGAGCCTGAAATATGGCCTTGGATTAAAGTCCTCTTTCTTTTCGTCAGCATCTTTTTGAATTGATCTCATAGTTACCACAAGAATCTGCAAGCAAAAGTGTGCAAACTATAAGTTACTGAAATAGCAATGCAAGATGCAACTATAACCTCAAGGCACTTGGGCATACCAACTAAAAACATGGAAAATGTAATAAGTCCTTAAAGATGTTCATAAGATCTACTATTGCAGTTCACAAAACTCCTAATTTTAATATCAAAGCAAATTACTTAAATTTACAATTCAAATTACTTCAAATAATTCAAACAAATTACGTCAAACAAAACAAATTATATAAAAAATTCAGGAATTGATAATTTACCTTCGAAGATAAGGAATTGACAAATTTCATCCCTGACTTTTGGTTAGTATTTGAAATTCTCTTCATATCAAAAAAAGTTATAAGGCCTTCTAGTCAAATTTTATAGTTTCAACCTGTTAAAACAAAGTCATTCTACACTATATAAACAATATCAAACAACAACATGCTATTAGTGTAAAATATAAGCCATTATACATGACAGAAAATACTACATGCAAACTATGGCCAATATCAGGTATATAATTAGTGAGTTCAAATCCTGAAATTAATCGTACTAGCCACTTTACGTAAGGCAGAGTTTGGTTTTTGGGGGTTGATAGTGGTAAAGTTGATAAACAAGTCACCATACTGCTACTCTACAGAACCATATATGACATTTTCACCTCACACTGCTCCTCATTCCATTCTTTCATAGTCACTGGATCCTTTCACTCCTATTCCTATGCAACTTTTTAGATGTTCTTAACCTGTCCAAAAAGAATCAACATGCCTTATATATCCTTTAGATAGTACTATGGATCGCGCCGTCAATCACTATGACCTAAATTAACAACCAAAAACTCTAGTTTCAACTTTCAAGAGCAGAAAAAAAAATCCAGAAAAGGAAATGTTTAGGGGAAAAAAACAACTGAAATTAAAACAGAAACTAATCACAAACTAAATTCAGTTTAACACGAACTAAAATCAAAGTAAAGCACAGATAAAAGATAAATTCACTTTTGAAACAACTCAAAGAACTCCTTACAAAAAAACAACAATAAAAAAATTCAAAAAAAAAACATCAAAATTAACCTAACCTAAGAATAATAATCTTTAACAACAAAAAACAAAAGGAATACCTACAATCGAACATCAGGACATTGAAAGCCGCTTTTCGCAAGGTAATGTTCCACTAATTCATTAGGAATCTAAAAAAGAAAAAATTTCATCAACAGCATAATTTCAATTCAATTGATTAAGAATCAACTATCGAATATCAGAAGATTAAGAAAAACTCAAACAACAAAAAATAATAATAATAATAATAAAGAAGATTACAGTAGGAGTATAATTCATCTTCTCATATTTGCTCATCTTCGACAAAACAAGACCACCCTACAAACCCAATTCAAAAACCCTAAGCATTGGAATCCAAATCGAAAACCGTAACCACTAAAAAGCCCAAAACGAAAGCAGATCTGACCGAGTCATTCGATTTCAGATGGGCAAAGAAAATATTCTTTCCTATTCTTTGAATTATATTGACATGGTGGTCCTTAACGGAGGCAAAGAAAGTTGAAGGTTCACAGGAGTTTATGGGTTTCCTGAGAAAGAAAACGGGTGAAATGGATGTCGCCTTGACGGAGGTAATGGCCAAGGATCCCCTCCCTCGGAAACAGGAACTGGAGAGAATCTGGGGAACCGTTCAGGAAGAAGGCAGAGTCAACGAACCACCGAAAAACCCAAATCAAAAACCTATTCACTGAAAAAACCCAAATTGAAAACCCTAACCACCGAAAACCCCAAATCGAAAACCTTAACCACCGAAAAACCCAAATAAAAAACTTCAAAAACCCTAACCACTCCAAAAACTCAATCAATAAACCATAGTGAAGACAAGATTAGTGCCAGAGAGATAAAAGTGAAGAGAAAGACGATATGAAAGAGTTGAGAGTTGGGAGTTGAGAGTTGAGAGTTGATCAAAGTTGAGAGAAATGACAATGAAAGATAAATGAGAGTGGGTGGGCTTCCGTGTGTAATTAAGCTGTCCCATACTCCCATTACTATCGTTTTTGATGAAAAACGATGTTAAAAGCTCTTTTTTGATTTTTTACAGCTTCTATTAGTATCGTTTTGTGTATAAACGATACTAATAGACAAATATTAATATCGTTTTCCTAAAAAACGATGCTATTACAAGTCCTATTAGTATCGTTTCGTGTAAAAACGATACTAATGAAGATATATTAGTGTCGTTTTTTCCGGTAACGATATTAATAGAGAAGTATTAGTATCGTTTTTTTTTGAAATGATACTAATGAGGCGTTACTAATAGACATTTTTCTACTAGTGTATTTCAAGCTAAGTCAAGTTCAAGTTCAAGTTGGCAATTCCCAAAACATAACTCATCACATGCCCAAATCAATCAAAAACATTTTTAAATAAAATGCGGGGCACAGGGAAGTCATCATTCAATCATTAAGTAATTCTTAAATCAAAATTAAACTCAATTCATTCAAACCATTCAATCTATAAAACATTAAAACTAAACTAGAAATCAAGTACAATTTTTTTGGTCATATGTAAACTTCTACTTCTACCAAGTAGTAAAAACCATATGACTATCCTAAGAAAGCAATAAATCTATACTAAAAAGCAATAAATCTATACTAATAAAGCAATAAATCATACCTCCCCCAAGCCGGACTCAGCAATGTCCTCAGTGCTGGAAGGGAGTAAAGTGAGAGAGAAGAGAGATGGTGGATGGGGTTAGGGGGTCATGATGGTGGAATATGATGTAAATGGGTAAGAGGATGAAGTTGTGCAAGGATAAGAAAAGGGCGTGGGTGGTAGACGATACTGCTCGGGCGAAATTTTTTCCTTTATAATTCATGCCTTCCTCACTCGTCCTGTGCGCCCGACCGGGGGAATTTCGCCCGAGTGCTCGGGCGAAGCCTGCGGTAGCACGGATACTTCAATTCCTTGCAAATTTTCATCTTAGCAACGTCCTGAGACCTGTACTCATAAACCGAACTTGACCAAAATCATTAGTACCCTCACTCTCACTTACCAACATAGATAAAACTTGGTTGAGGTATGAACTACTACTACGGAAACAAAATAAAGTGAAAAGAAAACTAGACTACTTACGGGTTGCCTCCTGCAAAGCGCTCCTTTAAGGTCATTAGCTTGACTGTGTTACCCAATACTTTAAGGAGGGGTCAAAGAGGGAACGTGAACCCCATGTAGTTAAAAACTCAAAGAGGCTTGGGGTTTCCGTTCGCTCAATTGTCTCATGATCCTTATATGGAATCTCGCCATTTATCTTATTCACCTTAAAAACATGTTGAGATGACTTTCGAGGCTTTTGACGTTTCTTACGAGGTGTTTTCTTTTTCTTTGGATCCTGACACATCTTGTTATCATCACTATCTCCGTCACCTGCAAAAGAATCCAAACACAAAGGAGCCTCCAGAAGATCCTTATTAAGGGATCGAGGCAAGTGATTAAGAACAATCTCATTAAGAGTATAAATTGCATGACATGATTGTTCTATCATTGGACGTTTCAAAGCATCAGTAAGGTTGAAAGTAACCTTATCATCCCCTACAAAAAGAGTTAGACTCCCATTTTTCACGTCAATAACAACACCTGCAGTGTTCAAAAATGGTCTTCCTAAAATAATAGGGATGTGTGCATCCTCCTCCATATCCAACACTACAAAATCAACGGGAATAAAAAACTTTCCAACTCTTACCAGGATGTCCTCCAAAATACCTTTTGGGTATTTCACTGTCCTATCGGCCATCTGCAAAGTAATGTTAGTGACCTTAAAAGCAACCATATCAAGCCTTTTGCAAATAGACAGAGGCATGACACTAACACTAGCCCCTAAATCACATAAAGCTTTGTCAATAAAAGTGGGCCAATGTTACAAGGAACAGAAAAACTTCCCGGGTCCTTCAGCTTAGGTGGTGACTTGTTTTGCAATATAGCACTGCACTCCTCCGTAAGTGCTAGGTCTCCACCACATTCAACTCGCGTTTCCTGCTCAAAATATCTTTCAAAAATTTAGTGTAAGTAGCAATTTGAGTTATCAAATCAGTAAAAGGAACAGTAACCTGCAAATTCTTCACAATATCTAAAAATTTACTGAAATGATTATCATTCTTACTCCTGGTCACCCTGTTCAGAAAGGGCAACCTAACCTGTGACCTCGGGATCGTATCGATCGATGTGTCATCTACCTTCTCCTTAGGTGCTTCACCCTCCTTATCTGGAACTATCTCTAAATCTTTAATCACCACATCACTGGTGTTCTTAGCTCCACCTGTAACATCAGAATTAACATCATCAGTAGGCATTTTCGGACCCTCATAAGCAGTTCCACTCCTCAAAGTAATGACATTGACATGGTCCCTCGGGGGGTTCTGTGGTGCCTGTGTTACTGGAGGTGTAGGTTGTGATGGAAGGTGGCCCGGTTGCCTTTGAGTAGTTGATTGTGCAATCTGAGCTATCTGAGTCTTAGGTGCTTGTTGTGAGCCTGCATTACCTCCATATTTTTCTGCATCTGCAACAACATATTTTTCAGCTCTGAAATTTCACTACTAGGTTGAGCCGGCAATGGTGGTGCTGATAGTGGTGACCTGCTGAAACCTGGTGGGTGTGGTGGTACATATGTCTGCATCTGCTGGGGTGCCTGCTGAGATGATATAGCTTGTTGAGAATTCTGTACATTGCTATTGTTCTTGTAGGAAAATTATGGATGATCCTTCCAGCCTGGATTATATGTATTAGAAAATGGATTGTTCTTGTAGGCTTGAAAGGCACACACTTGCTCTACTGAACTGGTACATGACTGGGAACTATGACCGAATGAACCACAGGAATCACAGAAAGGGTCAGTGCATCCCGAAAGTGCAGCTACAGGTGATGGTGGAGGAGTTGTAGCACTAATCTTATCAAGCTTCTGACTTATGTCATTGATCTGTGCAGCCAAACTCTCATACTTATCATCAACTACATGTTTTCCACCCTTCTTGGAATGCCCTCTAAGGTTACCAAACTGTGAATTATGAGTAACAATTTCATCAATCAGTTCATATGCAGCATTGACCTCCTGGTTCATGAATCGACCATTAGCAGCAGAATCCAACAAAGATCTACTCTCATTACCTAAACCATTGTAGAATGATTGAACCAAAAACCATTTCTCAAGCCCATGATGAGGACACATTCTCAATAGCTCCTTGAACCGTTCCCAAGCATCATAAAGTGACTCATCTGTTTCCTGATTGAAATTAGTAATTTGACTTCTCAGTAAAGCAGTTCTCTGTGGTGGATAGTACTTCCTCTGAAAAGCAAGAGCAAGTCTTCCCAACAAGTAATTGTAGCCATATTAAGATCATTCAACCAGGTTCTAACTTTGTCCTTCAACGAAAATGGCAACATTCTCCTACTAATGTAATCTTTAGAAATGTTCATTTGCTTGATAGTATCACAATATTGAAGGAAATTTTGCAAATGTAAATTCAGATCCTCCTTCAATGTCCCTGAAAACTGATTTCGTTCAACCATATTCACAAGAGCCGGTTTCAGTTCAAAATTAGCAGCATCGGTATCGGGTACTGAATAACCTCCAGCCATAGACTCCGTACTAGGCAAGGAATAGTCTCTTAATGAACGGGCCGCAGGTGGCGGTGCTGGAGGTGGTGGTCCTCTACCTTGTCCTTCTCCTTCGGCAGCCATTTCCACCTCTAAATACCCTTCAAACATCGGGTTGAAGGTGAACTCGAAAAATTGAGACAAATCAGAAATAGTTTTCTCCACGAATCGTGGAAGAAAAATTCGGCGTCTACTACGTCTTAACCGCTTCAAAAATACTTGCTCGGGCTCAGGGAAAATGAAAATGTCAGGCTCGTAGTC
Source organism: Suaeda aralocaspica (assembly GCA_016808085.1). Taxonomy (NCBI): domain Eukaryota; kingdom Viridiplantae; phylum Streptophyta; class Magnoliopsida; order Caryophyllales; family Amaranthaceae; genus Suaeda; species Suaeda aralocaspica. The sequence goes on along the minus strand of PYUH01004029.1, from coordinate 620,407 downwards.
GGTTTGCATAAACCTGTAAACCTGCACAATATGAAACTCCGAGCAATGATGAGAAACTGCCTCAAAGAACCGAAAAGTTCTTTGAGACTAAGGAAAATAAAAAGAAAACAGTATAAACCCGACTAACAGAATTAAAAATTGCCTCCCCGGCAACGGCGCCAAAATTTGATGAGGCTATCGCACACCTATCAAAAATAAACCAAACCGCTCTAACTAATATAGCTAGGGAAGTAGGGATCGAATCCACAAGGAAGCAATTAAACCTATTAGTTCTAAAAAGTTTAAACTGTGTAAAGGGCCTTTGAATGTTGAATTAAGACTAAAAAGTTAACTAAAACTAGAACTGATTCGATTAAGGGAATGAATTTATGACTAAGCCTAGGACATCGGTTCACCACAGATTAACAAATGAATTGCACACAATTAATTAATTAGATTATCAATTTCCTTGAATTAAGGTCCACTAATTCTCTTGAATCTAGTTCCTTTCAAAACTCCTGTAATGGCTCTCGCTCACTTAGACTTATTTTGCCTATTGTCCTTATGATCTAATTGTGGTAATCTTACCTCTCGGCATCAATTTCAACAATATCAAACTAACAATTAAACCTGGCCAGTATTTAACTGAAAGCAATAAAAGTTGACAATAGCAGGAATTCAAGTACATTAATAACCAAACTAACAATTATGAACAAAGCATGAAAATCAATCCATGGATCCCGTAGTCCTAGAAAGGGAACTACTCACGCATAATAGAAACTAAAGGAACCAATTTAATCATTAGAACTGGAACTGAAAACATGACTTCAACAATTAAAGTAATTAACAAGAACAAAAATAACTCAAAAGCAAGAACTAAGACAAAAACAGGATCTAAAATTAAAATACTACTAACAACTAAAACTAAGGAAAATAATTAAACTAATAAAAACAAGAGAAGAAATAAAGAAGAAAAATAAATGATTAAGTTTTGACAAAAGTGAGTTCTAGAGAGAAACTGAATGAAAAAACCTAAGGAGAAAAATAATCTCTAATCTCATGTGTTAAAAAACCTAACACAAGAACTATTTATATGAAAAGTACAATGCTCGAGCTAAAAAGAAGTGAAAAACGGGCTCTGGACAAACCGCCTGACCAACCAGGCAAAATTCGCCCGACCGGGCTCACGAAGCGAGTGATTTTGGCCTTGGAAGCAATCCGTCCGATCGGGCGCGATAAGTGTTTTCGTCCCATCTTCTTGAAAAATGCTAAGTAAATTCCGCCCGACCGCCTGGGCGAAATCTGCCTGACTGCCCGGGTGAAATGAATTTTTCGCCTAAATCAATTCGGCTCGTCTTTTAGCTACTCCAGGCTTCATCATAGCTTCCTGAGTACTTCAGTTCTAACCCATGGCTTCTAGTATCTAGTTGTAACTCATATGATTGCCTCGGAATCAATGCAAAAACACCGAAATCCTGCAAAAAGTCACTAACAAGCACAAACAACTCCTTACAACCAAATGTTAGCCAAAATAGCTCCGAAGAGCATAGGTTAGAGTCAAAATAAACCAGAAAAGGGGGTAAAATATAAGAATAAAATACTCTTATCAAAAATCCAAACCTCCATTGTTGATTTTGGAAGTTTCAAGCTCGAGTTTTTCTTGGAAGTTTTGCTCACCAATAATATAAGTACTCTTAGCCTAGCTTGTTTGCTTTTTTTTCTTTCTTCCTTTTTTTTTGCATGAAATTTTTATTTGTTCATGAAGTAGCAGTGAACCCAAAATTAGGTTTTCTCGTTCTTGTGTATGAATGTCGAAATTGATGCATGTTCTTGCTTCTTTGAGTGAAATGGAATGCATAGGAAGTGATGTGAACCAAAATAAGTGAGGTTTGAGTGAGAACTCAACTTGTTAGTTAGGGTATGAAGTAGTGTAGTGGAGGGTGTGATTTTGAATGAATGAATGAATGAAACTTGAATAATCTTGTTGTGTTGTTGATAAGAATGAATTCTTGACTTCAAAATGGTATGAATCGAACTTTGGTGATTTTTGTGAATTTTTGCAGTTTTTAGTTCATGGAGTCCATATAGGTCATATGAACTAAAAAAGAATTAAAATGGAGATTTTTGCGTGGCTTGTATTCCTTCATGGATGAACTTGATTCTCATATGTTGATGATGATGATGATGAGTTGAAAATGGCTCAAATTAGCAACAAATTGCAGATTTGGAAGCTAATTCCCACAAAAATCGAACAATAACTTACATAGGTCATATAAGTTAGTTAATTCATGTTGACAAGGAAAAGTTAACCCATTTTGGTCCTCATGAGTTAAATGATGGTTTATGTTTGTGGACCCGAGGCTTTGGGGGTCCACGTGCCCTTTCTTACAAGACGTTTGAATGTCATGTTAATTTGTTTGTTTGCATAGTGTGAGTATGCTTGGCTTGGGGGTGAGTCTAGAATCTCAAAACCCAAATAGAGAAGTCGCCACCGTCCTCCTTTCGGAAGCTAAAGGAACCCCATTAGGTCATAGCCCAATGGCAAAATGACAGCCAAGGATAAGAAGGTCTCATATCTCTAGATTCGGGGACGAGGGTAAGGACAAAAGTAGGTCACAGTGTCCCCCCACGTATAGTGGCCTCTACTTGTTTCTCATGTGTAATTTCACGATCATAATATCAAATTAGAGCAATCATATTTCCGGTTTAGACCTACAAACATGTATGGAAATAAGGCTAGGCGGGTTTTAGCTAATTTACACATAAATTCCGATTTATCATGCATGGGTGATCGCTTTAGGATTAGGTTGATTTTAATCTTCAATTAGTGGAAGCATGCTTTTAGGTCTTTTAAGCTAAACATGGATTCTACGTGATTGAAAGCATTAAAGCATTTAGCATGGATCACATAAAACCTAAGCAACGGTTTCTACTTAAGATTGATTTTAATTTAATGTCGAATCGTCAATTAGTCACCAACTCAGAGTGAATACTAGGCAGGCCCCTCCTGAAGAATTCTCTTGTTCATCTTACTTCTTTCAGTAACCTCTCCGCTTTCTGTTTCCGTTTTCTTGTTCTAACGACCTTGATCTTGTCTGAATCCGATCTTTACAACATTGCATGAACTTGAAAACATGTCGATTCTCTAATAAAGCAATAAAATCATATAATCACGCAAAGTAACTCATTTGAAGAACTTAAGACGATGATTTCGACGTTGTTGGCCTCATTCGAAGTACCTTTCGTGGTAGTAGACGAACCTTTAGAACCGAGAGCTTGAAGAACCTTAATTAAGTAATAATAGTAATAATATTATGTGTTTGGCATGGTTTCCTAAGTAAGGCACGAAAACCGTGGGAGTTTTAGAGAGAGAAAGTGACGAGTTAGAGAGAGAGAGAGTGTGAGAAGAATTTGTGAAGATGCGAGTTGATCATTCATTGTTCGAAGGATGGGGGTATATATAGTGTTGGAAGTATCATCGTTGAGCGACAAGGTGTCGGAAGAGCGCTAGGACACCCATAAGCGAGCGCCAAGAAGCACAAGGAGCGTCAGGTCGCTCGAGGCGAGCACTAGGGCGCCCACTGAGCGCTGTGGCGCAGCTCCTCTAGGCGCCAGGGTGCTGGCTTGGCGCGTGGACGCTCACCCTGCGATATGGCTCTCAACGCCCTTAATTTCCATTTTTACGCGGAATATCTCAGGTGCTTCCTTATTTCATATATTTCCTTCCATAAATCGAATTATTTTGGAATATTACAAGAACATACGAAATTTACTTCCATAACACCATTTATACACTTCCATAACCTAGAGTTGCCATAAACTGAACAAACCTTTCTAGAAGGTTCGTTGAATCCAGTCACATTCATGCGCTTAAATTAATTTATTTTATTTTCAAAAATGAATTTGAAATGAAATGAAAATAATAAAAATAATGAAATGAAAATAATAAAATCATTTTAAGCGTACTTCAATTGTTATAACTCATCATCGGTTAACCCCTACCCTAAAGTTGCTTTAGACAATCAGGATGTTGATATTGAATTCTTACATTTAGAATATGAAACTAAAATATGTGATCTTCAAGCTGAAATATTCCAACTAAAGCAACGCAAGAATACTCAGACCACTTCTGAACCAGATCCTTAATTATTTTCAAAACTTAAGGATGAGCTTCGTAGGGCAAAGTTGGATCTTGCCATTGCTGCAGAGTATAATGAGGCTTAGCTTAAGAAACTTGAAATCAAGGAACATGATTTGAGTGACGGCCTAAGACAGACGAACAGGTTGCTCGATGCTCAAAGTACTCTAAACATCCTGACCTCATAACCTGGTAATCCTTTGAGGTTTGGATTAGGGTATTCTGGAAGTAGTTCCCAACAGTCCCAAAAGTTGGGGAGAGATGAGACTTGGATTTATGAATTCAAGAGAGGTAAGTATGTTTTTGCAAAAGACATGCATGTATGCACCTATTGTGGTAAGAATGGTCATGTTATTGAAGCTTGTTGGACCAAGCAAAAACATGATCAGGAAAATCAGTCTCACGTTCAAAAGTTTCATAACCAAAAGAGTGTAAAAATGGAAAACACGATATAACAAGAAAGACAAATTTGAAACAAATTTGGGTTGAAAAGGACAGTATCAAACCAGTTTCCATTAACAAGGAACCCACGAAAATTTGGGTCCTAAAACTAAACCTTGATTTGTTTGTGCAGGTTAGAGTGAAAGTAAAACCATTTTGGTATTTAGACAGTGGTTTCTCAAAACACATGTCAGGAGATAAAAGTCAATTTCTTTCACTCGTAGCCTATGAAGGAGAAAGTGTCACCTTTGGAGATAATAGTAAAGGTTTGATCAAGGTTATAGGTAAAGTTGGTAAGACACTTTCTCAAGCAATTGATAATGTATATTTTGTTGAAGGTTTGAAACATAACCTCTTGAGCATATCTCATCTATGTGACAAAGGAGATCATGTTGAATTTGAAACAAATCTTTGTCACGTAATTAACACTGAAATAAAGGAACTGATTTGTAAGGGGTTCCGACACAATAATGTTTAGATAAAATTTTTGAGTCAGATTCCTAAGACCACTGTCACTTGTCTCAATGTTATAGAGGATGACCATTGGTTGTGGCACAAGAGACTTGGACATGTAAGTTTTTCCTTGCTAAACAAACTGCGATCTCAGGACTTAGTTACAGGTTTACCTAACATTAAGTTTGTTGCACATCATATTTGCCATGAATGTACCAAATGTAAGCATGTCAAGTCTTCTTTTCAGCCAAAGAAGATTGTAAGCACCACTAGATCATTCGAAATTGTGCACATGGACTTGTGTGGGCCCATGCGTGTACAAGGTCGAAATGGTCATAGTTTTGTGTTTGTGTTAGTTGATGATTACTCTCGTTATACTTGGACTGTATTTCTAAAATTTGAAAATGAAACTTTTAAAGAATTTGAAATCTTGATAAAATAGGTCCAAAATAAGATTAATCATCGACTGGTCTCTATCCGGTCTGATAATGGTTCTGAATTTGACAATGTCAGCTTCATTACCTACTATAATGATCATGGTGTATCTCACAATTTCTCAGCTCCTATAACACCACAACAAAATGGAGTGGTTGAAGGGAAAAACCGCACTCTAGAAGAAATGGCAAGAACAATGCTTCTAGAGAGTGGTCTACCTCGAAACTTTTGGAGTAAAGCTGTGAGTACTGCTTGCTACATTTTAAATAGGGTAATACTGAGACCTTTACTAAAGAAAACACCTTATGAGCTCTATAGAGGAAGAAAACCAAACATTACACACTTACGCATTTCTGGGTGCAAATGCTTTGTACACAATAATGGTAAATCAAGTTTAGACAAATTTGATCCTAGAAGTGATGAGGTTGTTTTCATTGGATACTCTTCACACAACAACAAGGTATACAAAGATTTCAGTAAAAGAACCTTGTGTGTTGAAGAAAGTGTCCATGTTCTGTTTGATGAAACCAATATGTTTAGCAAGCATGTGCAGGTTGATGATGATGATGAATTCAAAATTGGCATGCTAAACTTTATGAGAGCTAAAGAAGAAGAAGGTGCTGAACCAGACTCACCACACAACTCTCCTAGAGAGGAAGAGTCTGGTCAAGCACAAAATCATGTAGCTCATGAGATAAGAGAAGGAAATAGTGACTCAGAGGCTCACCCACATGAATATAATGCAGCCGAGACCACTATGGAACCAGGTTCACCTGTTCAAAGCAACAATGAAACATGGGGAACCAGTACAGGAACCAGTTCAACATTAGAAGGCACCAATGTAAACCTTGATATGAACAAATCTTTCAAGTATAAGTGTACTCATCCCTCTGATCTTATCATTAGTGACATTAATAGAGGGGTACAAACAAGGAATTCTACTCTACAAAGCTTTTGTGCTTTCTATTCTTTTCTTTCATCTGTTGAACCAACTGATTATAAGATTGCCATAATGGATCCAGATTTTGTTGTAGCCATGCAAGATGAACTCAATCAGTTTGAGAGAAATCAAGTCTGACATCTTGAACCCAGGAAGGGAAACATGTCTTTTATTGGAACTAAATGGGTGTTGAGGAACAAACTGGACGATGCGGGTATTATAGTAAGAAACAAGGCTAGGCTAGTGGTCCAAGGGTTTAATCAACAAGAAGGAATTGATCATGATGAAACCTTTTCTCCAGTAGCCAGGCTTGAGGCAATCAGGATTTTAATTGCTTTGGCAGCTCAATTGAACTTCAAACTCTTTCAAATGGATGTTAAGACAACCTTTCTTAATGGTTATTTGAAAGAAGATGCATATGTGGAACATCCCCCTGGATTTGAGGATAGTGACTTGCCAAACCATGTTTTTAAACTTTACAAAGCTCTTTATGGTCTTAAACAAGCTCCTACAGCTTGGTATGAGAGACTTTCCAATTTTCTTCTAGAAAATGGATATAAGAAACGTTCAGTTGACAAAACACTATTCTTAAAGGAAAAGGGAATTGATCTCCTAGTGCTTCAGATATATGTTGATGATATTCTGTTTGGAGCTACTAATCCGATTTGTGTAATGAGTTTGCAGATTTGCTAAAAAGTGAATTTGAGATGAGTATGATGGGAGAACTTGGGTTCTTTCTAGGACTTCAAATCAAGCAAACTAAGGATGGAATCATGATTCATTAATAGAAGTACCTCAAGGAGTTGCTGAAAAGATATGTCTTGCAAGGCCGCAAATCCTATGAAACACCTATTCCAACTTCTACAAAATTGAGCCTTGATGAGAAGGGAAAGGATGTTGAGGGTAAGTTGTACAGAGGTATGATTGGCTCATTGCTTTACTTAACAGCCAGTAGGCCAGATATAGTGTTTTCAGTAGGGTTGTGTGCAAGATTTCAAAGCAACCCTAAAGAATCTCACCTAAAGGCTGTTAAAAGAATTTTAAGAAATCTTAGTGGTACTGATGAGTTGTGTTTATGGTAATCAAAAGGTAGCAGTATGAATCTTATAGGATACATAGATGTTGACTTTGCTGGTTTTATTTTGGACAGGAAGAGCACTTCTGAAATGGCTCACTTCTTAGGTTCCTGCCTTATCTCATGGGGATCTAAGAAACAAAATTATGTGGCCTTACCCACAGTAGATTCTGAGTACATTGCAACTGCTTTATATTGTGCTCAACTCTTGTGGATCTAGTCACAACTAAAGGATTTTGGGATCTGTTTCATAAGTGTTCCCATTTTATGAGATAACACAAGCGCAATTAATATTTCGAAAAATCCTGTCCAACATTCTAAAACCAAGCATATTGAGATTAGGCATCACTTTCTAAGGGACAATGTTGAAAAAGGTAATGTAGAATTGGAGTTTTGCAGGTCAGAAGATCAACTAGCTGACATTTTTAAAAAACCTTTGAGCAGAGAAATGTTCATCAAGCTTCGTACCTTGTTGGGTATGATTAAATTTAGACAATGAGCTCTTAGGTCTTGACTTGTCCCTTTGGCTACTCAAATGATGTCAATATGTATATATTGTTTTTGTTTTGTTTTGTTTTTTTTTTTCCTGCTTTTTAGGTCTCACAAAGTTCTTATGCGATGCTGAGCTGATCAATTTAGTACTCAAGTACCTTAACATAATCTTGTAAAGTGTAAGTTGGCACAGACCAGTTCCAGACCATTAGGGAACCAAATTCCTGAGGCAGTTATTTGTTTTAGTCAGTTTATTTTCAACATTTCAAATTTTTGGAAATAAATGTAATGACGGTTATATTTATGGCAACTGCCTTTATTGGTTGAACGGACAAATACCTCTGAAATATTTTGATGATAACTGTTTTGATTCAAATCTTTTATAAATATATGCTCTTGATCTTACTTTCCTTCTTCATTTCATTTCCTTAATCTCATTTTTTCTTATATATTCTCTCGATCATATCGTTCTCACATAAAAACCTAAATCGTCTAAATTCTTCTTCTTTCTCTCACTGACATTGTTCAAAGTTTTTTTTCGCTCAAAGTAGAGGAAAATTCAGTCTCATCATGTCGAAGAGAAGAAGCACACGATTAGTTGAGAAAGAAGTTAGTGAATCTCCTGAAACTGAAACGAACAATTCAAAGAAGATGGTTGATAAAGTAATTGATTCTGTGATAGAGGATGTTTATGGAGGAAGAAATTGATGAAGAGGAAGAAGTGCCATTGATTCGAAAGAACGCCAAACCTGAGACTTCAAAAGCTTTCACTATAAAATCTGCGACACCAAAATCCACCACAAAAACAACCACAAAAGCAATTACTCCAAAATTAACCGCCCAAACCACCAAATCTTCTACACCAACATCCACAAAATCAACTACTGCCAAAACGCCACCCACACCAAAATCTAAAGAATCCACACCTGTACCAATAGAGACCTCTAAATCCAAAGAACCTGAGATTGTTGAAGAATCTAAACAAGAAAAAGAATTTGAGTCCAAATCAAAGTCAGATGAAAAAGAAGTTGAGGAAGAAGAAGTTGAATCAGAAGAAAAGGAAGTTGAACCAATGGAGGATGTTGACACAGCTATGCGAGAAGAATTGAAGGAAAAGAAAGTGAGTACCAAGAAACCGTCATTAAAAATGGTTAAGAAAAGGCAACGCTCGCCGCCCGTTACCTAAAAGAATATGCAACGCACTTTAGCTAACAACGATGACCATAACCTAAACCCCCTTTTGTCCCGTTACCTATGACGTTTTTCAACTAGTGTCAGTTGCAAAATACTTGATTTTCGGTAATATTTCAAAAATGGCAGCTTTGTAAACCTTCTTAAACCCACTCTAAAACCTTTCTAAATATCATATTTTGATCATAAAACACTATAGTCATGTTCTAGGATCAATACACAATACTTAGATGCATTAAAAATAATTATATCTCACTATATTACATGTTGTTATTTCTATTGGGCATAAACAATTGTTAATAAAAAATTACAGCTTTATTTATTCATCTAAAACTTATTAAAAACTCATAAAAACATCATAAATTCTTCATAAAACTCTTTGACAATCTACTAACATCAGTATGAAGCCAATATATGGTTTAAAATAATTTTTCTTAAGCCAAAACATGTTCATAATATTTATTCTATTGATTTTCATGATTTCAAAATTTGGACAGCAATATAATACAAGTTTAAAGTCTTCAAAAATCAATCTAAACTTCATAAAATCATCATAAATTTACCCAACAACAATTTATGATCATAATATTGAAGTTTAAATCATTAAAACGATAACTCATAAAAATCAAGAATTTCATAACTTTATAAACCCTAATCTAAAATTTCATGAACAACAAATTAATGCGTGCTTTAAAATAAATGATAACTTCATAAAACATGATTGAAACTTTTAAAAACATGATTAAGCAAAAATATAAACATGAATTTGCAAAATTAAATCAAAAAGAAAGAAGAAAATTTATTTATTTATTTTATTGATGTCCGAAAATACCGAAAGAAGGGGAGGAGCAAAGGGTGGCCGGAGGCTGCAGTGGCACCGCTCCGGTAGCAGGCGGGGCTCCGGCAACACGAAAGCTAAACTTTTTTTTTGTCCTTCGCCAAAACTGAACAAAATTTTTTTATTTTTTTATTTTTTTTTTCTCTTGTTCGAACTTCTCCTCTTTTTCTTTTTTTTCTTTCTCTCTCTAGATTTTGGAATCCTAAATCACCAATTTGCAAAATAAAATCTAAAAATTTGGTTTTAAGGGGTATTTATAGACCCCAAAGTAGGATTTGGTGAAAGCCCATAATCATCCTAAACATTTGAAATTACTTTTATGCCCTTGCCTTAAAATAATTTAGGAAACTCTAAAAATTCTATTTTTTTGAAACTTTGCAAAATATTTTATAAAGCCTAAAATATTATTTATAAACACAAAATAATTATTTTTAATTAAAATTTATTAAAATTCTTTTGTTTAACATTCTTATTGAATACAACTTTTCAATAAAAATATTAAAATGATACCCACAAAATGCAAAGATTATCCCTTAGATTGCGTGAAACTATGAGGTATTAAGTCTACACCCCTTAAAAGAAGTTTCATCCCGAAACGTTGTTTAGATTAGTGTATGGAATTTGAATAGAAACTACATTTACTTCAAGCTTTTTCATTATAATACTATGTTATTGTAGACTCTAGACATTTACTTAACTTTCTCTTAACAACTTTCAGTAACTTTTACTTAAAAGTCATACAAACTCATAAAAACTTGTAAAATTGAGGGTAAAAACGTGCGAAATTAGATCGCACTCTACCCCCCTTAAGAATCGAGTTACGTCCCCGTAAATCTACCTACTAACCTGAAATAACTCTGGATACTTTTATCTCATCATATCTTCAGCCTCCCAATTAGCTTCTTTGGTTTCTTGGTTAGACCACAACACCTTTACTATTTTGACACTTTTCCTACGAGTATCCCTTACTTTGCTATCAAGGATCTTAATTGGCCTCTCTTCATAAGTCAAAATTTAGTCTAACTCTATTGTTTCAGGCTGAAACACAAGTGATTCATCTGGAACGTATTTTCTTAGTTGAGACACATGAAATAAATTGTGAACTTTGCTAAACTCCATTGGTCTATCTTGTCACTAGCATAAGACATGTGTCTATCTTGTCACTAGTACAAAAATTTAATTTTGCTGCGCCACATTTGCTGCGGTTCTTTGGGATTTTTAAAGAACCGCAGCAAATAGTATATATATATATATTTTTTAATAGTAATAGTTATTTGCTGCGGTTTTCTTATGTTATTTGCTGCGGTTGAACCGCAGCAAATAATCGAACCCCAAAACCGGCTAAAATAACCCTAAGCCCAAGCCCATAATATTAGCACCTATATAAAGCTACTCCCTCATTTTTCCACCTCCCCTTCTTTCTGATCTTTCTCCCTTTTTTTTTCTCTCTAACCCTAACTCCTCTCATTCTCGCATCTTTCACTCCTCTCATTCTCGCATCTTTCCCTCTCATTCTCATTCTCGCCTCTTTCTTCTCTCATTCTCGCCTCTTTCCTCTCTCATTCTCATTCTCGCCTCTTTCTCATTCTCACATAAGAGGTAAAATTTCTCTTTTTGGGTTTGTTTTGTGCAAGTTTTGAATTAAAGTGTTTTTTTATGGTTTATGTTTTTTTTTTTTTTTTCTGATTTTGTTTGAAGATCGAAGATCTCATTCGAAGGTCAAGAGAATTAGGTGCACAATGTTGTGTTGATTTCGACATGATGGTTGGTTTTAAGGTTTTATTTGGCTTTTTATTGTTCAATTATTTGATTTATGTTTTTTTTTTCGTGATTGTTGTCTGTTTCTTAAAATGTTATTGGGTTTTCTGATATTTTGTTGTTGATTCGACTTTTGTTTTTTTTTTTTCGATTTAGGGTTTTTGTTATTGTATTTTCCGACTTTTTGTATTGGGTTTTCGACTTGGGTTTTTGGATTTGTGTTGGGGGTTTTTTTAGATAATGTTTTTGTGTTGGGGTTTTTGGAATGGTTCTGTGTTGTGGTTTTGAAGTAGTGTGAGTGTGTCAGTGAGTGGGTAAGACTGAGTGAGGGTGAGAGAGTGTGAGGTGTGGGTAAGAATGTGAGTGAGTGTTGCAGTGTGAGAGTGGAGATGTGAAATATCTCAATGTTCAATAGTTCAGATGCTCTGCTTAATGTATGTGCAAGCATTTATACATGTATAATGTAGGCTTCTAGCAGCATATCCAACTCGCCTATATGAATATGACCTGCTGAGAAGTAAAGTAGAGAAGGCTGCATTTGTCGTCCATTATTTATATACAACTTAATTATTATGGAAATTGTTGTGCGGGGGGATAGTGCTACATTTTTGTTGCTGGAATGGAATTACTGAACTTATTCTGCCATTATGTGCAAATTGGTGACACACTGTGGATGTAAAACATTTATTTGTTGTGAATTCTCTCTTATGAATTGGTTTAATTGATTCTGTCTCAAGGAAACTTAACTGTCGAAAATGAAGCATTGAAGCGACTCTATAATAGATGTCATTAGGGAGGAAATTTTCAAGTTATGTTTGCTGAAGATAAGGGTTGTATCCTAATTGAATTTTTTAAAGGGGGTTTCCTGATTTAACTGAGTGTTTCAGTGACTGAGTGTAAGTGAGTGTGTGAGTCACCGAGTGAGGGTGATTGTGTGAGCAACTGAGTGTGTGAGTAACTGACTGAGACTGAGTGTAAGTTTTCATGAAGTCATTACAAGTTTTCATAAGAAATAATTCCTTTGACAAGTGATAGTTGTTTGGCTTGGTTCTATTTTCGTGGTCTTGTTTCTCTGATTCCCCCTTTCTTAACTTCCTTATTGCAATAAAATAAAAAGTAAATTTTAGAGTTCATATAAAAATCTCTATAAGATTTGTTTATTATTAATAAAAAATTTGTTCATAATCGATTAGTCATGTGACAGTAGAACAAACCTTTAGTTATGTGTTCTTATTCTTGTCACATGATAAAATAATGTTTTACAATAAAATAGTAAGGAGTATCTTTATTGCTAGGTTAAAATAATGTCCTACACAACCTACTAATCATAGTGCTTTTTCTATTTTTTTTTTTTTTGTTTAGAATACGGAGCAAAATCACATGTATATTATTGTGACTGTGCTATTTTGTTGTTTTGTATGCAATATTTTGGATAAGTGAGGGAATGTTTGGATGTAATGCTTGAATGAATGAATTAGATTTTGAATCTATGAAAGAATGGTTTAATGAGTATGTTAATGGATGCTTGAATGAAATATTTCGATGAGATTGAGCTTATGACTGATGTTTATTGATTTAGATGAGATTGAGCTTATGATTGATGTTTATTGATTTGTGGTCTGATGTGTTGCTTCTTACTTGATTCCCTTATGGTCAGACAATTGCATCTCTTATGGTGATGCAATTGTTGAATGATGATCGAGTCCCTTATAGTCCCTTATTGTTGAATGATGTTTATTGATTTAGCTATATTTTTGAATTGAATCTCAACCTTTTGTTCTTAATGATTCTGCAGAAGTAGTGCTANCTACAGAAGTAGTGCTGAGGAGGCATTGAAGGCATTAAATGGTGCACAATTGGGTGGCCGGAATGTGAGACTTTCATGGGGTCGTAGTCCTTCAAACAGACAGGTACTATAGCATTGTTTTCATTTCCTTTGGGTAACTCTGTGTATTTCAGATTTTCAGCCTGACTGACGTTTATTTTTTTTTTTGGCTGGATGTTTAGTCACAACCTGATCAGAATCAGTGGAATAATGCTGCTTATTGNTGAAGGCATTAAATGGTGCACAATTGGGTGGCCGGAATGTGAGACTTTCATGGGGTATATTATTCTAATGAGATTGATGTTATTATTCTAATGCTGCTGTATTCTAATGAGAAGTGTTTTTTGTAGTATAATTGTATTTGAGATTGATGTTATTATTCTAATGCTGCTGTAATGTTGTTATTACAACTATTGTACATATACAAACATTCTGGCTACAATTTAGCATTAAAAAGCAAAAAAAAAAAAAAAAAAATTTTTTTTTTTGGGTGGTTATTTGCTGCGGTTTTGACTACAACCGCAGCAAAAAGTCAATTTTTTTGCTGCGGTTGAACCGCAGCAAATAATAACCTAGTTTATTGCTGCTGCTCCAAGTGCTGCGGTTAAAAACCGCAGCAAATACCCCTAAAAAAACCGCAGCAAAAGTCGATTTTTGTACTAGTGTGTGCTGCTTGAATCTTTGCTTGTATTACCCTTATTTTATCTGTGGTTTCTTGAATCAATTGAGGTCCTAGAATCACTGTCTCACATATGTCAATCCAACATAAGGGGCTTCTGCACTTTCTTCCATACAAAGCCTCAAAAGGTGCCATGCCAATACTTGCATGGTAGCTATTGTTGTATGAAAACTCAATTAGCTCTAAGTGATCCTCCAAATTCCCTTGGAAGTCCATTACACAAGCTCTTAGCATGTCCTCTAAAGTTTGTATGGTTTTCTCTGTTTGTCCATCGGTTGCTGGATAGAATGCTGTACTCATTTTCAACGTTGTACAAGAGTTCTCCTAGACACTCTTCCAGAATTTCGAAAGAAACCTAGAATCCCTATCTGACACGATATCCTTTAGAACTCCATGTAGCTTCACAACTTGTTTTATGTAAGTCTTTGCAAGTTTTTCCATTCTCCAAGTCTCCTTCATCGGTATAAATACCGCTGACTTAGTCAGCCTATCCACCACAACCCATACGGTATCATTTTAATTTTTTGACTTTGGCAAGCAAGTTACAAAGTCCATTGATATGCAATCCCATTTCCATCATGGTATTTCAAATGGTTGGACCTATCCTTGTGGTCCCTTATGCTCAAATTTCACTTTTTGACAAGTGACACACTTTCTCACAAATTCAGCCACTTCCCTTTTCATCCTAGGCCACCAATACACCTTCTTCAAGTCCTTATACAACTTATCGCCTCCAGGATGCACTGAATACAGGGTATTATGGCCTTCCTCCATGATTGTCCGTTTCTGATCCTCACATTTTTGTTATACACACCACCTTCCTTTATACCTTAAGCTCCCATCCTCATGGATCCTGAATTCCGTAGCCTTTCATGCTTCCAATTTTTCCTTTATTCCGTCCAATTTCAAATCTCCCTCCTGGTCCTTCTTAATTTCCTCAAATATTGTAGGTTGGATACTATGACTATAAAGAATTCCTTCCAACTCTCCCTCCTTCACTATTTCCAGGTTCAATCTCTCTATATCCTTACATCGTTCATTACCAACCACCAAAGTATTCACTCCATGCTTCGCTTTACGGCTTAAAGCATTGGCTACCACATTGGCCTTTCCTTCATGGTATTGGATATTGTTATGGCTAAAGTTCATACCTATAATCCAGCTTAATTGTCAGCTACGCAGGTAGCAACTACATATTGAATTTGGTCAAGTTAGTGGGTGCGTAAATCAAGGAGTCAAGAAGGGAGATATTTCCAGGAGCTTCTAGAAGGAGGAGAATGTGGAAGTTATGGCCAAAAATATTGAGGAGATCGTGCCAAGAAAATAGGGTACGTACCTAAAGCAGTAACCGACTCGAAGAAGGAGGAACGGCTATAAGGAGGAGTTTATCCATAAATAGGGTAGAGAATAAAGTAGAGCACGCATCATTATCTTTTAGCAAATACTTTCTTCTATTATTATTTACATCATTGTACGTACAACTCAAGTTCTTTACATTTCTTAGCTGAACACTTAGTAGTAATCAAAGCTAGCTATCTAGCTAGCATCATACATTTTACTTGTAATCTTCTCCCTTAATTAGTGGACTGGTGGACTCAAAGCCACCAGCGATTTTTTACCCTTATTTAAGGGGGTTTTCCGCGTCACCACATCTGGTGTCTCCCCCACTCCCATCTTTGCATTGCATCATTCCAACATCATATCTAGCATAAGTAAGAACTATTTAGCTATAGCCAGAACCAACTACAGTTTGCCAGCTACAACAAATTTTAGCATAAACAATTTGGCGCCCACCGTGGGGCTGTAGCTAGATAATCTACTCATTAAAACACACTCCATCACCTTGAAATAACAAATTTTTCATCTCAGAAAGCTATGGAGGAGTTGAGGCAGGCGTTGGAGAAAACACGAGCCGAGATGGAAAAGGTCAAGGAAGATAGCATGAAGGCAGCAGTGGAATCTCAGTCAACTATGGACAACCTCAAGAAGGAGCTAGAATATGTGAAGAGCAATAAATCCTTGAAGAGGTACACATGCGAGATTTCCAGCATGGTGAATCTAGATCAAAGCGATAGCGAGTATAGCTCGTCAGACGAGGAAGAGGAACCTAGAGAAGACCAGGACGACCAGCCTAAGAAGAAGCCTGCTAAGGAGATGGCGCTTCAGAGGCAGCAAAACCGGAAGCTATATCAGCTCCTGTTCAAGCTACCAGGAGCCCCAATCCCCGTAACTACCGAGGCCAAGCGCAGCTACGCCTTGTCACCTTTCGTCTAGGAAGTGGCCAGGGTGAAAGTACCCAAGAAGCTGAACATCCCAATGTTTACCAAGCTGTATGATGGGACAACGGATCCTGTGGACATCTCCCAGTACAAACAGAAGATGATGCCACTACCTATCCCAGATGAAGCTGTGGAAGCCACCTTGTGCAAATCATTTGGAGCAACCCACACAGGTCTTGCGCTACAATGGTTAATGAATCTGAAACCAGGGAACATAGAGGATTCTTCCAGCTTGGCAATAGGTTTTACCAGCAGTTCGCCAACAGCCGCGCCATGAAAAGGCAATCTAGTGATCTATATAGAATAGTGCAGAGACCCAACGAAGTTGTTATATCTTATCTGGACAGGTTCAACAAGGAGATGATAGCCATATCGGACTTAGATTGCTCTACGGCCATCGAAGCCTTCAGACGAGGGCTACCATACAGATCCAGGTTGTACGAGGAGCTGATTAGGTACCCGTGCTCCACCTTTGACGAAGTTCAGACCAGAGCCCTAGCTGAGGTCAGAATGTTAGAGGACGAAGCTTTGCGAAGACCTACCTATGATGACCGCAGGATAGCTAGCAAACGACGCAGGAATTGGAGGCATCAACCATATCCCAAACGTGAATCCATTAATAACATCTATCCTTTTCCTTCTTCGCAAGTAACAGGTTACGGCTACGGAGCTAGCAGCTGCCCTAGTATTGAGTCGTACTGCTTCAACGTAGACATCGTGGGAGTAATGAACGCGTTACACAAGCTAGGAGAAGCTGTGCGCTGGCATAAAAGAACCGACAAGCCGGATAGTTTAAAAAGGCAAAACGAAATGGTGCAGCTATCAAAATAACCATGGACATCATACAGAGGGATGCTACCAGCTTAGAAAGCAGGTAGCCTACCTACTTAAGAACGGGTACCTGAATCACCTACTAGGCAAGAAGAACGGATCACAAGAGGAGACTAAGAAACCAGGACCACCCCTGCCACCTACTACATCAAAGGTAATTAACTTAATATCTGGTGGATCTAAAATTTGCGGACTAACCTATTTTGCTGCAAAGCGTTTTACTAGAGATGGAACAGGGACCCCAAGCAAGCCGGATAACTTGAAGTCAGAGGAAAACAAGAAGCTGAAAAACATGACCATCACCTTTGACGGATGCGAGGTAGAACAAAAGGACCACCACGACGGCTTAGTAATATCCCTATAGATCAGCAATTGCCACATGAAGAGGGTAATGGTGGATAACGGCAGTTCAACTAACATAATTTTCAAAAGTGCACTAGGAGAAAGGGGCTGAAAGACGCTGACATCACCAAGACGCCTAAGGTATTGGTGGGGTTTAGTGGAGAAACAAAGCATAAAAAAGGAGAAATCAATCTTACAACCTGGGAAGAGGGTGTGAACATGACAAGCAGGTTCAACGTAGTAGATTGTACTTCCGTGTAAAACGTCATCTCAGGGACACCATGGATCCACAAGACTAGAGCTGTGCCATCCACCTTCCACCAAGCATTGAAGTTCCCTTCACCTTGGGGAGTCTTGACAATTGTAGGGGATAAGAAGATAGTAAGGGATTGAAATAAAAGGACATTGAAGCCAAAACCAGCGAGCATCTAGCAATTACAGGAAGGATCAGCGCCAATAGAACCTAGCGAGCTACAACTAGATGAAGTGGCGCTAGATCTATCCAAGTCGGAGCAAGTGATCCAGCTAGGAGCTAGCCTAACCAAAGACTAGAAGACAGGAATCCTAGCCTTCCTAAGGGAGAACACATATTGTTTCGCATGGTCCCACGAAGACATGGTAGGCATAGACCCATAAGTCATAACACACAAGCTAGACATGGATTCAGCTATGAAGACGGAGAAGTAGAAAAAGAGGAAATTCGTACCCGAGAGAAACCAAGTAATCAACGAGGAAGTACGAAAGCTCTTAGAAGCCGGGAAAATAAGAGAAGTAATATATCCAGATTGGCTAGCTAATATGGTGGTGGTCAGCAAAAAGAATGGTAAATGGAGGGTTTCCATAGACTTCACAGATTTAAACAAGGCATGCTCGAAAGACCCTTTTCCCTTGCCACACATAGACACTATGGTGGATGCAATGGCCGGACATGAGATGCTCACCTTCTGAGATGCTTACTCTTGATAAATCTAGATACTAATGCACCCAGAAGATCAAGAGAAGACAACCTTCATGACGGATAAGGGGATATATTGCTACAAGGTCATGCCTTTAAGGTTGAAAAACGCCAGAGCTACCTACCACAGGTTGGTCAATAAAATGTACAAGGACCAGCTACGGGACACAATGGAGGTGTACATAGACAACATGTTGGTGAAGTCGAAGAAAGAAGACGATCACATAGAGCACCTACGACAAACCTTTGAGGTACTGCGAAAATATGGTATAAAGCTTAACCCTTCAAAATGTTCGTTTGGAGTAGCTGTAGGTAAGTTCCTAGGGTACATAATAACTCAAAGAGGCATGGAAGCATGCCCAGATGAGGTTAGGGCTATAATAAATATACAGTCACCGAGAAACCTCAAAGAGGTCTAGAAGCTGACCGGCAGGGTAGCTGCATTAAACCACTTCATTTCTAGGTCATCTGACAAATGTCACCAGTTTTACAATGTCTTGAGGAAAAAAGAAGGATTTAAATAGACAGATGACCATGAAAACACCTTAAAAGATTTGAAGCAGTATTTAATGTCGCCACCCTTGCTGTCCAAAGCTCAAGCTTGCGAGTACTTGCAACCTTACCTAGCTGTAAGCAGTAAAGTTGTAAGCGCGGTCCTAGCAAGGGTAGCTGACAACCAACAGCTTCCCATCTACTAAATAAGCAAGGCACTTCTAGATGCCGAAACTAGATACTCTTCACTGGAAAAACTTGTTTTGGCATAAGTCATGACATCTAGAAAACTTAGGCATTATTTTGAGTCTTATCCCATATTAGTCATGACTAACTATCCTATAAAGCCTATGATAAAAAGGCCAGAGTTATGTGGAAGAATGGCGAAGTGGGCAATAACATTGAGCAGTTATGACATATGATACCACCTAAGAACTATAATCATGTCGCAAGCGCTAGTTGACTTTATAGCTGACTTTAGTCCTGACCTAGAACAAGCTGCACAACTAGAGATAAAGGAGGTGAGTCAAATACAAAGCAGCCAGGTATGGAAAATGTTCGTGGATGGCTCCTCCAACTTTAGAGGTGTCGGCTTAGGTATAGTACTAATGTCGCCACAAGGGGACAAGATAGTACGGTCCATCGCTTGCGACTTCAACGCTATCAATAATGAAGCAGAGTACGAGGCATTGATCGCAGGTATGATGATGGCCAAAGACTTAGGGGCAATAGGTTTGGAGATATACAACAACAACATGCTAATAGTCAGCCAAGTCACAGGGGAATTTGCAGCTAAAGACTCCAAAATGACCAGCTACCTAGAGCTAGCCAAACAAGCATCAACCCACTTCACCCCCTTTAAAATCACTCAGATACCAAGAGATCAGGACACCCAAGCTGATGCCCTAGCTAACTTAGGGTCAACAATTAGGAAGAGCAATCTGACATCCATACCTATAATCCACCTAGCTAATCCCGCCATAACCAAACCTACAAATCAATTAGTGCTAACCACGACCAACCCAGAAACAACCGCCAACGACCAATCATGGACCAAGCCTCTTTACGACTACCTACAGCATAACACTTTATTGGATGATAAACTAGAAGCCAGAAAGATTAGGTTCAAGGTGTCCAAGTACCAGCTCATTCAAGGAGTGCTATTTAAAATGTCAGCTAGAGGCATACTCCAGAGATGCTTAGAAAAGGATGAATAGCAGAAGCAGCTAAAGGAGTTCCATGAGGGGCAATGCGGAGTGCTATTTAAAATGTCAGCTAGAGGCATACTCCAGAGATGCTTAGAAAAGGATGAATAGTAGAAGCAGCTAAAGGAGTTCCATGAGGGACAATGCGGATTGCACATCGCTGGGACATCATTAGCAAACGGAATCCTCAGCTACATTTATTACTGGCCGACTATTAGACAAGATGCAGACAGGTATGTAGCTAGATGCGATAGCTGCCAAAGACATGCTGGCATGTTCCACAAACCCTCCGAAATCTTACATGCAACGTTGACTCCATGGCCTTTCATGCAACGGGGGATGGATATAGTGGGAAAGTTACCGCCAGCTCTAGGTCAGAAATTATTTATGCTAGCACTAACTGATTACTTTTCTAAGTGCATTGAGGCAGATTCCTACCAGCAGGTTAGAGACAAAGAAGTAGTCTCTTTTATATGGACTAACATAATATGCAGGTTTGGAGTTCCCTCTGAGATCGTGTGTGACAATGGGTCACAATTCATCAGTGACAAAACAAGAGACTTCTGTAGCGAATGGAACATCACCTTAACTACATCCACTCCTAGGTATCCGCAAGCAAATGGGCAAGCGGAACCAAGCAACAAGTCAATAATCAATGGGATCAAGAGGAGGCTAGAAGCCAAGAAGGGAAGATGGGCAGAAGAACTACCTAGGATACTATGGGCTAACAGGACCACACCTAGAGCAGCTACAGGACAAACACCTTTCTCTCTAGTACACGGATGTGAAGCTGTGCTGCCTGCAGAGATAGTTACACCAACAGCCAGGTATGGGTTGATGACACAGGAGGCAAACAAGGTAAAGCTAGCTAATGACCTGGACACTTTAGAGGAGTTAAGAGATAATGCGCTCATTAGAATGGCTGCCGAACAGAACATAGTAGCTAGGAGCTTCAACAAACATGTTAAAGCTAAAGTATTCCAGCTAGGAGACTGGGTGTTAAGGGAAGTATTTGCCAATACGAAAGAAGAAAATGCCGGAAAGCTAGCTGCCCAATGGGAAGGCCCATACCATATCACCAAAGTTATAGGCAACGACGCCTACAGATTAGCTACAACGCAAGGAAATGAGGTACCTAGAAGATGGAATGCATCCAACCTAAAAATCTACCACTTCTAGACTATTTTAAAAGCATAACCTAGCTAATAAGTAAGCTAAGTCAACATAACTCTCCCTTAACTCATTACTCTTCTATTTATGACATCATTAAATGCTAAATTAGGCATCGGAGAGCCGTTGGTGGAAACACCAACAACCGTGCCTAACATTAATTATCTTGAAGACATAACAGGGGCAGGCCCCAGATAGGCCACCTAGGAGTCCAGAAGCTCCAAACCGAGTAGCAACTAAGGCCCAGATCTCGTTCAAAGCTATAACTCTATCAAAGGGCAAGTGGATATTAGCTGGAAGCTGCCCCAACAGTCAAGCTACAATAAAACAGCCCATAGGTGGCCTACGAAATAACCTAACCACATGCCCAACAAAAGGTATGCATACAATTTCACCTAAAGCTAGGTAGAAACCATAGACACACACATATCATTGTAACACAATAAGTAGGCAATATAAACAGAAATTAGAAAGTGCATTCAAACCAAGGAAACAAAGAGTTAACAAAAGCGGTACAAATTAAAAAAGGCCTTTAGGCCATCGTCTAACAAACACAATAATAGTAAATATATTATTCAATGCATACAAGAAAAGTAAGATTTAAACATCTTCGCCAGCTACAATTCCCTCCAGCTCTCCCTCTACTTGGCTCTCAGAAGGAGGAACGACGACCTCATGAGGAGGAGTCTCCCCTACAGTGGCTGCTTCTTCCTCGCCAGCCAAGCTAGTAGCATCACCAAGGGGGCAGCATCAACTAGTTCAGAAGAAGCAGGAAGGAGGTCAGTCAGGCTCCCAAAATGCTTTAGATACTCATCTACTACGGCCTGACAATCCTTAGCTGTAGCTCCCTTGTGGTAGACCTCGTCAGCAGTCATAGCTCTCCCTCTTATAATAGAGGAAGCAGCAACGTCCTTGTAATATGCTTTTAAAGCCTCCAGCTCCTGCTCCAGCTTCTCGCTCCTCCCTTCCAGCTCCTTTTCCCTCTCCTCCAAGATGAACTTGAAATCCTCTTCTAGCTTGGATTTCAATTCAGTCACCGCTCTCTCCACCCTCTGAGCTTGCTGCTTCTTAAGGACTTCATTTTCCGCTGTCAGGTTGTTCACCTTGGCCGTAAGCAGGCCATACTTAGCAGTGAACCCTTTCACAAAGTTCTTGGCAACCAAGGCACCTTGGAGGGCCTGCGTACAGTAAGTTAGGAGGAGCGAATAGAAGGAAAACACACATAAAGGAATCTACATGAAAGAGAGAAACTAACCTGGAGGGAATGGCTAGCTACTTGACCAAGTACAACGTCAGGAGGAAGATTGTTGAGACGGTGGCTGGTCGCTGGAAAAAGCAGCTTCTCAGCATGGGGCCATATCCCTTCCCTACACCTTCCTTAGCTAGGAATATAGGTGGAAAGGATAGCTCTATGTCATCCCAGGCACGGGCTTAGCTGGCTAAGAAGATTTTGAAGGAGGAGGCATGATGACAGTAGCCTCAACAGGCCCCGAATCTGTGTTAGCAGAGCTAGCCATGCTGCTGCTGGCGGTTTTCCTCTTTGAAGCCCTTCTCTTCACCTCCTCAAATGACATATCTTTCGGACCTGTAAAGGACATAGCTAGACAAGCGTTAGACGTAGCTAGATAGGTTTCATCCTTTTAAGTATAGGAAAACCAATTATAGACACATAGGAGTAGTAGACCCTTTTGTGGCGTCGAAGGTCCTTTCCTCGATAGGGCGGCTTAGAAACTCCCTAGTTGCGTGGCTTTCAGTGATCAAAGTTACAACACATATACCTGTAGAATTCCATCCACTAAGAAGCCACTCTCCCTCTTCTCCGAGGNATGGAATGCATCCAACCTAAAAATCTACCACTTCTAGACTATTTTAAAAGCATAACCTAGCTAATAAGTAAGCTAAGTCAACATAACTCTCCCTTAACTCATTACTCTTCTATTTATGACATCATTAAATGCTAAATTAGGCATCGGAGAGCCGTTGGTGGAAACACCAACAACCGTGCCTAACATTAATTATCTTGAAGACATAACAGGGGCAGGCCCCAGATAGGCCACCTAGGAGTCCAGAAGCTCCAAACCGAGTAGCAACTAAGGCCCAGATCTCGTTCAAAGCTATAACTCTATCAAAGGGCAAGTGGATATTAGCTGGAAGCTGCCCCAACAGTCAAGCTACAATAAAACAGCCCATAGGTGGCCTACGAAATAACCTAACCACATGCCCAACAAAAGGTATGCATACAATTTCACCTAAAGCTAGGTAGAAACCATAGACACACACATATCATTGTAACACAATAAGTAGGCAATATAAACAGAAATTAGAAAGTGCATTCAAACCAAGGAAACAAAGAGTTAACAAAAGCGGTACAAATTAAAAAAGGCCTTTAGGCCATCGTCTAACAAACACAATAATAGTAAATATATTATTCAATGCATACAAGAAAAGTAAGATTTAAACATCTTCGCCAGCTACAATTCCCTCCAGCTCTCCCTCTACTTGGCTCTCAGAAGGAGGAACGACGACCTCATGAGGAGGAGTCTCCCCTACAGTGGCTGCTTCTTCCTCGCCAGCCAAGCTAGTAGCATCACCAAGGGGGCAGCATCAACTAGTTCAGAAGAAGCAGGAAGGAGGTCAGTCAGGCTCCCAAAATGCTTTAGATACTCATCTACTACGGCCTGACAATCCTTAGCTGTAGCTCCCTTGTGGTAGACCTCGTCAGCAGTCATAGCTCTCCCTCTTATAATAGAGGAAGCAGCAACGTCCTTGTAATATGCTTTTAAAGCCTCCAGCTCCTGCTCCAGCTTCTCGCTCCTCCCTTCCAGCTCCTTTTCCCTCTCCTCCAAGATGAACTTGAAATCCTCTTCTAGCTTGGATTTCAATTCAGTCACCGCTCTCTCCACCCTCTGAGCTTGCTGCTTCTTAAGGACTTCATTTTCCGCTGTCAGGTTGTTCACCTTGGCCGTAAGCAGGCCATACTTAGCAGTGAACCCTTTCACAAAGTTCTTGGCAACCAAGGCACCTTGGAGGGCCTGCGTACAGTAAGTTAGGAGGAGCGAATAGAAGGAAAACACACATAAAGGAATCTACATGAAAGAGAGAAACTAACCTGGAGGGAATGGCTAGCTACTTGACCAAGTACAACGTCAGGAGGAAGATTGTTGAGACGGTGGCTGGTCGCTGGAAAAAGCAGCTTCTCAGCATGGGGCCATATCCCTTCCCTACACCTTCCTTAGCTAGGAATATAGGTGGAAAGGATAGCTCTATGTCATCCCAGGCACGGGCTTAGCTGGCTAAGAAGATTTTGAAGGAGGAGGCATGATGACAGTAGCCTCAACAGGCCCCGAATCTGTGTTAGCAGAGCTAGCCATGCTGCTGCTGGCGGTTTTCCTCTTTGAAGCCCTTCTCTTCACCTCCTCAAATGACATATCTTTCGGACCTGTAAAGGACATAGCTAGACAAGCGTTAGACGTAGCTAGATAGGTTTCATCCTTTTAAGTATAGGAAAACCAATTATAGACACATAGGAGTAGTAGACCCTTTTGTGGCGTCGAAGGTCCTTTCCTCGATAGGGCGGCTTAGAAACTCCCTAGTTGCGTGGCTTTCAGTGATCAAAGTTACAACACATATACCTGTAGAATTCCATCCACTAAGAAGCCACTCTCCCTCTTCTCCGAGGGAGGACTTCTCCACAAAAAAGTACTTACTCTTCCAGCCCTTATCTAGCGCACCCTCATCATCCACCAGCTTATTTCCAGCTATCCTAACCTTTAAAGTGGCATACCATGGACCTACCTTTCTATTAGAATAGATTGCCATTAAATCGTCTAACCCAAAGTCTAGCTCCCACTCATTACTCTTTTCCTCGACCACCTAACAAATCCTCCAAACCAACGGTTGTAACTAACCTGGACTTAGACCTAGACGCTCAATAACAACTTTAGCTAGCCCAGTAAAAGGGTAAGAAATAAGTTTCAATTCATCAACCTTGTAAAATTTATTATCATCATACTCCTTATACTTGAAATTCCTTTCCACTCTATGAGTCCAATATAGAAATTTATTTGGACCCATGCCAGCTTCAAATTCAAGCACTTCTAGCTTAAGGTTTCGATCATTATCTATGTTCTTGACTTTTTGTTTGCGTTTTACCTTGGGATCATCAACACTTTCACTACTTGAATAATCTTTTATGATTCTTGGTTTTCTAACACTTCTGACACTCGAATTTTCCTCCTAGGAATCAGATGATTCCTTCTTCTTGGATTTCCTTTTTCTTTGTGTACTTCCAATTGTAGCAACTACTTTCATAACTTCATCCAAACGCGCCTTACGTTCGTCAATTACGTTCTGCATTCGTAGTTCTTTAGCTTGTTGCAAAGAAAGCCATTTTGTGAAATATGTAGGAATTCCATCACCATAATCTTCCATTGTTTTTATGTTTAAAGTGTTTTATTGGATCAAGAACACTTGAGAATTATATATCTCTCAACGGGAGCACCAAAAGTTAATGTGAATATTGATTGAAAAATCACCACTTACAGTCAAAGAAGTCTAGTCCTAAAATCTATAAAGAAATCACCAAGAAATAGGACTAGTTTTCGAATAATTTTAAGAATTGATTAAAACAATGAGCACCCTCAATCCTAAAACTATCCTCACTTGTGAATATAAAGCTAAATAGCAATTCACTCAAACAAACAAGAAGTAATTATTTTTGGACAAAAACAATATAAAATGCACAACATAAAAGTATTGATTTGATTACTCACAAAAACCTAAGTTGTTACAATCTAATTTAATGATATTTATAATATAACCCATCAAATAAATCCTAACAATCTTCTAAAAACCTAGGAAATCCTAAACATACTTTAAAACCACAAGAAATTTGTCCAACTTGTCCACTTGCACAAGTTGATCTTATCTATCCAATAACTTGCAATAATCAAAAGTGATTTAGATTCTAATCTAACAAACTAACTCTCTAACAAACAATATAATCATCATAAAATACAACAATAATCATGGAACATGGAAAGAGCCCAAAACCCTTAAAAATCGTCAAAATACTTGCCACCTTATGCTTCAATATTTTGCGCAGTTTTCAAGAAATTACTTCAAATGAGGACGACTCGTCTATTCATCCTATGGGGTACAACGGGCCCAGTTGGATATCTTGGGTAGAGGGTGGCCATTCAGCATTCTACCATAAGATTTGTTACTCCTCATGACCCTCCTACTTCCATGATGGATTTAGGGGGATTGATGACTGATTTGGGTGTTACGCGGTACGGAGGTCTAACACCCTGGAATTTCTTAACTTTCTCCTTTTCATTCGGGAAATATAACATAAAATGATAGAAAAATAATAATAAATGTACTTCCTACTTAACTAGGAAAACCCAAAGTATTACCGCCGCCGTGATAACGGCTAAGGCTTCTATAAAAGTACTACAACGGAAGTCTTTTATTATAAACCTAATTAAAACTAAAAGAACTTTCATAACAAAAACCTAACATTTTATTACAATTCTGAACAGTATTAACGACCCTTCAAAACCAAATAAACTTTAAACATCGAAATCCAAAAGTCAACAATAACAATAAATAGAAAGTCTACATAAGCTAAGAAAACAACAAAGCAGGCACTTATCACTCAATCCCAGTATGATTGACTCTACCCACTTGTACCTGTAGCTTTCTCTTTATTCTAGACAACTACTTGCCATCGAAATATGGCGTTGTAGGGCTAAGTCAATGACAAAGCCATGCACACAAAACACAAACAGTCACCAAAGCCAAGTAAATATATACCACAGACTAGGTAAAATATGACTGACAACAAAGTAAAAGAAAAGAATGAACAACACATACTTCTTACCATTGTCATCACTACATACCTGTACTAGACTCATCAATTTAAAATTATTTATTATGTTTTGATCTTTGGATTTCGCATCGAACGGGTTTCCTTTCCTTAACAACCGCCGTAATGGGAACCAACTTAGGAGCAACTCCAAGAAAGTATTACCTATATCACATTAAGTGACGGAATTCCGACACATTTCATAATATAAAAGAGTACAACGTCTTCTACCCTATTAGATGTAAATTTGCCCATAACTCCCCCAATTGCTCATAGTCAAGGTATATACATTCCAAGAGTTTTGCTGCGAATCCTCTTTCACTTTACGTGATTAACAAGTTTAGCAAATGTTATTACTCACACAAAAAATCACATAGAAACATACACGACAACAATAAATACCATATATATTATCTTGTTTATAATGTGATTATAAGGTTAATTTTGTGTGTCTTTTATTATATTTTAACTTCCTTTATTTAACTATTTGCTCATTTGTGTGAATAAATATTCACTAACTACCTTTCTTAGCTTGTTGATCAATTAATTAATCAACTAAACTGCTTTTCATTTCTTCTTTATTGACTACTAGTCAAAACTTCAAAAATAATTTAGCATTCCAATTTTCATGATGTAAATATAATACAATAAATACGGAATGTCAACTTGATATACGAAACATACTTTTCATACATTCATGTGAACATAACTTCTCATACAAGTCATCTGAAATCAACCAAGCATCACCTTTTAAATGTCAATAACATATAGCATGGAAAATCAACAAATCTAGCATGAACTCTATTTATATAGTTTCCTTTAGTACTTACGTACCATGTGTTATAATGGTGATCCGCCACTAATTCTATAAATCACTCAAGTCGAATTCTCCTGCATAGGAAAATCGAAACTAATTAAAAACAACATTGACTAACTTCTACAAGAACTCTAAACTAACTATTTACATTGGAATTGAAACTTGTCCAAAACCTTCCCTATATGGTCTTAATTAAATTCCATGCTTTATTTTATTATTTCCTTTGCAAAACACCTAATTTTCTATTATTTTCTAAAAATGGCAGCTATGTCAAGATGCTTAAAAACTCTTTACAAAACTCTTACAAACCTCTCTATATATTATAATTTGACCCTAAAACAATCGATTCACGTCCTAAGATCAATATATAATATTTTAGTGTGTTAAAAACAATCATAACTTATTATTTCATGTGTTACTATTTTTTGTTATGCATGAACACATGTTAATAAAAATCTACAGCAATATACTTTAATTTAAAACTCATATGAACCTTGTTAAAACTTCATAATTCAAGAATAAAACATTTAATCTCATACTATCATAAAACATATAATGTATGCATTAAAATTATTTTTCATACACAAAAAGATGTTCAGAATATTTTTACTCTTAATTTTCATGCTTTTAAAAATTTGACAGCAATATAACTTACTTTAAAACCATTAAAAACAATTCTAAACTTCATGAAATCATCACACATTAATACTACAACAATCTATGCTCATAATATAAAAAGTTTACAGTGTTAAAATCATAAAACTAATACTTTTCATAAACTTTATAAACCCTAATTTTTATAGATTCATGAACCTTATATACATGAATTTTAATTTCTAAAAACATGATCATAACATATAAAACATGATTACAACTATAAAACATGCTTAAACATAATTATAAACATGAATTTTGCAAGATTGAAATGAAAAGAAAAGAGGAGAAAAAGTTATATATATATATATATATATTAGGGTCTAAAAAAACCAAGGTGGAGGAAGAGAGGTGGGCAGCGGGTGGCAGCCAGCGAGCAGGTGGTGGTGCCAGGGAGAAGTCTTGGTGGCGAGGGAGAACGGCGACGAGGGGCGAAGGGAGGAGATTGCGGAAAAAACTTTTTTTTTTTTTTTTAAATCATTCGCCCCTT
This sequence comes from Suaeda aralocaspica, assembly GCA_016808085.1. Classification (NCBI taxonomy): domain Eukaryota; kingdom Viridiplantae; phylum Streptophyta; class Magnoliopsida; order Caryophyllales; family Amaranthaceae; genus Suaeda; species Suaeda aralocaspica. The sequence continues at coordinate 591,059 of PYUH01004029.1, read as the reverse complement.
TCTTTTTTTAAATCCTAAATCACAAATTGCACTTTCTAAATCTGAAAATTTTGGTTTTCAAGGGTATTTTGGGCTTAAATTCGGTTTTGTTTAAATTACATATATACCCTTAATGCTTGAAATTACTTTTGTGCCCTTATTTTAAAACAATTAAGGAAACTTTTAAAATTTGAAAATTATAAACTTCTTAAAATATTTAATAAAGTTTAATGTAACCTGAATAAATAACTTATAAACTTTACAAATCCTAAAAATAATTATTTTAAGTAACAACTGATTAAATTTTCTTTCTTTAGTTTATTTATTAAACTAAATTTTCAATAAAAATACTACAAATAGTCAAATAAAATATGAAAATACTCTCATAAAATATAGAATTAAAATCTTAAAATAGGTAAAAATTAAATATGGTGTATTACCAGAGGAGATACCAGCATACCCTAGTCCACGCTGGTTTATTGTCATGATCCTTACTAGCATAATTTACTTCGGTTCAAGGGACATCTTACTTCAGAGCCAACTGTGAGTTCATGACTTTCATGTGGATTTTTCTATTTCATATGTTGCTGATTATTCATAAAATTTCTGGTTTCTTCTTTTTGATTTTGTAGAAGGATTACCATAAAGGAAACCTCCTTGATGTTGACTTGACCATTACTTATTAGACCTCGAGAGGGGAGTGCTCTCACACTATCCTAAATAGCGAGGGGGGGGGGGGGAGATACACTTCCTTTGGGCTTTACCCATCTAAGAACTATTTCAACTTTCATTTTACCCCTGTCTCTTTGTTTTATCTAATAAATCTTTATGCTTTGCACTTGGACCAAGATGGTACAAAGAAGGTCTTGAGAGGTGTGGTCAATCTCAAGCGGTTAGTGGGAAAATTGCTGTCCCACATTAGCTGCACAAACCTGACTTCTAATGTGAGCATATCTCTATACATACTATTTTTCCATGATTTTATATTGGTCTTTGTTGTGCTAATAATTGTTTTCCCCTTCTTTGTAGGTGCGAGATTCTGCTAGTAGGAGAGTGTTTGAGACTGGTAGGCCTTCTGGGACTAGGGCAGATCTAGGTGCCGCTGAACACGGGGTTGGTTCTACTGCCTCTGGCTCTCGATCTAGTGCAGGTCGGTCTGGGTCTCGGAGAGGTGCAGGTGCGTCGCGGCGCGGTTCTGGTGCTTAAGGCTCCAAAGGGGGTGGTGATACCAAAGTGCTCGGTTCAGCTGTTTCCGAGACGAGTAGGAGGTATACATGTTCCCGGAGGAGCCGATAAAGTTGCTAGCCTCGTTCTGAGGAGGGTCGCCGGAGGACTTGAGATGCCATGAGTGAGGTTCCTAGACTGTCTATGAGGAGGAGTGTTCCAAGGAGTCGAAGTCATCAGTTGACTTTAGATGAGATAGATTCGGGTACCTCCCTAGGCAAACTTTTTCCCTCAGCAGGAGCCTGTACATTTGATGGCACATATATTTAGTCCTTCAACCCAGGGTACATCGCAGCAAGTCACCCCATATAGTCAGGATGACAGTTTGCACCATTTCATTCAAGGGGCACGAGTAGAGGGGTGGAATCCTCAAGGGGGTGATTACGAGAACTCTCTCTGTATTCGTTGTGTATACCTTTTGTTGATATGAGGATGTGTATGTTACATTATTGTATGCATTACAAACTAGATTTTTATGCTTTACTATTTACAATGCAACTCTTTACAATGCAACATTTTACAATGCAATGACTCATTACAATGCAAAATAATCCTAAAGCAAACACAAAAGCAGGCGAAACGGGTGAATAAAGTGGATATGAATAAATTGGATGTTTAGGTGACTCGAAATATGTGGAAGTTAAGGAAACGCGAGTGGGGGAGTAAAGGAAATATTGTGTGTAAAAATGAAACTCGTGTGCAGGTTCGCATGGCGTGCGCACCTATATACGGGTTTCTACCCAGTTTTCTTGTCCAATTTCGCCCCTTGGAGTCCTATAAACTCCCCTTTGGCTTGTGGTTCAATTGCACAATGAAATCAAACAATCCTCTCAAATTTCTTTTAATCTCTCTTTTCTTTCTCATTTTCTTACTTTCTTTTGATTTTTAATTGTTTGAAATTTGAAAATCATGTCTAATGTTGTAGATAAGTTAAGGTTGTGGTGGAGCACACTTTCTCACAAGGACAAGGAGTTGGAAGAGGCTGGGCGTGGTGGTCTGCTCTCCTTGAGGTCAATCCAAGAAGACACTTGCCTTCTGAGAACGGTGATGAGCTATTGGGATGTCAAAGCCCATTGTTTCCACTTTCATGAGAGGGAACTTGTCATACTCCCGAAAGAAATTGGGGATATTTGTGGTCTATCCTATATGTGTAACCCTTGTCTCCTTAGTTTCATGGAACATGGGGAAGACGACATGATGTCATTCTTCGGGCTTGATGAAAAATCAGCAAATTGGATGGTTCATGGGGAATGCATCGTTCTCCTTCTTCTTGTTGAGCATTTTTACACCATGGAGCATGCTTGAGGTCAATACAATTTTGGGTACTTGTATTTTGCTTATTTTCTCGCTTCTTATTTATGGGAGATGTCTCTCCTGATGGGAATATGAGGCTTATAGTTCTGATGGAGGAGTTCGTGCTTCCTATTCCACTTTGAGTCAGTGAACTGCTCACTTCCCTTAATCAAATCAAGAGGAATCTAAATGCTCCAATGTCAGGATGCCCTATCTTTCGTCAGATATGGCAACCTTTTTTTTAGTTAAACATCACATTTTTCAATCATCTTTTTTTTAAAGGTTTCTAACACATTTGTTACAATGAATGATAGGTGTGGATCATGGAGCATTTGAGCTTGCTCGAGCCCCCAGTTAACCCGCTTATGGACACTCCAAGGGGACTTTTCTCGAAAAGGAGAATCCACAAGTGTACCCCTACTCATGACTGGTATATAGTGCTTGCTGTTGAGGCTTTGCTGTGATGTTCATGGTTTCATGGTGGAGAATCGAGTAGATAAGATATTCGACAAACTCCTTCTTAATTAGAATTCCGAGTTTGACTGTTCTGACCTTTTATTGCCTGGGGTGAGTAATGAGGCAGTTCGGTCGGAGGTAGTTTATCCCTATACTTATGATGGTCGACCCTGGCTAGCTGATCCTTACTTTGAGTTACGCTCACACTTGGGAAACTCACTGGAACTCGATGCCCATGATGAAGTTGACTCCTTTGAAGGAAGAAGACTTGACTGTTTCTAGACACTTCTTGGTATGGATGAGGAGTGACTCTCCTGTGCGTAGGATTAAGGCTAGAAACACTGAGAAAGCTGAGCTTCAGGCTATGATTGCTGACTCTTCGAGTCGTGCATATATCAATGTGTCCGTTAGAGACCGGCTCGGTCCTAAGAAGGCCCTGGTATGGAAACGACTCAAGAGGCTTCCTCCTAGACTTGAGAGTGAGAAGAAGGTGAAGGGGACTCAAAGAAGAAGAAGAAGAGGAAGAAGACCCATGGGGCTAAGGAGATTGTGGAAGGAAGTGGAGAGAGTGAAGAAAAGGCCTAGAGGAGATGCCTAAGAGCATGACTGTTGCATTTCACATGTTTACTTTTTTAAATGATATTGATATATTTAGCATTTGTGTTAGTTATCATTGTAGTCGATCTTCATTATCATGTTTTAAATTTTATGGAGTAGCATGTGGTGCCCATGTTATGAACTTTGAAATTGAAATAAAAATGTTTTATTATCGATTTGCAAGTACAAGTACAAGTTTTTATTTTTTATATTTTATTTTAACAAGTTAAAATCAAATGAAGACGAAATTCAATTAATACAATGATTGTAATACAGAGATGTTTTTATTTTATTATTTGGGCCGCGCCTCGGATCGAGGTTACCTACGTATCCCTTTGCAGAGAATCAAGCTACTCATAGTTCTATGTTTGGAATGATCTAAGGATTTATACATAGTACTTCGTCAACTGGTCGAGGTTACTTAGATTGTAGAAGCTTTCACTGTCTATGTATGTTAACTCAACTGTGCCACCTGTTAGACTCTTCTTTACAATGTAAGGACCGGTCTAGTTCGGACAGAATATACCGTCTTTCTAAGAGCTTGGAGAACTTAGTAAACCTCCTTAATGTCTCGGTCGTTAACACGTTTGTTGAAGTGACGCTCTATTCTTCTTTGGTAGACTTGTACATGGTTGAGAGCTTTGAGCCTTTTCTCGTCCAATAAAACCAAGGCATAGTATCTAGCCCTCACCCATTCTGCTTCCAGTAGCTGACTTACCTAGACAAATCTAAGTGAGGGAATTTCGAATTCTAGTGGTTGTACTGCTTCCATACCATAGACAAGGGAGAAAGGACTAGCTCCTGTTGAAGTTCGGATAAAAGTACGATATCACCACAAGACAAAAGCAATTGAGAGGCCAATCCTTGTAAGTTTCTGTCATCTTAGAGATAATCGTCTTGATGTTCTTGTTAGCAGCTTCTACTGCACCATTAGTCTGTTGTCGATAAGGTGAAGATCTGTGATGCTAGATTTTGTTGTTTGTTAGTACACTTTCATATTCGCTTGGAAATGAGAACCATGGTCACTAATGATTTCAAGTGGAACCCCATAACGAAAATTGATATTTGTTTCGATGAATTGAGCAACCTACTTAGCATGGAGACTTTAAAACGAAGTTTCTTTAACCCGTTTGGTGAAATAGTCGATGGCTACTAGGATCAATTCATGACCTCCATGTCCGGCGGTGTTACTTTGCGTATGTTATCGATTCCCAAAGTTGAAAATGGCCAAGGTGAAACGAGAGTATGAAGTAGTGATGGAGGGATATGTTGAGCATTCGAATATCTTTGGCAAGTATCATAATGCTTTACATACCTGTGATAGTCATCTTCCATTGTAGTCCAACGGTAGCCTAACCCGACTATTTTCATAGCAAACAATCGACCATTCATGTGAGGTCCGCACTCTACGATGTAAACTTCATCCATGATTTTGTGAGTGTCGCCTTGAGAAATACAATGAAGGTGTAGTCCATTGTAACGTGTCTTGTATAAATCCACACTTTGCATGATGAATTGTGAGGTTAACAATCTCAAGGGTTGCTGTTCTTTGTTTACAGTGTTCGGAGGATATTACTTGTGCAGCAAATGATTCTTAATATATGTGTACCCCGGTTCATGTGTGCAGCAAATGATTCTTAATATATGTGTACCACGATTCTTAGTGCGATTGTGCACCTCGCTAATCATGGAGTGATGTGCTGGTTCCTTCGTTCTTTTGATGACTAATGGCATGTGTGATAGTGAACTTGGGATTCTAACCATAGAAGCAAGTCGAGCTAAAGCATCGGCAAACTGATTGTCTTCTCTTGTTATGTATGTGTATTCAACGTCTTCGATCTTTGAAGCAACCTTTTCGACATGTATTTGATATGGAGCAAGACTTTCACTTCTAACTTTCCATTTATCCGAGATCCGATTAATGATGAGTGATATATGGATGAATCCCCATACACCTTAACTTTTGAACATCTAGGGCAACTACCGGTTCAAGTCCTATGATACACGCATCATATTTGGCGCATTGTTGGTGACATCAAAGTCCAGTTTTACTGAGATAGGATTGTGCTCCTCCATAGGAGATATGAGAAGTACACCTACCCCGTAACCTTGCTTGTTTGAGCAACCGTCGAAATATAATGACCAGCTTTCCTCTTCGGTCATCGTTAATTCCTCATATGGAATTTCAGAATCCTTAGGGTGAGGCTTGTTTGGAAAATCCACTAAGAAATCTGATATAATATTGCCTTTGATAGATTTCTTGGGTGTGAATTTGAAATCAAATTCGGCTAACATAGCCATCCACCTTGCTATTCGTCCATTGACAATGAGCTTATCGAATACATATTTGAGAGGATCTGCTTTACTTACTACATGGACGTTGTGAGTGAGGAGATAATGTCTTAGACTCTTTCTGGCACATAAAAGTGGTAAATATAATTTTTCTAGGGCGGAATATCGTTCATCATATTAAAGAAACTTCTTGCTTAGTGATGCAAATATCAATGACAAGATTGACAATGTAATCAATTTGAATGTCAATGATAAGATTAACAATGATGCAATCAGCTTCGAGGTTTGAATGTGAATGGCAAGGAGGCAACCATAGGTGAACTAATTGCTTATGGGTGCATCAAGGGTTGGGATTTGCGTGTGTATCAAGCCATATGGGTGGATACAAGCCACATGGGTGCATCAAGGGTTGGGATTTGCGTGTGTATGATCACACACACCTAGGGTGGCACGCAAATCAAGGAAAGAATGGTGGATTTTGGGGAACAAGATGTTTTTTGCCTATGGATTTTTTCCCACTTCATTTGCTAGGGTTTTTCTCATTTTAGGCATTGAATTGAGTCTTTTATTTCTTGGTGAGTCTTGATCATCATTTACAACCTTAAAGACATGAGAAATGACTTCTTGAAGGTTTCTTGATTAAAAGATTGGATCTTGAAAGGTTTCTTGAAGATTTGAAGCAAAATCTTGAAAATGCGCAAAAATTGAAGCACATTTCTTGGGCGGAAATTTTGGAGATTTTATTTGGTTTTGGGTTCTTTGATTTTTTTATGTATTTCTGGTTGTAATTTGTTTATTATCTTGTTTTTTAGGTTGTTAGGAAGTTTGTTTAGATAATGTTGTTAGAGTTTGTTAGCAAGATAAGATCAAGATGCAGTGATGATGTGGCAATCTTATCTTGTGAGTCATGTTGGAGTCTTTAAGGGGGGCGTTTTTTAATGTGTTGTGCGTGTGTTTTAGCTCTTTTGGTTAGGATTTTTGTTGACGATTATTTCTATAAATAGTGTCAATATTAGCTTGTAAAATTAGATTGAGTTTAATAAAAAAAAGTTTGTTTGCTTACACTAAAACGAAAGTCCGAAAATTTTGTTGAGTTGGTGACTAATTCCTTTATACTCTTGTGAGATTAATTAGTGGCTTTGAGGGTGCTTAGGCTTTAAACAAAGACTATTAATCAACCTATATTCAAAAATTTTGGTGGCTTAGACTTTAGGAATTCGTAGGTTTAGTCTTACCTTTGTGAGTTTTGAATTCATATGAAAATTCACATCAAATTTGGTGCTTTCATTGAGAGAACGTTTAATCTCAAGTGTTTGTGAATCTATTAATCACTCTAACCAAAGTTGCTATGGAAGGTGGGGATGAAGGTGTTCCTGCAAATTTTCAGAGAGGATTGTCCTTAGAACAAGCTAAGGAAATCAAGAGAGACAATGAGATTAGAGAATTACGAGCCATGCTAGAGGAAGTCATGAATTTTGTGAGTGGGAAATCGAAATCTAATAAAAAGGGGCACGAAATTGATGAATCTAATTCAAGAGCCAGTGATGAAGATTCAGGAAGAAGTGCACACAAACCTAGGTGTGTATATGACACTAGTTTCAGTGATGAAGATGATCGAAAAAGACACAGAAAACGTGATAAACCGAAAGATGATGATCGTAGCCTAAAATTGAACGTTCCTGAGTTCAGTGGCAGTCTAGATCCTAAATTTTTCCTTGATTCGCTAAGGAGAACTGAAAGATTCTTCAATTACAAAGAATATGATGATCATAAAGCCTTCAGGGTGGCGAAATCGAAGTTCACTTCCTATGCTAGCTTATGGTGTGAAGGGCTACAAAGGAAACGAAAAAAAGAAGGTAGATCGAAAATTGTGTCTTGGCACAAATTGAAGAGGGAATTGAGGAAGAAATTTTTTCCACATGAGTATGAACAAAACAAATTCTTGAAGATGCATGCCTATGCATGCCTTAAAGCAATGGCAGAAGAGTGTGGAAGGATATATCTATGACTTAGAAAAGATGCTGATATGTGATCTGGAAGAAAGGAAGATCATAAGGTTGCTCGATTTGTTGCAGGATTAGATGACTCCATCAGGGAGAAAGTGGAGTTGCAACCTTATTGGACTTATGAGGAAATCTGTAAAGTGGCACTCAGAGTGGAAAAACATGGGAATTCAAAGAAGCCAAAAGCATTCTTTAAGTCCGATGAGTCTAAAAAGCAAAAGGAGGTGGTGTATTCCAAAACACCAAGTGCTAAACCTAGTTTTGACAACTTAAAAAGGGGAACCGCTCCAGTAAAACTACCTGCAATTCTTGATGAGAAGAGGAAGTGCTTCAATTGTCAAGGTTATGGACACCTACAATGCAATTGCCCCAGTTCCAGGGCTACTACTGTTAGGAAAGAATAGGAGATTGAAGATGCTTACTTGGATGTTCTTATTGATGAAGGGAAGGAAAAGTAGTAATGATATGGAGGAAGTAGAGGTTGAGACGTAAGGTTAGGCATTAGTGCTCAGGAGGGTTCTTCAGACTAAGCCAACGCTAGTCGAAGAGAACCAGAGGAACAAAATTTTCGCGACCAGATGCAATGTACAAGGCAAGCTATGTGACGTGATTATTGATAGTGGCAGTTGTACTAATGTGGTCTCTACCTTACTGATTCAGAAACTTGACTACCCTACACATAACCATCCTCAACCTTACAAGCTACATTGGCTAAGCAAAACTAGTGATGTTAAGGTAACCAAACAAGCCCTGGTCAATTTCAAAATGTGTCAGTTAGAGGATTTTGTATTGTGTGATGTTTGCCCTATGGATGATTGTCATATATTACATGGTAGACCCTGGCAATATGATAGATTTGTAAAGTATGATGGGGGAACCAATGTCGATGTCATCAGAAAACAGGAAAATGACAAGCCAGTTGCTTTGAAACCTCTTAAAGTGGCGCAAGACAGGAAGCAATTGAATATGGAAAACAAAAAGGGAGTGTTCTTGTCAAACCCTAAGGAGTTGGAGAAGGAATTATCTAATTGCCAGCAAGTGTTCCTATTAATGGCCAAGGAAGTGAGAGTTAAAACTTCAGCAATCCCACGAATTCTTCAACCATTATTGAAAGAATTCGAAGATGTATTTAATTTCCAAATGATTTTCCATCAGCATTGCCTCCCAATCGGGGAATTGAACACCAGATTGACTTGATTCTAGGTGCGCAGATTCCTAATAAAACAGCATACCGGCCCGATGAGACTAAGGAAATACAAAGGCAGATTGAGGAGTTAATGCAAAGGGGGTATGTTAGGGAGAGTATGAGTCCGTGTGCCATGCCAACGCTGATTGTTCCTAAGAAAGACGGATCCTGACGCATGTGCATTGATTCTAGGGCCGTCAACAACATCACAATCAAGTACAGGTTCCCAATCCCCAGGCTGGACGATTTATTGGATGAATTGTATGGCTCACAGGTGTTTTCGAAAATCTATTTCAGGAGTGGGTATCATTACGCATGAGGGAAGGAGATGAGTGGAAAACAGCTTTCAAAACTAAATTAGGTCTCTATTAGTGGTTATTCATGCCTTTTGGACTCACCAATGCACCTAGTACTTTTATAAGGCTCATGAATGAAGTTTTCAAACCATATTTGGGTAAGTTTGTTGTTGTTTACTTAGATGATATACTGATTTATAATAGAAGCAATGGCAATCATCTACAACATCTAAGGTAAGTTTTTGAAATTCTGAGGCAACAAAAACTCTTTGGGAAATTGGAGAAGTGCTACTTTATGGTGAGCAGCGTCACCTTTTTGGGGTATGTGGTTTTGAAAGATGGAGTTTCGGTGGATCAGTCTAAGGTTGAAGCAATCAAATCATGGCCAACACCCACGAATGTCACAGAGGTTCGTTCTTTTGATGGGTTGGCTTCATCCTACAGGAGGTTTGTCAAAACCGTCTCATCAATTGTTGCTCCTATGACTGAACGCATTAAGAAGGACAATAAATTTGAGTGCACCAAGAAGGCGCAGAAGGCTTTTGAAAAGATAAAGGATATGTTATGCCAAACACCTGTTCTTACATTGCCTAATTTCACAAAAGCGTTTTGAAGTTGAAACGGATGCATGCAATGTGGGAATTGGCATAGTTTTAGTGCAAGGGAAGCGACCAAAAGCCTATTTCAGTGAGAAATTGAATGGAGCTAGGTTAAATTATTCCACTTATGATAAAGAATTTTATGCAATTATTAGAGCTCTGGATCATTGGAGTCATTATTTAAGACCTAATCATTTCATTCTGCATTTTGATTATGAAGCAAGAAAACATATCAATGGTCAGCAGAAACTAAATCCTAGACATTCCAAGTGGGTTGAGTTCCTTCAATACTTTCATTTTTCCTCCAAATATATACAGATGGTCAACAGATGCGCTTTCTAGGAGGTATGTACTGATTAGTGTTTTGAATTGCAAGTTGTTGGGTTTAGAACTAATCAAGACATATTATGAATATGATGTGGATTTTGAAACTGTATACAACTATTGGAGAGTGGAGTAGTTGGATCTTATATGTTGCATGATGGATTCCTATTTAAAGGGAACCAGCTGTGTGTGCCTAAATTTTCAATTAGAGAATTTCTAGTAAGAGAGGCGCATGGACGAGGTGTTGTAGGGCATTTTGGGGTTGCTAAATCATTGAGCATGTTGAAAGAACATTTTACTGGCCTAAAATGATTGGAGATGTGGAAGCTGTGATATCTCAATGTGCTATATGTCAGAAGGGCAAGGCAACATTTCTTCAGGGTCTATATACAGCATTACCAGTTCCCGATGGTCCCTGGGAACATGTATCAATGGATTTTATTGTTGGACTGCCTAGAACTACACGAAATAAGGACTCATTATGGTGGTTGTTTTGATGGTTTTTTGAATACCAAGAGTGAACTGTTGCGCCTAATATTCTTCCTTACTCTAGTGAAAGCTCATGTAATAACTTGAAATGAGATGTTTTATTGTCTCTTATTGGTTTCTGATTTACAGAGAGGACTGGAATCATCTATGTTTGTTCTGCTTTGACGTGTAGTTTGACAACAACACTCATTGTCCGAAATAGTCCTGAAGTTGCCTCTTCAGCTGCTCTTTTTGGTTTGATTGGTGCCTCAGTTTCAAGGCTTACTCGAGACTGGAAATCTTTCGATGAGAAGGTTCTCTTTCCCTTTTCAGACACGCATCCTTTTTCTTTTTACACTTCGGAACTGATGTGAATTTTTGTATGAATTCAAAAACTCTCAAATGTAAGACTAAACCCACGAATTTCTAAAGGCTAAGCCACCAAAATTCTTGAATTTAGGTAGATTAACTAGTCTGTGATGAAAGCCTAAGCACCCCCAAAGCCAGTAATCAATCTCACAAGAGTATAAAGAAATTAACCACCAACTCAACAAAAATTTCGAACTTTTGTTTCAGAGTAAACAAACAAACTTTTTTTTCTTATTAAACTCAATCAGATTTTTTACCGCCTAATCTTGAGACTATTTATAGGAATAATCATCAACAAAATCCTAACTAAAAGAGCTAAAACAGACGCACAACACACTAAAAAACGCCCCCCTTAAAGACTCCAACATGACTCACAAGATAAGATTGTCAAATCAACACTGCATCTTGATCTTATCTTGCCAACAAACTCTAACAACATTATCTAAACAAGAAAATATCATAACAAACTTCCTAACAACCTAAAATAAAAGAAAATAAACAAATTACAACCAGAAATACATAACAAAAATCAAAGAACCCAAAACCAAATAAAATCTCCAAAATTACCGCCCAAGAAATGTGCTTCAATTTTTGCGCATTTTCAAGATTTTGCTTCAAATCTTCAAGAAACCTTTCAACATCCAATCTTTTAATCAAGAAAGCTTCAAGAAGTCATTTCCCATGTCTTTAAGGTTGTAAATGATGATCAAGACTAACCAAGAAACAAGAGACTCAATATCTAAAATGAGAAAAAAACCCTAGCAAATGCAGTGGGAAAAAACCCATAGGCAAAAACCATCTTGTTCCCCAAAATCTACCATTCTTTCCTTGATTTGCGTGCCACCATAGGTGTGTGTGATCATACATACGCAAATCCCAACCCTTGATGCATCCATATGGCTTGTATCCCCATAAGCAATTAGTTCACCTCTAGCTGCATCGTTGCCATTCACATTCGAACCTTCGAAGTTGATTGCATCATTGTTAATCATGTCATTGACTAAAAATTCGATTGTGCTCCCGGGAGTATATCTCTTGATATACTCCTGTTTTAAGAAGATATAAAACATTAGTTCAAAAATATAAAACATTGGTTCAAAATTATTTAGGATAAAACATTTGCTTAATTCTATAAAACAATGGTTCAAATATTTGTCTAATAGAACACTTACTGAATTTCATAGAACATTGGTTGTGATAATTTTTAGATAAAACAATTTTCTAGTGTTTGTTTTATTATTAATTATATTTTAATAATATATAATTTGACATGTTTGTTTTCTTATATTTTATGTTCTAAAATATATAGTTGATGTTTTAAAGTTTCATATAAAACACAAATTAAATCTTATATTAGTTAATGTTTTATTATGCTAAATTACAAAATTTATTTTTTAATATACATTCATTATTTTATTAAATAATATTAATGTTTTATAATATTATGCGATGTTTTATAAAATTTTATTATGTTAGTTTTAGCTTACGATCTATAATGTTTTATCTTTTTTTACCAATTGTTTTATTATAAAATGCAAATGTTCTAGTTAAACTATACGTATTTAACATTGAACACTTGTTTGTTAGAAATCAACTGTATGTTTTATAAATATTATACTGTGTTTTATAAATTTTTGTTTTGTTGAGTATAACTTATGCTATATTATAGTCAATATTTTTGTTCTATTAGGTTTTTATTATTATATCGATTGTTTTTTGTTTAACTAAAGAAGTTTAATTCAATTAATTTAGAAATCAACTGTATTGTTTTATTATCTTAAATTAGAAATTGTGTTTTTTTATATACATCTATTGTTTTATTAGATAACATAATTGTTTTATTATAATTTTTTCACTAATTAAATTTTAATTATTTTTCAACAGGAGTATATGAATGCAGCAGATGATGCAACTATTTGTCATTCAAGCAATCCAAGTTCTACATTTCAGATTTCTGTACCAGATTCATATTTTGGAGTCAACAATATAACTTAGCTATACATATATTTTTTATTCATGTTTTTCTTATCATACGTTAATGTTTTGTAGCAGTTAATGTTTTACAAATTGTACTTATTGTTTTGTTTTCTATATATGATCAATGTTCTATGAAAAATACTTGATGTTTTATTTTTGTAAAAACGGGTGTATATCTCTAGATATACACCCGGGAGCACAGTCCTCGGATTGGTCATTGATATTCAAATTGATTACATTGTCAATCTTGTCATTGATATTTGGATCATCCTCCCCTTCTTCAAAAGAGTTTTCCCTCAAACGTCGAAGTTACTCATTAGGAATGTATGGAGATAAATCGCCTATATTAAAAGTAGCATGAACTCCATAATCTCCTGATAACTCAAGCTGATAAGCATTATCACCAACTTTTTTCAAAATTATGAATGAACCATCACAACTAGGCATCAATTTATCTTTTCTCTGGTTAGGAAATCGTTCCTTCCTTAGCTTAACCAAACCAAATCACCTTGCTGATATTGACGTTGGCTCTTGTGCTTATTTGCGCGAGTTTTGTATTGGTCATTCACCTTTTCAATTCCTGCTCTGACCTGGGCATGTAATTTTTGCATGCATTGGACTTTATGCAAAGCAGTCTTATGAACTAACTCACCTTTAGGAATACAAATGAAATCAATTGGCATCATGGGATTGATTCCATAAATAACTTCAAAGGGTGAATGTTTAGTTGCATAAGTACGTGATCTGTTATAAGTGAACTCAGCATGCGCAAATTTTAAGTCCGAATCTTTCTGAGTTTTGCTTACCAATCCACGCCGTAGTACTTCCAGAGTCCTGTTTGTTACCTCAGTTTACCAATCAGTTTGTGGATAATAGGAAGTAGTAAAAAGCAATTTGGTTCCAACAAGCTTCCACAAGGACTTCCAAAAATAACTCATGAATTTTGAATCTTTGTCACTGACAATGGTTTTAGGTATCCCATGCAATCGTATTACATCCCTAAAATATATCTCTGCAACATTAACGGCATCATCAGGCTGATGGAAAGGGGTCAAATGTGCCATCTACGAAAATCTGTCCACCACCACCATAATAGAGTCCTTATTTCATACAGTTCTAGGCAGACCAACAATGAAATCCATTGATACATCTTCCCAGGGACCATCAGGAACTCGTAATGGTGTATATAGACCCTGATAAAATGTTGCCTTCGCCTTCTAACATATAGCACATTGAGATATCACAGCTTCCACATCTCCAATCATTTTAGGCCAATAAAAATGTTCTTGCAGCATGCTTAATGATTTAGCAATCCCAAAATGTCCTGCAAGACCTCCTCCATGCGCCTCTCTGACTAGAATTTCGCTAATTGAACACTTAAGCACACACAACTGGTTCCCTTTAAATAGGAATCCATCAAGCAACACATAAGAGCCAACTACTCCACTCCCTTATTGTTGCATCACAGGACCAAAATCCACATCATATTCATAATATGTCTTGATTAGTTCCAAACCCAACAGCTTGCAATTCAAAACACTAATCAGTACATACCTTCTAGAAAGTGCATCTGCTACCACATTTGACTTGCCATCTTTATATTTGGAGGAAAAATGAAACGATTGAAGGAACTCAACCCACTTGCCATGTCTAGGATTCAGTTTCTACTGACCATTGATATGTTTCAGTGCTTCATGATCAGAATGCAGGATGAAATGATTAGGTCTTAAGTAATGACTCCAATGATCCAGAGCTCTAACAATTGCATATAACTCTTTATCATAAGTTGAATAATTCAACCTAGCTCCGTTCAATTTCTCACTCAAATAGGCAATTGTTCGTTTCCCCTGCACTAAAACTACGCCAATATCCACATTGCTTGCATCTGTTTCAACTTCAAATGGTTTTGTGAAATTAGGCAATGCAAGAATAGGTGTATGGCATAACAAATACTTTATCTTTTCAAAACCCTTCTGCGCCTCCTTGGTCCACTCAAATTTCATGTCCTTCTTAATGCATTCAGTCATAGGAGCAACAACTGATGAGAATTTTTTGATAAACCTCCTGTAGAATGAAGCCAATCCATGAAAAGAATGAACCTCTGTGACATTTGTGGGTGTTGGCCATGATTTGATTCCTTCAACCTTAGACTGATCCACTGAAACTCGATCTTTCGAAACCACATATCCCAAAAAGGTCACGCTGCTCACTATAAAGTAGTACTTTTCCAATTTCCCGTAAAGTATTTGTTGTCTTAGAGTTTTGAAAACTTGCCTTAGATGTTGTAGATGAACGTCGTTGCTTCTCAGTATATCTAAGTAAACAACAACAAACTTACCCAAGTATGGTTTCAAAACATCGTTCATGAGCCTCATAAAAGTACTAGGTGTGTTGGTGAGTCCAAAAGGCATGACTAACCACTCATAGAGACCAAATTTAGTTTTGAAAGTTGTTTTCCACTCATCTCCTTCCCTCATGCGGATCTGATGATACCCACTCCTGAAATCAATTTTGGAAAACATCTGTGAGCCATACAATTCATCCAATAAATCGTCCAGCCTTGGGATTGGAAACCTGTACTTGATTGTGATGTTGTTGGATTCCCTAGAATCAATGCAAATGCGCCAAGATCCATCTTTCTTGTATATAATCAGTGTTGGTACGCTAGACGGAATCATACTCTCCCTAACATACCCCCTTTGCTTCAACTCCTCAATCTACCTTTGTATTTCCTTGGTCTCCTCTAGATTGCACCGGTATGCTGGTTTATTGGGAATCTGAGCACCTGGAATCAAGTCAATCTGTTATTCAAAGCCCCGATTAGGAGGCAATCATGGCGGCAAGTTATCTGGAAATACATCTTCAAATTATTTCAATAATGGTTGAAGAATTTGTGGGATTGTGGAAGTTTCAACTCTCACTTCCTTCGCCATTAACAGGAACACTTGTTTGCAATTAGATAATTCCTTCTCCAGCTCGTTAAGGTTTGACAAGGACACCCCCTTCTTATACCCACATTCAATTGCTTCCTGCCTTGTGCCACTTTCATAGGTTTCAAAGCAATTGGCTTATCATTTTCCTGTTTTCAGATGATATAGACATTGGTTCTCCCTTCATATTTCACAAATCTATCATATTTCCAGGGTCTACCAAGTAATATATGACATGCATCCATAGGGAAAACATCACACAATACAAAATCCTCAAACTGACAAATTTTGAGATTGACCAGGGCTTGTTTGGTCACCTTAACAACACTAGTATTGCTCAGCTAATGTAGCTTGTAAGGTTGAGGATGGTTATGTGTAGGGTAGTCAAGCTTCTGAATCACTAGGGTAGAGACCACATTAGTACAACTGCCACTATCAATAATCACGTCACATAGCTTGCCTTGTACATAGCATCTGGTCACGAAAATTTTGTCCCTCTGGTTCTCTTCGACTGGTGTTCGCTTAGTCTGAAGAACCATCCTGAGGACTAATGCTTGACCTTGTGTCTCAGCCTCTACTTCTTCCATATCAATACTACTTTTCTCTTCCAGGATTCAGAATTTTCGTCCTCCCCTTCTTCAAGAAGAACATCTAAGTATGCATCTTCAATCTCTTGTGCTTCCCTAATAGTAATCACCTTGGAACTGGGGCAATAGTGCTGTAGGTGTCCATAACCTTGACACTTGAAGCACTTCCTCTCGTCATAAGGAATTGCAAGTGGTTTTACTGGAGTGGCTGCCCTTTTAAAGTCGTCGAATCTAGGTTTAGCACTAGGTGTTTGGGAATACACCACCTCCTTTTCCTTTTTAGACTCATAGGATTTAAAGAATGCTTTTGGCTTCTTTCAATTCCCATGTTCTTCCACTCTGAGTGCCGCTTTACAGATTTTCTCATAAGTCCAATAAGGTTGCAACTCAACTTTCTCCCTGATGGAGTCATCTAATCCTACAACAAATCGAGCAACCTTATGATCTTCCT
This sequence comes from Suaeda aralocaspica, assembly GCA_016808085.1. Taxonomy (NCBI): domain Eukaryota; kingdom Viridiplantae; phylum Streptophyta; class Magnoliopsida; order Caryophyllales; family Amaranthaceae; genus Suaeda; species Suaeda aralocaspica. Next base: position 574,028 of record PYUH01004029.1, on the reverse strand, counting down.
TTTCTTCCAGATCACACAATATCAACATCTTTTCAAAGTCATTGATATATCATTCCATACTCTTCTGCCCTTGCTTTAAGGCATGCATCTTCAGGAAGTTGTTCTGTTCATACTCATGTGGCACGAATTTCTTCCTCAATTCCCTCTTCAGATTGCGCGAAGACACAATTTTCGATCTACCTTCTTTTTTTCGTTTCCTTTGTAACCCTTCATACCATAAGCTAGCATAGGAAGTTAACTTCAATTCCGCCACCCTGAAGGCTTTATGATCGTCATATTCTGCATAATTAAAGATTCTTTCGGTTGTCTTTAGCCAATCAAGGAAAACTTCAGGACCTAGACTACCATTGAACTCAGGAACGTCTAATTTTAGGCTACGATCATCATCTTTCGGTTTGTCACGTTTTCTGTGTCTTTTTCGATAATCTTCATCACTAGAACTAGTTCCACATACACACCTACGTTTGCGTGCACTTCTTGCTGAATCCTCATCACTAAAGCTTGAATTAGATTCACCAATTTCGTTGCCCTTTTTATTAGACTTCGATTACCCACTTGCGAAATTCATGACTCCTTCTAGCATAGTTCGTAATTCTCTGATCTCATTGTCTCTGTTGGTTTCCTTTGCTTGTTCTAAGGACAATCCTCTCTGAAAATTTGCAAGAAATCTTTCACCTTCACCCTCCATAGCAATTTTGGTTAAAGTGATTAATAGATTCACAAGCACTTGGGATTAAATGTTCTCTCAACGAGAGCACCAAATTTGTTGTGAATTTTCGTATGAATTCAAAAACTCACAAAGGTAAGACTAAACCCACGAATTTCTAAAGGCTAAGCCACCAAAATTCATGAATTTAAGTTGATTAACTAGTCTTTGATTAAAGCCTAAGCAGCCTCAAAGCCACTGATAAATCTCACAAGAGCATAAAGGAATTAACCACCAACTCAACAAAAATTTCTAACTTTTGTTTTAGAGGAAACAAACAAACTTTTTTTTTATTAAACTCAATCTGATTTTTTACAAGCTAATGTTGAGACTATTTATAGGAATAATCGTCAACAAAATTCTAACTAAAAGAGCTAAAAGCACACGCACAAATACACTAAAAACGCCCCCTTAAAGACTCCCACATGACTCACAAGATAAGGTTGCCACATCATCACTGCATCTTGATCTTATCTTGCTAACAAACTCTAACAAACTTTATCTAAAAAAGAAAATATCCTAACAAACTTCCTAACAACCTTAAAAAATATAATCAACAAATTACAACAAGAAATACATAAATAATCAAATAACCCAAATCCATAAAAAAATTGCCAAAATTCTCGCCCAAGAACGTGTTTCATTATTTGCACATTTTCAAGATTTTGTTACAAATCTTCAAGAAACATTTCAAGATCCAATCTTTTAATCAAGAAAAATTCAAAAAGTAATTTCCCATGTCTTTAAGGTTGTAAATGATGATCAAGACTCACCAAGAAATACAAGACTCAATGCCCATAATGAGAAAAAACCCTAGCAAATGTAGTGGGAAAAAACCCATAGGCAAAAGCCATCTTGTTCCCCAAATTCCAACATTCTTTCCTTGATTTGCGTACCACACTAGGTGTGTGTGATCATACACACGCAAATCCCAACCGTTGATGCAACCATATGGCTTGTATCCCCATAAGCAATTAGTTATCCTATGGTTGCATCCTTGCTATTCACATTCAAACCTTTGAAGTTGATTGCATCCTTATTAATCTTGTCATTGATATTCAAATTGATTACATGGTCAATCTTGTCATTAATATATGCATCAGGAACCATATTAATGGCCCTTAAAAACCAACACTCAAAATTTGTAAACAAAACCAAATCCATAATAGTTAGATAAATCCACAAGCAAAAAAGTTAAGAAACTACGCAGACTACACAACAGGCACTCTCACTCCAGCCCAGCATGAATGACTTATGCCCACTTGTACCTGTAGCTTATCTTATTCTAGAAAACTACTCGCCAACAAGTGGGCCATCGTAGGGCCAAGTCAAAGACAAAGTCGTGCACAAAGAACAAACAGTCAACAAAACTGAGTACATAACTACTAAAGACTATGCAACAAGACGAAGATAAAATAAAATAACAACATATATACATTTTAAAGTTGACAACTATTCATCTGTGCATAGACTCAACTTAAACAACTTAATTATTATATGTAAACTTTGAATTTCGCATCGAACGGGTTTTCTTTCCTTTAAAATTGCCCTATTGGGCACCAACTTGGGAGCAAGTCCAAGAAGGTATTACCTATGTCGCAAAAAGTGACGGAATTCCGGCACATTAAAAATATAAAAAAGTACAACGTCTTGTACTCAAGGTATATATTGTCCAAGAGTTTTGGTGCAAATCCTCTTTCACTTTACGTGATTAACCGGTTTAAAGATGTTATGACTCACATACAACAATCACAAAAACACATGCATAAAGTCAAGCAATCCATATTAATTATCTTTGATTTAAAGTGCTTCTAAAAATAATCTTATGTGTCTCCTTTCATTAAACTAAACTTCCTTTACTACACATTAACTGTGAATGGCTAACTATTTACTTTTCCTTGACCACACATTAAACTGTGACTGGCAACACATATAAAAATAATTTCTCATTAACTTTTATTAATCAAGTGAATAAAAATTCACAAACTACCTTTCTTCTTGATTAAATCACCAACCAACTTAAATAAATTCCTTTTCTTTTTCAACAAGCTATTGGCCAATTTTGAATTGATCATAACATTTCAATTTAATCTTGAACAATGTTTATTGCTAAAATATGGAATGTCAAAGCAATATAAAATCATGCTTCTAATTAAAATTTTCATGCATGCCAATTTCACAATCCAATCAAGCACAACAACATATCATGTATAGAAGATCAACCAAGCATAAATTTTAATTTCTATGTTTGTCTTTAGTACTTACGTACCTTGTGTTGTAGTGATGAACCGCCACAACTTCTACAAGTCGACTAGTTCGAAGTTTCCAACAAAGAGAAAACCGAAACTAAATTATAACCTTGTTGACTAGGTTCTACAACAACTCTAAACTAACTTTCTACATTCAAAACTTGTCTAAAACATCCTCTATATGGTCTTTATTCAATTCCATACTTTACTTTAATATTTGTATTGCAAAATACTTTACTTTCGGTAATTTTCCAAAATAGCAGCATTGTAAACTTCGTTAAAAACACTCTTAAACCTTTCTAAATATCATATTTTGATCATGAAACACTATAGTCATGTCCTAAGACCAATATAAAATACTTAGTTGCATTAAAAATAATTATAACTTACTATATTACATGTTACTATTTTTATTGGGCATAAGCATGTGTTAATAAAAATTTACAGCTTTATTTATTCATCTAAAACACATTTAAAACTCATAATAACATCATAATTTCAACATACAACTCTTTTACAATCTAATAACAACCTCATAAATCAAATCTATGCTTTAGAATAATTTTGTCATAAACCGAAACATGTTCATAATATTTATTCTATTGATTTTCATGACTACAAAACTTGGACAGCAATATAATTTATGTTTAAAGCCTTTAATAATCAATCTAAACTCCATAAAATCATCATAATCGCCCAACAACAATTCCTGATCATAATATTGAAGTATAAATCATTAAAACACGTAAAATCAAGAATTTCATAATTTTAATAACCCTAACTTAAAATTGCATGAACAACAAACAAATCATAACTTCATAAAAACATGATTGAAACTTATAAAAACATGATTAATCATAAATATAAGCATGCATTAAGTTGCAAGATTGAATCAAAAACAAAAGAAGAAGATATTTTTTTTACAGGTTTCGAAAATACCAATTAGGGGAGAAAGAGGGTGGCGCACGGTGGTGGCCGGCGGCAGGCGGCGGGGCTTTGACGAGGCTCCAGCACAATGCAACGAAATTTTTTTTTTGTTCGAATTTTTTTCTTTTTCTTTCTTTCTCTCTTTCTCTCTCTAAATTTTTGGAATCCTAAATCACCAAGCTGCAAAATAAATCTATAATTTGGGGTTATAAGGGGTATTTATAGGCCAAAGTAGGAATTGGTGCAATTCCACAAATCCTTACTACTTGAAATTACTTTTATGCCCTTGTTTTAAAATAATTTAGGAAACTCTAAAAATTTTATTTTTAGAAACTTTTCAAAATATGTAAGAAAACATATAAATTATTTATAAAAACAAAATAATTATTTTAATTAGAATATATTTAAATTTCCTTTTTTTTAATATTCTTATTGAATATAATTTCTCAATAAAAATATTAAAAACATTCGTATAAAATACAAAAATAACTCTTGAAAATACGTGAAAATATGGGGTATTACAGCCTACACCCCTTAAAAGAAGTTTCGTCCTGAAACTTTATTGTATGGAATTTGAATAGAGACTACATTTACTTCAAGCTTTTTCATTATAATACTATGTTGCAGACTTTAGACATTTACTTAACTTTTTCTTGACAACTTCTTAGTGAACAGACATAAAACTTTACTTAAAAGTCATAAAAGCTCGTAAAAACTTGTAAAATTGAGGGTCAAAATGCGCGAATATAGATCGCACTCTACCCCCCTTAATAATTGAGTTACATCCCCGTAACTCTACCTACTAACCTGAAATAAATCTGGATGCCTTTCTCTCATCATATCTTCGGCCTCCCAAGTAGCTTCTTCAGTTTCTTGGTTAGACCATAATACCTTCACTATTTTGACACTTTTTCTACGAGTATCCCGGACCTTACTATCCAGGATCCTAATTGGCCTCTCTTCGTAGGCCAAACTTTGGTCTAACTCTATTATTTTAGGCTGTAACACATGTAACTCATCCGGAACATTTTTTTTAGTTGAGACGCATGAAAGACATTGTGAACCTTACCAACTCCATCAGTAATGCTAGTTTCTAGGCAACCTTTCCAACTCTTTGCAAGATCTCATAGGGTGCCATGCATTTCAGACTTAATTTCCCCTTCTTTGCGAACCTCATTACTACTTTCATTGGTGATACCTTATGTAGCACCTTATCACCAACTTCAAACACAACTTCCGGGTGGTTTTGGTCCGCATAAGATTTTTGTGTATCTTGTGCTGCTTGTACATTTGCTTGTATTACTCTTATCTTTTCTGTGGTTTCTTCAATCAATTAAGGTCCTAGAATCACTATTGCACTTCTGTCACTCCAACATAAGGGACTTCTGCACTTCCTTCCATACAAAGCCTCAAAAGGTGCCATGCCAAAACTTCCATGGTAGCTATTGTTATATGAAAACTCAATAAGATCTAAATGATCCTCCCAATTCCCTTGAAATTCATTACACAAGCTATTAGCATATTGTCCAAAGTTTGTATGGTTCTCTCTGTTAGTCCATCGGTTGCTGGATGGAAAGTTGTACTCATTTTGAACGTTGTACCAAAGTTCTCCTAGACACATTTCTAGAATTTCGAAAGAAACCTAGAATCCCTATCTGACAAGATATCCTTTGGAACTCCATGTAGCCTGACAACATGCTTTGTGTAAGCCTTTGCAAGTTGTTCCATCCTCCAAGTCTCCTTCATTGGTATAAACACTGCTGACTTTGTAAGCCTATCCACCACAACCCATATGGTATAATTTTGATTCCTCGACTTTGGCAAGCAAGTTACAAACACCATTGATATGGAATCCCGTTTCCATCCTGGTAACTCCAGTGGTTGGACTTCTCCTTGTGGTCTTTTATGTTAAAATTTCACTTTTTTGACGAGTAAGACACTTGCTCACAAATTCAGCCACTTCTCTTTTCATCCTAGGCCACCAATACACCTTCTTCAAATCCTTATACAACTTATCGCCTCCAGGATGCACTTAATACGGGGTATTATGACCTGCCTCCATGATTCTCCGTTTCAGATCTTCACATTTCTGTGGTACACACCACCTTCCTTTATTCCTTAAGTTCCCATCCTCATGGATCCAAAATTCCATAGCCTTTCCTGCTTTCAATTTTTCCTTTATTCTATCCAATTTCACATCTCCCTCTTGGTTCTTCTTAATTTCCTCAATTACCGTGGGTTGGATACTAAGATTACAAAGTATTCCTTCCAACTCTCCCTCCTTCAATATTTCCAAGTTCATTCTTTCCATACCTCTACATAGTTCGTTACTAACCACTAAAGAATTCACTCCATGCTTCGTTTTACGGCTTGAAGCATCAGCTACCACATTGGCCTTCCCTTCATGGTATTGGATATCTAAATCATAATCCTTGATTAACTCAAGCCATATCCTCTGTCTCATGTTTAAATCTTTTTGAGTGAAAAAGTACTTTAAACTTTTGTGGTCTGTGTAGATTCAACACTTTGCTCCATACAAGTAATACCTTTATATCTTCAAGGTAAACACGATCGTGCTAGCTCAAGATCTTGAGTAGGGTAGTTTTCCTCGTATGGCTTCAACTGTCTTGAAGCATACACAATCACCTTTCTGTTTTGCATTAACACACATCCCAAACCGATCTTATAAGCATCACTATACACATCATAAGACTCACTCCCATCTGGCAAAGCCAGCACCAGAGTTGTAGTCAAATGCTCCTTTAAGGTCTGAAATACCTCTTCACACTTATCATCCATACAAACTTACAGTCTTTCTTCATTCACAACGTCATTGGCTTAACAATTCTCGAAAAGTCCTTCACAAACCTCCTATAATAACCAGCTAACCCTAAGAAACTCCTTACATCTGTTATATTCTTAGGTGTAGGCCATTCTTTTACTGCCTCAGTCTCAGCTGGATCTACTTCAACTCCCTCTTTTGACACGAAATGTCCCAACATTCCTACTTTCTCCAACCAGAACTCACATTTCGAGAACTTAGCATACAATTTATTTTCCCTTAGTGTCATTAAAATCGTCCTCAAATGTTCTACATGCGGTTGTTTACTCTTCGAGTACATAAAAATATCATCAATGAAAACAACCACAAACTTATCCAAGACCTGTGGAAAAATCCTATTCGTTAAGTCCATGAAAATTGCTGGCGCATTGGTTAACCCAAAAGCCATAACAGTGAACTCATAATGCTCAGACCTCGTAGGAAAAGCCGTTTTTGGTATGTCCTCATTAGCAATTCTGAATTGATGCTACCCAGACCTCAAATCGATCTTTGAAAACACAGTAGATCCCTTCAATTGACCAAACTAGCCATTAATCCTCGGTAAAGGATTCTTGTTTTTGATCTTCACCTTATTCAACGCCATATAGTCAATGCACAATCTCAAACTCCCATCTTTCTTCTTTATAAACATCACTAGTGCTCCCCAAGGTGAAGCACTAGGCCTAATGTAACCCTTCTCCAACAACTTATGTAACTGCTCTTTCAACTCACTCATTTCTGTAGGTGCCATCCTATATGGTGCTTTGGAAATAGGTGTTGAGTCTATGGTAAAGTCGATTTCTCGCTTCGGAGGTATTCCCGGAATCTCTTCCGGAAACACGTCCAGAAAGTCCCTCACTACCACAATGTCCTCGGATTTAGTAATCTGAACATGATCTACATCCCTCACATTACAGAGGCAATTTGCCAAACCTCTCCTCACAAATCTAGCAAACCTCATTACTGACACTATTTTGTTGTGTTTTGGCCTTCTTCCCCTCTAGTAGCTCACTTTCTTACCCTTATTAAGTAAGGAGATCTTTTGTGGCTCACAAAAAATCTCAGCCTTATGCTCACTCAACAAATCCTCCCGAGAATCACTTCCAAGTCACCCAAATCAAAGTCGGTTAGGTTAGCCTTAAACTCCACTGCCGGAATTTCAATAGGAACATCCAGAAATCTTGAACGTTGTACCTCTTGTCCTAATGGTAACACTATTAACATATCTATTGTTTCTACTTTTCCCAACACAGGCATTAACTTTTCCAAATATTGGTGGATACAAAAGAATATTTTACACCAAAATCAAACAAAAATTTAACAGGAAGAGAGTGAATAGAGAAAGTACCAGTAATTACATCCTTACTAGCATCAGCTTCACTTCAAGCCATCACATTCAGCTTTCCAGTAGTCGGGGTCTTAGTTTGACCTACTCCATTTCCACCACCACTTCTATTTCCATCTTGAGGTGTTGCCTTTCCTCTGATATATTCCTTGGAAACCCTTCTGCAGACCCCCAGTTGAGTTCCCTTTGAATTGAGAACCTTGTCCTACCTTTCCCTTGTTCTTGGAGAAGCACTCATACTCACGGTGTCCAAGTTTGTTACAAAAGCGACAAGTCACTGGGTTCTCTGCACAGTCCTTTCCTGCGTGATTGTTAGGACACTTCTTGAAGAAGTACACACGACCTCCTTAGTTAGCCATTTGAGCTCTATTCCCATTTCCATTAGCAGGCTTCCCAATGTTTACCCTGCTACCCTAGAAGTTAGTGTTGAAATGAGGTTTCTAAAATCCACCATGACTCCCTTTTTGGTTGAAGTTTCCTCCACCATCCTTCCTTTTCTCCATCGTCTCACCTTCCTTTAGTACCTCCTTCTTCTTCAAGTCTGGTTTAGGGCATACAGATGTGAAGCTCTACCATATACCTCATCCAAAGACTCAAAGACTTGCCCAGAAAACGGCAACTTGATGTCTAAGGGTAACCCTCTCTCAAAACGACTAGCCTACAATTGTTCGCTTTCCACGGCCTCCTTAGAAAACCTAGACAACTCTATGAATTTAGAGTAATAATCAGTAACAGACATACTGTAACACGTTGGAATTTCCTAACTTTGTACTCTAGATTTTTTGGAAAACATATTATAAATATTACAAAAACATTATTATTAAAACTCCTAAATATCGAGGAAAACCAAAGTATTACCGGCACAGTGATAACGGCTAAGGCATTTATCAAAGTACTACAACGGAAGTCTTTAAAAAACAAAACCAATTTAAAACCTATACTTCAAAACAACCTTAAAACAAAAACCAAACAACATCCAAAATAAAAATCACCTTAAAACTTTATTACACTTCGGAACCATCTTAATGGCCCTTAAAACCAAAACTAAAACTTTGAAAATAAAAAAAACTTCAATAATAGTAGTTAGATCACTCCATAAGCAATAAAAATAAGAACTACAAATACTGCACAGCAAACACTCTCACTCTAGCACAGCATGAAATGACTTATGCCCACTTGTACCTGTAGCTTTTCTTATTCTAGACTATTACTCGCCAACAAGTACGTTATCGTAGCTAGGGCCAAGTGCAAGAAAAAGCCATGCACACAAAACAAACAGTCAGCAAAGCTGAGTACATAACTACTAAAGACTATGCAATAAGAACAACATAGATTTAAATAAAACATACACACATCTTACTGTTGACAATTCTTAACATGTGCATAGACTCAACATAAACAAATTAATTATTATATTTAAATTTTGCATTTTGCATCGAACGGGTTTCCTTTCCTTTAAAATCGCCCTATCGGGCACCAACTTGGGAGCAACTCCAAGAAGGTATTACCTATGTCACATAAAGTGACGGAATTCCAGCACATTAAAAATATATAAAAGAGTACAACGTCTTGTACCCCACTTAGAAGTCATAGATCACTGTTCCATATGACTCCCCCCATTGTTCATACTCAAGTAGGTATATACGTTCCAAGAGTTTTGGTCCGAATCCTCTTACAGTTTACGTGAATTACCGGTTTTACAATGTTATGACTCACATATAATATCACACAATAACATACATACAATCAAGCAAGCCATATTAATTATCTTTGAATTAAAGTGTTCTAAAAATAATCATATGTCTGTCCTTTAATCAAATTATACTTCCTTTACCACACATTAACTGTGAAAGGCTAACTATTTATTTTCTCCTTGACCACACATTAAACTCTGAGTGGCAACATGTATAAAATAATTGCTCATTAACTTCTATTAACTGTGTGAATAAAAATTTACAAACTACTTTTCTTGTTGATTAAGTAACTAACCAACTTAAATAACTTCCTTTCTTCCTCAATAAGATATTGGCCAATTTTAAACCTGATCATAACTTTCCAAATAAATCTTGTAGAATTTATAATGCTAAAATCATGGAATATCAAAATAATAAAAAATCATACTTCTAATAAAACTTGTAATGCATGTCAATTTCACAATCCAAAGAAGCACAACAACATGACATAAAAGATAGACCAAGCAAGTATTATAATTCTCATGTTTGTCACCTAGTACTTATGTACCTTGTAAAGTAGTGGTGATCAGCCACAACTCCTAAAAGTCGACTATTTCGAAGTCTCCTACATAGAGAAATCCGAAACTAAAACAAAACCTTGTTAACTAAGTTCTACAACAACTCCAAACTAACTTTCTATATTTTGAAACTTGCCAAAACATTCCCTATACGGTCTCTATTCAATTCCATACTTTACTGTAATTTTTCTATTGCAAGATACTTGATTTTCGGTAATTTTCCAAGAATGGCAGCTTTGTAAACCTTCTTAAAATCACTCTAAAACCTTTCTAAATATCATATTTTTATCATACAATAATTATAGTCATGTACTAAGATCAATATACAATACTTAGATGCTTTAAAAGTAATTAGAACTTACTATGTTACATGTTACAATACAGTAGGTGTTAATAAAAATTTACAGCTTTGTTTATTCATCTAATACTCATTTAAAACTCATAAAAACATTATAAATTCATCATAAAACTCTTTTACAATCTACTAACATCATTATGAAACAAATCAATGCTTTAGAATAATTTTTCATAAACAAAAACATGTTCATAATATTTATTCTATTGATTTTCATGATTACAAATTTTGAACAACAATATAATTTATGTTTAAAGCCTTTTAAAAAATCAATCTAAACTTCATAAAATCATCATAATTTCACCCAACAACAATTCATGATCATAATATTGAAGTTTAAGTTATCAAAACCCATAAAATCAAGAATTTTATAATTTTATAAACCACTAGTGGAAAAAACTTCATTTGCTCCAGCTAAATCCCCCCCCCCCCTTATACTCCGGTTTTGGACTGGAGTTGGTGCCGTAGAAGCAATAAATGTTGACACTTATTGCTCCGGTCATAAACGGAGTAGATAACGATTTTTTTTGCTCCGGTTCCTATTAAACTGGAGCAAATGGTCAATTTCCCTCCAAATAAAAGACTTATTTGCTCCGTTTTTTCTAAGAACCGAAGTGAAATACCTGGTTTTTCCCTCTAAAAAACGGTTATTGGCTCCAGTTATTCCAAAAAACCAGAGCAAATAACTGAATTTCCCACCAAAAATTCTATTTTTTGCTCCGATTTTTTGCAATTAACCGGAGTAAAAGATTCTGCATATATTTTTTATTTAATTTTGTATAGATTTTTATATAAATGATAAGATTTTACATAATATTGTTTTTGGTTTTGTGTTTTGTAATTAATAATATGGACTTTAATTAACAGTGAAAACAAATTAAATAAATTAATATGTAGTACCTAACAACGAACAATAGTATATATCCAAAATACATATATATGTTGTAATATGAAATACATTTTATTACATAATTACGAGTTCGTACGAGATATATAGATCCTCACATTATTATACTAATTAGGAACATTTAATTATACATAAATGTATTCTTAAGCTAATTAATTAAGTTGGATTGTTACTCTAAACAATATATTGCAATGAATGAAGCTAACTTCTTTCGGACTTCATCAATTGCGCGAACGGTGAAAGGCCCTTGTCGGCTAGCGGAGCTCACAACCTTCAATACACATATATGCAATACATAAGATTCATTAGACCAAATTAAGCCTTGATTGCAACATATACAAACAATAACAATTAACTCAATCAAACATGGGACAATCGACATTGGGTTGAACAAAACCTGGAGGGGCTTCGCAAAAACAAATTAACTCAGAAATCATTGTCATTATTATCCAATCAAACAAACAAAAAACACCAAGCTGGCTACAATGCTTAGTATAGTACCCAACACGAGCATTAACAGCAGCAGAGTTACCACCATTACACTCCATTCCATTTATAGCCCTGATGGTTGACCCGAAACCTTGTTCTGAGGTTAAACGAGAGTGAACATTGTTCATCCCCAAAACCAGAAGGCAGTTTTACAGGCAATAACAGTGTTGTTTGCAACAGTTTCGGGTGAGTTCAAATCATCGACACCAATGCTTTTGCCAGCAAGTCCATAGTTGTAGCTCCATGTGATTTGAAGAGGTTCATAGCAAAAAAATTAATTCACCAAAAACCTAATTAAACACCACAAATCAATCCACTAACCACTGGAAGAAATTGGCAGGGTCATTAGAGCTTTGAATTTCGAATTATAACCATTTTTTTTTATAAGATAATGATGAGGTAGTTAACTATATCTGCAGCAACAACACCATCTATTAGAGCAGTGACGATTCTATCATTGTTCAATTGGAGGAATTAGCAAATAGTATATGTACATTGCCTTGTTAACATAATTGTTATCTGATGGATGTCATCTTGTTTTGGACAGGCTTGATATTGTAGAAGGGAGAGAGGTCACTTCAGAGAGATGCTCTAGGTTGAAACTTCAGCAGTAGTGTATTGAATATCTTGGACCAGTGAGTAATTTTGTGGATTTGTTGTGTGAGGTGATTTTTAGAGTTGCAATATAGTTTTTTTATTCCTAACTGAATTTGTTGTTTCAGATGGAAACAACTGATGGTAGCCAAGAGTTGGCAAACTGATGGAAACACATGCTATCTACTAGTAATATTCTTAAAACTTCTTGTATATTTAATAATATTCAAAAGTTTCTGTTTAAACATGCTTAATAACTAATGGCCGTTGTGTCTTGTTTATCAACAAGCAGTATGGCCTCACAGTGGATCCAACAACAACTGCCGACAAACCACAGCAACAGACAAACCACAACCTCATGGTATCCAAGCAGAACTGATTTATGAGATTAACAACAGCAGAACTGATAACAACAACAATAGCAGAAGAATAACAACAGCAGAACAATAACAACAGCAGAACCAATCAGCATATCGTCCTTCACTCTAACAACACCTCATCACCCTTCACTCTAACTCTAACTCTAACTGTAACTCGTACTACTTACTCAACAACAGTTAACCAAACCAATGAGCAGATCACCAACAGCAGCAGAACACCAACAACAACAACGATTCTACATTTACAGTATGCATAATAACCGTGTATTAAAACCAAAAAAATCAAGAATTTCATAATTTCATAAACCCTAATCTAAAATTTCATGAACAACAAATAAATTCATGCTTTGCAGAATACATCATAACTTCATAAAAACTTGATTGAAACTTATAAAAACATGATTAATCGTAAATATAAACATGAATTTGCAAGATTGAATCAAAACGAAGGAAGAAGAATTTTTTTTTTATAAAGTTGTTCGAAAATTACGAAAATAGGGGGAAGGAGGGTGGTGGCCGACGTGGCTGCTGGCGAGGGCGAGTCGACGAGGCGAAGGGGAGGGGCTCCGACGAAGCTAAAGCAAATGTTTTTTTTTTCCTTCAAAAATCCGAACAAATTTTTTTTTTCGAAACTTTCTTCCTTTTTTTTCTCTGTCTTTTCCCTCAAGTTTTTTGGAATCCTAAATCAACAAGCTACAAAATAAATCTAAAAATTGGGTCTTAAGGGGTATTTATAGGCCCCAAAGTACGATTTAGTGTAATCCCTCAAATATCCTTAATGATGAAAATTATTTATATGCCCTTGTTTTAAAATACTATAGGAAAAACTAAAATTTCTATTTTTAGAAACTTCTCATAATATTTAATAAAACATAAAATATTATTTATGAACACAAAATAATTATTTTAATTAAAATTTATTTAAATTTCCTTTGTTTAATATTCCTATTGAATATAATTTCTCAACAAAAAACTTAAAACTTACGTATAAAATATAAAAATAATTCCATAAAATACGTGAAAGTAATTCCTTCAACTTTTCGGCTGCCACGGCCTCCTTAGCAAACCTAGACAACTTTATGAATTTTGAGTAATACTCAGTAACAGATATATTGCCCATCCTAAGTTCCAGAAACTCATCAGCCTTTTGTTTCTGAAGGAACACAGAATAATACTTGTTGCGGAACTGTTTCTGAAATACATCCTCATTGCTCCCAGGCAAAGCCCTAATCAGCGTTTCATTTTGTGACGACCAATGATCAACTTCTCCTCTCAAATAGTAAACTGCGTCGTTCAACTTAAGCTCTTCTAGGCACTCTACTGCTCCAAACAGCTTGTTAAATTCTCTCAACCATCCCTCTAGAATTATTGGATTGTGCTCTCCTTGGTAAGTCGGTGGCTTACTTTGAGAAATCTTCATGAAAAGTTCCTCATCAGGGCCATTACTATTTCCATTTCCTCTAGCAGCTAACTATTCAGCTACAGTAACTAATTGACTCACTACCTCATTCAACTGATTGTTATTACGTTCAACCATTCTATTACTCCTGTAGAGGGAAAACACCTTTATATTAAACTATGTCTAACTCTATGTTAAAGCAGCACAAACTCATAACATAAAACATTTTCTCTTTTTGTCTCACAAAAGAAGTTTTCATTCCTTTAGAAACTCATAACATAACTCTAAGAGTTTCATAATTTTATAAACCCTAATCTAAAATTTCATGGACAACCAACAGATTAATGCTTTGAAATAAATCACAGCTTCATAAAAACATGATTCAAACTTATAAAAACATGATTAATCATAAATATAAACATGAATTTGCAAGATTGAATCAAAACGAAGGAAGAAGAATTTTTTTTTTATAAAGTTGTTCGAAAATTACGAAAATAGGGGGAAGGAGGGTGGTGGCCGACGTGGCTGCTGGCGAGGGCGAGTCGACGAGGCGAAGGGGAGGGGCTCCGACGAAGCTAAAGCAAATGTTTTTTTTTTCCTTCAAAAATCCGAACAAATTTTTTTTTTCGAAACTTTCTTCCTTTTTTTTCTCTGTCTTTTCCCTCAAGTTTTTTGGAATCCTAAATCAACAAGCTACAAAATAAATCTAAAAATTGGGTCTTAAGGGGTATTTATAGGCCCCAAAGTACGATTTAGTGTAATCCCTCAAATATCCTTAATGATGAAAATTATTTATATGCCCTTGTTTTAAAATACTATAGGAAAAACTAAAATTTCTATTTTTAGAAACTTCTCATAATATTTAATAAAACATAAAATATTATTTATGAACACAAAATAATTATTTTAATTAAAATTTATTTAAATTTCCTTTGTTTAATATTCCTATTGAATATAATTTCTCAACAAAAAACTTAAAACTTACGTATAAAATATAAAAATAATTCCATAAAATACGTGAAAGTAATTCCTTCAACTTTTCGGCTGCCACGGCCTCCTTAGCAAACCTAGACAACTTTATGAATTTTGAGTAATACTCAGTAACAGATATATTGCCCATCCTAAGTTCCAGAAACTCATCAGCCTTTTGTTTCTGAAGGAACACAGAATAATACTTGTTGCGGAACTGTTTCTGAAATACATCCTCATTGCTCCCAGGCAAAGCCCTAATCAGCGTTTCATTTTGTGACGACCAATGATCAACTTCTCCTCTCAAATAGTAAACTGCGTCGTTCAACTTAAGCTCTTCTAGGCACTCTATTGCTCCAAACAGCTTGTTAAATTCTCTCAACCATCCCTCTAGAATTATTGGATTGTGCTCTCCTTGGTAAGTGGGTGGCTTACTTTGAGAAATCTTCATGAAAAGTTCCTCTTCAGGGCCATTACCATTTCCATTTCCTCTAGCAGCTAACTATTCAGCTACAGTAACTAATTGACTCACTACCTCATTCAACTGATTGTTATTACGTTCAACCATTCTATTACTCCTGTAGAGGGAAAACACCTTTATATTAAACTATGTCTAACTCTATGTTAAAGCAGCACAAACTCATAACACACTAGTACAAAAAACAAGATTTGCTGCGGTTTTTTGCCGGCTATTTGCTGCGGTTTTGAACCGCAACACTTATAGCAGCAGCAAATAATAAAAACTTATTTGCTGCGGTTTAACCACAGCAAAAAAAAGGTTATTTGCTGCGGTTGTTTGGAGAACCGCAGCAAATAACCCTTTTTCCCTCCATTTTCTGAGGTGTTATTTGCTGCGGTTGTTTGGAGAACCGCAGCAAATATTTTTTTTTTTTATTTTTGAATAATTTTATGAAATGAAATTACGCTCATAATTCCTAATATCATCCACGCTCCCTGCAAATAATATTCCGCAGCTAGTACCCAATTTATTGAAACCGAATCCAGTTCAATTAATATAAATTAATGAATTTTTTTTGTATACATACAACCTAGAAAGCCAGCCTTAGCCAAACTCAATCAATCCAGCTAAGGCAGCTCAAAACAAACCAACCTATACATCAAACAAATTACAAACCAAAAATCCAACAACCTAAAACCAAGAACAAACAAAACAAAACACAAAACACTTCTATCCCCACTAATACACCAAACTTGTAAACTGCCAGCAAACTCAGCTGCAACCCTGCAGAGCCCCCAAAATTGCAACAAACAACCACAAACAACCAACATAAAGTTAAAAAACAACCAACACAGCAACCAACAACCAACAGCAACCACTGCAAAAATAGTAGTAGCATACTCACCCTGCAGCAGCACCACACCTACCACCAAGTTCAACTAAACTCCAACCAAACAACCATACACAGCACAAACCACACACTGCTGCTAATCCCACCACCAAACTACTACACTACAGTGTCACTGTACCATTATAGAAATTACCAATAGCTAAAAGTTCAATTAATAACTAAGTGAATGTACTAATATATTCCTAGCTTCTTCATAAACAATGTGTGTACAAGAATGTCGCAACCTTGTCTCGAACCTCGCTTATTTGTGCTTTGCTGAAAGGCCCTTCTCGAACCCATGTAGCTTTTGTGAATACCTAATAAATTGACATAATTTAAAACCAGTTGAATTGACATAATTTAAGACGTAATAGCAATCAGACAAACCATAAGTGCATGTTAAACGAACAACAGGAACTTTGAACACATAAATCAACTAATAAGAACCACAACAACTCATGGCTCATAACACAACAACAGCTATGCATGTAGTCATGAAGGTAAGCTCATGTTTGTGTACTCTATTTTACAAAAAAAGAAGTTGATTGTGATGAAATGTGGGGGTTTTAAAAGGGGTTTCAGAAGAATACATTAAAAAGGTCAAAATTTCTTCGTGTAGAATTGCTTTCGATTGATAAATCCTCCGCAGTCATCTTACTTTGCAAAAACCAAGTAAGTCTATAGCATTTTGTAGCATATTAATGTTGCTGATGAGATACTACAGTTCAAGTAGTTTATTATAACATACTGATAAAAGCCCCCATCTAAAGATTCAACTGAAACTTGCAGACAATCCACGAGCACAGGTATACGACGAACAATGCTCTCAAAATATGTTTTCCATATAACACAAAAAGAAAAAACCGTGATTGACTTATATGAAAACCAGGTTCTGGGAGCATTGGTCATCGTTCTGCACATAACACATATAGAAGAAATAATGGATATATGGTATAGGAAAAGAATACATTAAAGGCCTGAAATATATTCATGGATCCCTTTAATGTTTTTTCCACAAACATAAAATTTCCATTATTTTTTGTCTTCCACAAATGTGCAGCCCAGTATTTGGGAGCATTGGTCATCGCATATCTATGCTCGTGAGCCATTTGAAAATTTCAGTTGAATCTTTAGATGGAGGCTTTTATCAATATGTTATAATATACTACTTGAACTCTATTATCTCATCAGCAACCTTAATATGCTACAAAATGCTATACACTTGCTTGGTCTTTGCAAATTAAGATGACTGCGGAGGATTTGTCAATCGAAAGCAATTGTACACGAAGAAAAATTAATGACAGGCTACTCCTGACCTACTCATCTAAATTAAATAGGAGAAGATTTGCGTTCGAAAGAAAGGACAATGTTGATATTGTTTATCCACTCCCACTCCAACAAAAC
Organism: Suaeda aralocaspica; assembly: GCA_016808085.1. Lineage (NCBI taxonomy): Eukaryota > Viridiplantae > Streptophyta > Magnoliopsida > Caryophyllales > Amaranthaceae > Suaeda > Suaeda aralocaspica. Next base: position 555,883 of record PYUH01004029.1, on the reverse strand, counting down.
ACAAATGAACTTCAAAATATAGTTTGGACTTAAAACGCAGAAATCAACCGTTATCATCAAAGATACCTAAGTTTTGGCTAAAACAGGCCAAATCAACCGACAAAACCAACAACACAAACCCATACCAGCATTCAAAAGTAATAAAACATACCCAAAGCAGCATTTTGCCTTCCGGAAATTAGTGCAGTACTTACCTCCTCAATATCATCTGACTCATTACACCTTGAGATGATGTCATGCATGTAACGCATTACGTAGTACCCACAATCAGTACCGTTTTGCTGTTGCGCGCACTTTGAAGTACATAGGACATTGAAAAAAAAATCAATATAAAATTTGCATGACAAAGTAAGCAACCACCACAAATGTATAGGATTTCGATGTCCCTACCTCAACTGATATCAACTTCGGAATCATTGTGCTTGTGCGTATCCTCTTCATGACACTATACGGACGAAAATAAATAAGCGAAGGTAACTAGCCGTTATTGATTACATTTCTAGTATAAAAGATTTTTGGTTGACGTTATAATTTACCTATTCACCCACGTCATAATCAACAATCTACGTGGCGACTGAGGACGGCAAGAATCAAATTGATACACCTTGTATGTCAAAGGTGATATCAACAAAAGCACCCAATGTGAACTGCGGCAAACAAGAGAAATTAAAGCATATCATTTTCAAATTGCAACCAAAAATTGGGGAAGTTGCCTTAACAATGGTTAAGTGAAACAAGAGAAGGAACAACAAGGGTGGGGGGAGAAACAATGGCAAAGTGAAACAGACTTACTCCTCAAGTGACGGAGCGATAATGAACTTCCTTTTCGCTCGAATTGCTTCTTTGATGGCGGTTTCAAGGTACGCTTTCACATCACCCTTGTTCTTTAGACATCGATCCTGATATATCTCTTGAGGACACAACCACCCCACCTTGTTCATGGTATTGGTTCCGGCCAAATCTAAGTATACACAACTAATTAAGGTGGAAAAAAAGGGGAAACATTAGTGTACAAGTTGCTGCATCTCATAAACAATCATTCAAACAAAATCAATACAATTAAAGAGGCAGCTTATGGAAATAGAACATGCATGAGTTATGTAAAAATCGACTTCATTTAGGTTTGTAAGTGAAAAGCATGGAATTTAAAATTAAAAAAGTAACGGAGATAGCAGTAACCTCATGAACGCTTGCAACACTGACAAAGACAACATCTCCCCAACGAGGAAATCATAAACATCAGCTTTCGTTACACATGTCTCAGCATCCTCAAAGTAGTGGAATTGATCCTTGCTCAACCACACCTTTAAAGGATTCTCTTCCGGCTCATCTTTGGTGCATTCATGTAGCCACTGACACGCGGGTGACACATTTTTGTACACCTCATCTTCATCTTCCTTGTTTGAACCTTTCGAGGAAATCTTGTTGTTCGGGCCATCCTTTTGTTCTTTTGCGGAATCTCTGTTGTCGTGTTGTTGTTCTTGTTCTCTTTCAGCACCCCCCTTTATTCACATTAACATATATATGACAACGACAATAAAAAGGATTAAAACGATAATTGGAAAATGAGTATTAATCAATTTTAATTAAGGGTTTTACTCACCTCTTCTGCAAACCGCACCCATTTCCTTGGCCACATCACGAAACTCCCTCGTGCTTCTCCCAAAGTATTCAATCCCCACTCTGGCCGCGGAAGGGGAAGTATTACATCTTCCCATCCGTCAACAATAGAATCAACTGAGACGTTACAGTTGCCTACACCGACAGCTTGGAGATGCGAGACTTGGGCCTGGACAGTTGGTTGAAGATGGCCAAATGCAACCACCAGTAAACCACCATTTCCACCTCGTGGATCCCGGAGAAGCAATGTGCATGGTGTTTCCTCCTGCAAAATGTGTTACAGTTGAAGGACATATGATAAAAAAATAAAATTAATAGTACTAAAAAATAAAGTGTAAACTATTAAAAAATGAAGTTAAAAGTATGAAAAAAGTTAGCAAACATTACCTCCACATCTGGAATGGGAGGCTCACTTGAAGCTCGGGAAGTCTGTTTTCGCCGGCTTGACTTGTCATGAACTTCATCTTCATTAGGTGAATCTATATCATGAATTCCCACCTTCTCACATAGAGCTTTGAACTTTTGTTTGACCAACTCCTCCACCATTTTTTCCATTTCTGGACTGATCTTCGTTTTTGAAGAACTACTTCCTGACTTGTCTTGTGGAAATGCCCTTCGCTTACCTAAACGTACACCTCCCAAACCTTTCACACGTCCTGCGTGGTCCGGGGGAAGTCCTGCTGCAGGGGTAGGATTCTGACCTTGAGATTCACCCTCGTTGTTCGTTCCAAGCTGTGTTATAGATACAAAATTGAATCTTCATATTATGTTCAATCAAGTACTATTGATGTTCTATTTTAATTGAATCTTCGTTTTATGTTCTACTTTAATTCAATGTTCATATTACACAAAGTAAATAGGAATGGGTAGGATTTCTCAAAATTAGTTGGCATGAAATACATAGTAGCTACTAATCAAACGAAAAATAGCATAAATGAAACGAATAATAGCAAAAACGAACACATAAAAAACAACAAACGAAAACAGCAAAAATCAAACAAAAATGGCAAAAAATGAAACGAATTTTCTTACCACAGCATCTGCCACTTTCTTCAACTCAGGGTCTACAATCACTCGCCTCCCACTTGCATCTCTAGCATGTAAAGAACAGTACCAATCTACTACGCGATTTGAGCCGGTTACCGTAACAGATGAAGAAGAGGTGGCTTCCTTGTCACCAACACACGACACCACCTTTTCATAAAAACCTTCTTCTTTCCAATCATCTTTTGACCGCTCATAAGGTTTCTGCCCCATGCGGTGATAGGCCTTCTTCTGCAAGGCACTTTGTGAAGCAATAGCGCGTTTTTCCTGTCCAAACCAAAAGGCAAATGATGGTTAGTAAAACATAGGATTAATGTAACAACAGGTACGATGGTTAGTGATATACTTACTACTTGCTCCGGAGTTGTTTTCTTTGCAACAAAGGCCTCCCATTCTTTGCTCGATATGTGAGGGTAAATTTCGTATGGCATCTTATTAGCTTCCTTCATTGATCGCTTCCTTTTTTTGGTGATCCACCCACTCACAAGTTTAGACTTAAAATCTCTAAATCTTTCCGCAACGGCCGAGAGAAAAAGTTGCCTCTTAGCCTCATCAACTTCGATATGGAACAAATTCTACATAAAACACATAAGGTTTAGCATATACTACATTAAAGTTAAGCCAATATGCAAGTTAAACCATAAATATTAAGTCCTTCTACACATAACAACGACATACCACAGTATCTTGCCACATAGCTGCTTTCAAGCCATCCTCCACGTCTTCCCACTTCAGCAAAATAGATAGCTTTCTCATACAAATGCCGATATGTCTCCCATACATTTTTCGCCACTCACCGCATGGTTGGCCAGCATTATTGTACTCGAGATACATAGGTGTAGTCGACTTGACACCCCTAGAAGGACCTCTTCCTCTCCTGTTGCACAAGGACTTCGTCACACCCATGTCAGCAGAAGATGCGTGCTGACCAGCAACGTGATCCGGTGTGGAATGAGGTTGCTCAACAACAGCCTGATCAGGTGCGAACTCAGGCTGCTGAGATGCAGTCTGCTGTGGCTGACTAGCCACAATTGTAGGGGCTGCAGTTTCGGCTTCATTAATTGGTGGTGCTTCGTCAGCCATTTTCTCGAACTGCTCTACCTTCTGAAGGAATTTGTCGTACTCTATATCTTCCGGCTCTCCTTGATCTTGCTCTAAGCGATGGTCAAAACTTGGGTCGGACGAAGAACTTGACTCATCACCGGTACGTATTGAATCGTCACTGCACATGGACTTCAATGTAACCTACAAACACAAATCAATGTAAATACAAATAATGGACATGAAAGAAATCTGTAGCCGATATCATAACAATATTATAACATTCGTTGAACAAAGTAAAAATAAAATCACTTAAAAATCACTGAAAACGACTACAAAATCATTGACGCAAAATCCTTGGAGATGATAATGAAATGTATATATCATACTAAAATGTCTTACATTTACATGTGTATATCATATTTAAATGTGCATATCATAATTAAATGTGTTACAATTTTCAGTACATTCAATTTTCAGCAACAGTTATCCCTTCAGCGTGGTCTTCACGCAGGTAACTGGACTCGTTAGCAACCGATTCGGCAACACTTGTTTTAGGACACATAAAAGGTGAAGAATCCTCAAAAGCGTCATACTCTTCCTCATCGTCAACATCTCCGATGCCCAGGATACTACGTTTCCCCGGCAACACTATAGACCATTTTGAGTCAGCAGGGTCGGTTACGTAGAAAACTTGCTTTGCTTGCCCCGCAAGTATGAAAGGCTCAGGACCCTCACGCATTCGAGTCATGTCAACAAGAGTGAAACCGCACGGGTCATCATTTTTTACGGAACGCCGATTATTATCTACCCATTTGCATTTGAAAAGGCAAACATTGAAGGTACAATACTCTAACTCCCACATTTCTGCAATTTGGCCGTAGTACATTACCGTAGCATCTATCGGAGTTTGATCCTTTGCACTAGCATAAAAGGTTGATGATGCCAACAAGGATACACCACTATTCTGCACACATGGGGACTTTTGATCCTGATAAGTGGTCCAGAATGAGTACCCATTTATATCATAACCCTCGTAATTTGTAATGGTTTCCCGAGGACCATAAGCTAACCACTTCACTATTTCAGTCACACCCTGCAGATTGTCCACAACAACTCGGTTGTGAAACCACTCAATAAATGTCTTATTATGCAAATTAGACAATGCCCTTTCAGATATCCCTGGATTTTGAGTCTTTAAGATCTGCCAATGTTCAGTAAGAAAAGGATGAACTTCTGCCATATGATGTAACACATACAAATGAGCTTGGTTGAGGACTGTCAGATTCGCCAAACTCGTTCTTGACCCAATAGTACCCTTCCCATCAAGCCTCCATTCATGACGTGTTTTAGGCAAACCAATAGGATGTGCACCTGCAACGTATTCTGCTATGAAATTTCCGACCTCATCACTGATGACCCCTTGAACAATACTAGATTCTGGTCTTGCAGGATTCGCCACCTTGTTACCTAAGACCCCCATATGTCTTTCATAAGGATAGCACCATCTCAAGAACACGGGACCTAGAAGCTTAATCTCACGAACGAGATGTACAATTAGGTGGACCATTATATCGAAGAATGCAGGCGGGAAATACATCTCAAACTTACAAAGAGTTTCAACTACACGTGCTTGGAGGGTATCTAACGTAGTTGGATCTAGTGCTTTGCTACATATTGTATTGAAGAAGGAACATAGTTCGGTGATGGTGTACCTAACATGTTTAGGTAAAATCCCACGGATTGCAATTGGTAAAAACACTTGCATCATAACATGACAGTCGTGTGATTTCATACTAGATAACATCAACTCACCATCTAAAGTCACAAATCTTCTCATGTTAGAAGAATACCCTGACGGCACCTTTAAGTTGTATAAAGATGTGCAGAAGTGTATCTTCTCCTGTTTCGACATTGTGTAGCAAGCTGGAGGAAGGTAGTAGGTTTTTTTCTCTTCATTTGAACTTTGTTGCACCTTTTCCTTCCCCTTTCCTTTCTGTGATGGTACATCTTCCTCCTGATTCTTCCTTTTTTTACTCTCTTTCAGCTGAGGCCAGAGCTCGGGTCGAACTCCAAGTTGTTTCAAGAACTCCCGATTTCCTTTAGTGTCTTTAGTCTTGTTCGGAATGTTGAAAAGGGTGGCAAGTATGGCATCGCAAACATTTTTCTCGATGTGCATCACATCGAGACAATGTCTGACTTGTAAATCTCTCCAATATGGAAGCTGCCAAAATATAGACTCCTTTTTCCACAACCCGGAATAGTTGACATTCGGTTTCCCAAAAATGGTTTGAACCCCCTTAACCTGTGAATACACCTCATAACCAGTTAATGGACGACGAGCAACACGATCCTCAACCATCCCATTGAATGGCTTCTTTTTCTTCCGAAAAGGGTGGTTAGGTGGAAGGAATCTTCGATGACACCAGTCAACATACTTACCCACCCATGTAGAATCACCATCGTCCATGCAAATAGGGCAAGCCTTCATCCCTTTGTTCTTGTACCCAGATAAGTTACCATAAGCTGGAAAGTCGTTGACAGTGCACAAAAGCATTGCACGCAACGTGAAAGTCTCCTTTGCATGGGAATCATACACCAAAACACCCTCATCCCATAATTTTCTTAAGTCATCAACTAAGGGCTCCAAATACACATCAATGTCATTACCGGGTTGCTTTGGACCAGAAATAAGAAGTGATAGCATAAGGTACTTTCTTTTCATGCACAACCAAGGTGGAAGATTATAGATCGTTAAAATTACCGGCCATGAACTATGCTTCGAACTAAGAGTACCGAAAGGGTTCATTCCATCAGTGCACAACCCAAGCCTGAGATTGCGATTGTCATCTCCAAATGTCTTATACTTCCTGTTGATAGTCTTCCATTCCGGACCATCAGCTGGATGTTGTAGCAAACCCTTCACCCTTCTACCCTCCGCATGCCACCTTAGATTCTTAGCATCCTTCGTAATTGAAAACAACCGCTTGAATCTTGGTATTATTGGGAGATACCACAAAACCTTGGACGGCGGACCAGCTTTACCCCGTGCCCCTTGTCGGTCATAACGTGGCAAATTGCACTTTGGACACTTATCCAACAACTCATAATCTTTTCGGTACAATATGCAATCATTTGGACAAGCATGTATTCTCTCATACTCTAAGCCGAATGGACACATCAGCTTCTTAGCATAGTAAGTTGACTTAGGAAGCTCATTTCCATCCGGAAACATGCCACTCAGCTTTTCTAGTAACATTGTGAAACTTCTATCAGTCCAATTGTTTTCTGACTTGACACTAAACAATTCCATCACAGCAACAAGAATGGTCAATTTAGTACAACCGGGGTACAAAGGCTTTCGAGAGGCCTCTGAAATGGATTCAAAGCCTCGTCCATTGTCAAGGCCTTCCACCATCTCTTCGACTCTATGATCCGCTTCATCGCGTTCGTAATCATCATTCCTATAGACATCATCATTGGTTGCATGAGTATAGTCCTTGTTATGTTGATGACTACTATCATCATGTTGATGATTACCACGCGACGAAGGACCGTCATGGACTCCTGTCTCACCTTGATAACTCCACACATAATAATCAGGTCGAAAACCATGAAGAAGTAGGTGCAGCCTGACCTCAGCAATACTTTCAAACTTACGATCATTGGCACACTTGAAACATGGACAGTAAAACCCCCCGGTTTTTTGAGTTTGTGAATATGCTTCTGCACGCTCACAAAACTCAAACACCCCTTCTACAAATTTTGCCTTATCACGGCAATTGTACATCCATGACCGATCCTTTGACATCTTGTGCAACTAACAACACACAATTGAAGGTATTCAGTACAATAACATAGTAAATTTAATACATGGTTGTGTATAATTATTTCAAAAATGTGCTTCTTGATTTAATAAACATTTAATTAGTTTATCAGTTCAGCAATTGCTTATCTGTAATAGAACTATCTTTCAAGATAGCAGGACCATCATTTATGATACTCTATTGATTTGAGCTTTGTTGTTACCATCCTTTCACCTTTCAGGTATAATTTGATGGCCAACAGAGTTTTATTATTAGTGGTAATGGCATCTAGAAATGATCCACATCCATCAAAAACGATTTTAAATGAAACTGCTGGTGAGTGAGCTGTAACTAAAGTATTTGATGCCTCGTGCTTAAGGCTGGGTAACTAGCTGGGTGTGTACCAAAAACTACCATTAATATATTGCTTGGTTATTGAAATAATCTGGAGCTTTATTGGTTATTGAAATAAAGTATGTTCAGTAATCTTATCTTATCAAAACTTGCACACCTTTACTTGGTTTTGTTTCAATTGTTCTTTATTTTCTTCATTTTGGTTTTCTTCATATGCTTGTGTGCTATGCCCCCAGTTTCCATGTCTGCTAGGATATTTTGTTGAATGGCAGTTTGTTTTTGAAGTCCAATAGAATCATTTGAATTCACTGACACTAATTAAGATAGGTATTTGTAGCATGTTCTTCTGTTGATAATTACAACTCAATATATGTTTTGTAGTTGATTGATCGATTGATTGAGGCTTTGTTTAAATGATATGTTTTCAATGCTTATGTGAGGATGAACAGTTGTCTTTGTCCATGACGGTCTATTTGTTGTGGTTTTGTTTATACTGGAAAAGTATTTAACCTTTCCAGGTTTTTGTTATTTGTTTGTGGCTTGATGCTCATGGATCTCTTTGATCTTATTTTCTCATTTGTTATTGGTATGTGTACAATTGTGCCAAGCTAATATAAATCTGAAGGGAGGGGTGCTGCTGTCACTGTAGTAATCAGCAAGTTAGGGGCTATGAGTTGGTAGAGAAAGGGGGCCCTAATGTGAAGTCTAAGCCGTATTCTCATCAATTCATATTCACCTCTTATTTTCCAATGATTGCATCTAGGCCCTAATCTTGAGTTGGTAGTATTGTTCTATGATTGTTAATTAGCATTTAGCATTATAAGAGGTTTCTTATCCTTTTTCTACTTGGAAGTGACATCTGTTTTTGCTTCTGAAGTGGACAGCAGCATGGTGACTGTCTTACTCCTCATCCACAATTTATATTTCCTCTAATAATTAACGACTGTTAATCACGTTCATTATTGTATATTTTAGGTGAAAGTAAGTTTTTATGAAGCAGACAATTAATGATATCATAGCTAATAGAAATGATCAGGACTAATGGTTTCAAGTACCAAGTTTAAAACAAACCAAAAATAAAGCATGTTTTTAAATATTCCACAAAACTGCAAGATGTGTAGTAAGTATTGCAACAAATTTAGATAGGCTAGACTTATATAGTGACTGCCTGCTCTTTAATAAGCGTCGCTTTCATTAGCTGTTATTTCCTAAACTAACACCGTGGTTTTTTAAGTTTAGTACTGCCTTATCGTAGCAATTACACAATTCACAAGTTTACACAATTCACAAGTGAAATCTATTCGCCAAGGGCTCGTTCGTCAACTCTATTGTCAATTATAAGCTATAACTGAAAAAGGAGTGAGAGTGGTTGGTAGTTTTCTGCTGGCAGGTTACTTACACACACACACACAAAAAGACTAGTATGAATTAGATTAATGTGCTAAGGATATTGTATATAAATTATATCATATGACTCCAAAAAACATTAAACAGACGGTAACACTGAACGGACCCTACGGTGTTTTATTTTACCTTTTTCTTTCTCTAGAGAGCTTGACACAAATCACAAAAGACATCCTAAGAAAAAGAATGGGACAGGATAGCAAAGAGACAGCAAGCTGATGATATATGTATGTTTATTTACACAAACAAGTGGGGCGGCTTATGGAAACTGAAAGGCCAAACCATTGATATGATATAAGCCTCATTAGCATGTCATGTATCATTACCTTATGCAATGACAAATTTAGTGTGACCAACACCTAAAATTAACCATCTAATACATGACTAGCTAGTACAAAAAACAACAAAAACAGCAAAACCAGCATAAACCCTTCATTCATCTGTCATCCTCAAAATCAAAAATACAAAAAAAAAAAAAAATTAATCAAAACAGCAAAAACAGCAAAAACCCTTCATTCATATGTCATCCTCAACAGCAAAAATACAGAAAAAAAAAAAAAGTTAATCAAAAACAGCAAAAATGCAAAAACAGCAAAACCCTTCATTCATCTCTCATCTCTCACGAGCATAGCTCTCATCCTCTTTGTAAAACCCTTCATTCATCTCTCACCTAAACACCACCACCACAATAACAACCGCAAAAACAGAAATTGTCATGCATTTCACAATTTTACATCCAAAACCTAAAATGTCGAATAACACAAACTCAATTTAATTTAAACACAAACACAATTTTCCTTAAATTAAGACGAATAAACATCAAATGTTGAAGTGAAAATAGCGAAAATGAAGAAAAAGATTGCCGAAAAATACCGCAAATGAAGAACAACTTCCACACGGCGAACTTGGAGACGGCGACGAGGAAACTTGGAGACGAGGAAGGTTAGAGACGGCGATAGGTAAGGGCAAGGAAGAAAGTAATTAGGTTTGAGTGTGAGTGCTTGAGTGTGAGTTGAGAGGAAGTAATTAGGTTTGAGAGCAAAAAGCTAAGGAAGAAAGACTGAGAACGAAAAGATAAGACTCGTGGGACTGCTGAAAAATATAAGAAAAGAAAAAGAAAGTCCCAACGGGAAAAAAAAAAGAAAAAAAAAATGTCCAACTTTTTTGCTGCGGTTATAAACCGCAGCAAATAATCGTACACAGCAGCAAAAAAATATTATTTGCTGCGGTTGTTGTGTAACCGCAGCAAATAATACTCTTTACCAATCACAGCTAATTATTTGCTGCGGTTTTTATAAAATCCCAAAAAACCGCAGCAAATAAGGGGCAGCAAAATGTAATTTTTGTACTAGTGACATAAAACATTTTCTCTTTTTGTCTCACAAAAGAAGTTTTCATTCCTTTAGAAACTCATAACATAACTCTAAGAGTTTCATAATTTTATAAACCCTAATCTAATATTTCATGGACAACCAACAGATTAATGCTTTGAAATAAATCATAGCTTCATAAAAACATGATTGAAACTTATAAAAACATGATTAATCATAAATATAAACATGAATTTGCACGATTGAATCAAGACGAAGGAAGAAGAATTTTATTATTTATAAAGTTGTTCGAAAATTACCGAAATAGGGGGAAGGAGGGGGGTGGTCGGCGTGGCTTCTGACGAGGGCGATATGGCAAGGCGGCGTGGCGAAGGGGAGGGGCTCCGGCGAAGCTCAAGCAAAAGTTTTTTTTTTCCTTCGGAAATCCGAGCAAATGTTTTTTTTTGTTCGAAACTTTCTTCTTTTTTTATTTTTTTTTCTCTGTTTCTCTCTCTAGATTTTTGGAATCCTAAATCACCAAGTTGAAAAATAAATCTTAAAATTGGGGTTTTAAGGGATATTTGTAGGCCCCAAAGTAGGATTTGGTGTAATCCCACAAAAATCCTTAATGCTTGAAATTACTTTTATGCCCTTGTTTTAAAATACTTTAGGAAACTCTAAAAATTCTTTTAGAAACTTTTCAAAACATTTAATAACACATAAAAATATTATTTATAAACACAAAATAATTATTTTAATTACAATTTATTTAAATTTCCTTTGTTTAATATTCCTATTGAATATAATTTCTCAACAAAAATATTAAATTATACGTATAAAATACGAAAATAATTCCTTAAAATACGTGAAAATATGGGGTATTACACTCTACCCCCCTTAAAAGAAGTTTCGTCCCAAAATTTTATGTTAATTACTGTATGAAATTTGAATAGAGACTCATTTACTTCAAGCTATTTTCATTATAATACTATGTTGTTGTAGAGTTTAGACGTTTACTTAACTTTTTCTTGACAACTTTTTTGTATACAAACATAAAACTTTACTTAAAAGTCGTAAAAATTCGCAGAAACTTGCCAGAATTGAGGGTAAAACGCGCGAAATTAGGTCGCACTCTATCCCCCTTAAGAATCGAGTTACTTCCTCGTAACTCTACCTACTAACCTGAAATAACTCCACATAATTTTCTCTCATCATATCTTCAGCCTCCCAAGTAGCTTATTCGGTTTTTTGGTTAGACCACAGCAACTTGACTATTTTGACACTTTTCCTACGAGTATCCCGGACCTTATTGTCCAGGATGTTCAGGATCTTAATTGGCCTCTCTTCATAGGTCAAACTTTGGTTTAACTCTATTGTTTCAGGCTGTAACACATGCGATTCATCTAGAAAATATATTTAGTTTAGACACATGAAAGACATTGTGAACCTTACTCAACTCCATTGGTAATGCCAGTTTATAGGCAAGATCTCATAGGGTCCTATATATTTCGAGCTTAATTTTCCCTTCTTCCCGAACATCATTACTCCTTTCATTGGTGATACTTTAAGTAACACCTTATCTCCAACTCCAAACACAACTTCCTGGCATTCTTGGTCCGCATAAGACTTTTGTCTATCTTGTGTTGCTTGAATCATTGCTTGTATTACTCTTATCTTATTTGTGGTTTCTTCAATCAATTGAGGTCCTAGAATCACTGTCTCACTTATGTCACTCCAACGTAAGGGACTTCTGCACTTCCTTCCATACAAAGCCTCAAAAGGTGCCATGCCAATACTTGCATGGTAGCTATTGTTGTATGAAAACTCAATGAGATCTAAGTGATCCTCCCAATTCCCTTGAAAATCCATTATACAAGCTCTTAAAATGTCTTCCAAAGTTTGTATGGTTTTCTCTGTTTGTCCATCGCTTGCTGGATGGAAAGCTGTACTCATTTTCAACGTTGTACCAAAGTTCTCCTGGACACTTTTCAAGAACATCGAAAGAAACCTAGAATCACTAGCTATCTGACACGATATCCTTTGGAACTCCATGTAGCCTCACAACATGTTTTATGTAAGGCTTTGAAAGTTGTTCCATCCTCCGAGTCTCTTTCATTGGTATGAAGACCGCTGAGTTAGTAAGCCTATCCACCACAACCCTTAAGGTATCATTTTGATTCCTTGACTTTCGCAAGCAAGTTACAAAGTCCATTGAATATGCAATCCCATTTTCATCCTGGAATTTCAAGTGGTTCGACTTCTCCTTGTAGTATCTTATGCTCAAATTTCACTTTCTGACAAGTAAGACAGTTGCTTACAAATTCTGCCACTTCCCTTTTCATCCTAGGCTACCAATACACCTTCTTTTAATCCTTATACAACTTATCGCCTCCAGGGTGCACTGAATACAGGGTATTATGACCTTCCTCCATGATTCTCCGTTTCAGATCGTCACATTTCTGTGGTACACACCACCTGCCTTTATACCTTAAGCTCCCATCCCCATGGATCTTGAAGTCCATAGCCTTTCCTGCTTTCGATTTTTCATTTATTCTGTCCAATTTCACATCACCCTCTTGATTCTTCTTAAATTCCTCAAATACTGTTGGTTGGATACTAAGATTTTAAAGTATTCCTTCCAACTCTCCCTCCTTCGCTATCTCTAAGTTCAATATCTTTATATCCCTACATAGCTCGTTAGCAAACACCAAAAGTATTCACTCCATGCTTCATTTTACGGCTTAAAGCATCCTCTACCACATTGGCCTTCCTTTAATGGTATTGGATATCTAAATCATAATCCTTGATCAACTCAATCCATCTCCTCTGTCTCATGTTTAAATATTTTGGAGTGAAAAGTACTTTAAACTTTTGTGGTCCGTGTATATCCTACACTTTATTCCATACAAGTAATGCCTCCATATCTTTAAAGCAAACATGACCGTTGCTAGCTCAAGATCGTGAGTAGGGTAGTTTGCCTTGTATGGCTTCAATCGTCTTAAAGAATATGCAATCATCTTTCTATTTTGCATTAACACACATCCCAAACCTTTTTTAGATGCATCATTGTACACATAATCAGAGTCACTTCCATCAAGCAAAGTCAGTACTGGAGCTGTTGTCAAACACTGCTTTAAGGTCTTAAATGCCTCCTCACATTTATCACTCCACACAAATTTACAGTCTTTCTTCATTAACGACGTCATTGGTTTAGAAATTCTCAAAAATTCCTTCACAAACCTCCAATAATAACCTGCTAATCCTTAGAAACTCCGTACATCCGTTACATTCTTAGGTGTAGGCCATTCTTTTACTACTTCGATTTGTGCTTAATCTACTTCAACTCCCTCTTTTGACACGAAATGTCCCAAGAATGCTACTTTCTCCAACCAGAACTCACATTTCGAGAACTTAGCATACAATTTATTCTTCCTTAATGTCATCGAAATTGTCCTCAAATGTTCCACATGCTGCTCTTTACTATTAGAGTACACCAGAATGTTATCAATGAAAACATCCACAAACTTATCAAAGAATCGTTGGAAAATCCTATTCATTAAGTCCATGAAAATAGCTGGCGCATTGGATAACCCAAAAGGCATAACGGTGAACTCATAACTCCCTTATCTCGTACAAAAAGCCATTTTTGGTATGTCCTCTTGATGTGAATGTTGATCAAGAAAATCCCCACTCACAAGAATAGTACCTTAGTTCGGTTTTCTCTAAAGCTAAGCACCAAGAAAATCGATCTAAGTCGAATAATTTTATGAATTGATTAACGCTAAGCACCCTCAATCCCTAAAAGTGTCCTCACAAGAGACTAAAGCCTAAGCACCAACTCTTTCAAGAAATTCGAAAAGTCCCTCACACTCGAAAATTTTCACACCTTCAGTTTTTGTTTGTTTTGTAGAAAACAAAGAAACATAAACAATCAATGTTTATTGAATTCACTAATCTAAAATTTTACAAGCTAATGTTGAGATTATTTATAGTCATAATCATCAACAAATCCTAACTAAAATAAGAAAATTTTACACGCACAACATTAGGGAAATTCACCCTAATCTAGTGACTCATCAATGACTCACAAGATAAGAATGCCACATCACCACTACATGTCGTGCAACTTGCTAAAATATCCTAACAGACTCTATCTAATCTGAAAAATATGCTAACAAACTTATTCTTACCTTGATAATCAAGATAATCAACAAATTACAACCAAAATTACACAAAAATCAGATTTACCCAAATCACCCAAAAAAATGCAAAAATTGACGCAAGAACAAACCGTCCAAATTTGCGCTATTTTGTGACTTTTTCTTTAAATCTTCAAGAAACCTTTCAAGATTCAATCTTTTAGTCAAGAAACTTTCAAGAAGTCAATCTTCATGTGTATAAGGCTGTAAATGATGATTAAGACACTTCATGAATAAAAAGACTCAATGCCAAAAATGAGAAAATGCTATCAAGTGAAGTGGGAAAAACTCATAGGCAAAACCATCTTATTCCCCTAATTCCACCATTCTTTCCTTTGCTTCAATGATCAAGTATTTTCGTGTGTCACCATACACACCCATGATGATGTCTTTGAAGATCCCAAAAGCTTTGAATCCCAATAAGCCATTATTTCCCCCATACTTGCATCATTCTTAGAAGCCATCAACAAACCTTCAAAGTTATCATCTTGCTTCGTATCATCCTCCTCTTCTTCAAAAGAGTTTGTCCTCAAACCTTGAAGTTAACATCACGAACATAAGGAGACAAATCACCAATTTTGAACGTGACATGCACACTATATTCACTTGGAAGTTCGAGTTTATATGCATTGTCCCCGATCTTGCTCACAATTTTGAATGGTCCATCACACCTAGGCATTAGTTTGTTTTTCCTTTGATTAGGAAATCTTTCCTTTCTTAGATGTAAGCATACCAAATCTCCTTCCGTGTATGTGTATTTGATTTTATGCTTGTTAGCTCTTGTCTTATAGATATCATTCACATGCTCAATCCTTGCTCTAACCTGTGCATGTAACTTCTGCATGTATTCAGTTTTAGCTAAAGCATCTTTGTGAACGAGCTCACCTTTAGGAATAGTCACGAAATCAATAGGTAGCTTGGGATTGATTCCATAAACAACTTCAAAAGGTGAATGTTTAGTTGTATATGTAAGTGAACGATTATAAGCAAATTCTGCATAAGCTAACTTCAAGTCTCAATCTTTTTGTGTCTTACTTACCAAACCACGAAGTAGAACGCCTAGGGTTCTGTTTGTGACCTCAGTTTGACCATCTGTTTGTCGATGATAAGATGTTTGTGGATGATAAGATGTACTGAAGAGAAATTTCGTCCCTATCAAACGCCACAATGATTTCCAGAAATAGCTCATGAATTTCGTGTCTCTGTTGTTGTTGCTAAAGCAATGAGGTGGGATAGGGACTGTGAGGACTTCGCTGACGTAGACTGGATGCGTGAATGGACTGGTCTCCTGTTGACGTACCCTCCAAGTACCTGCAAAAAAGGGACAATAATCCTTGTAGGATTATTTCCCCCTCCGATGCTTAAGTAAGTATTTGGAGGAGAGTAAGTGAGCAGTAATCAACAAGTAAACAATTCTAGAGAGAAGTTTTCCCTTTTTAGTATGTGTTTTTGTCTTAATCTTGAATGTACTTTTTATCAGATTTTTGAGAGCTATTTATAGCCTCAAGTATAATTCCTTATCCAATGAGATTGCGACACTTGTCCTCATCTCCTTAATTACCTTCCTTCATTTGCCTTATGGGCTTTTAGCATTAGGCTTTCAAGGCCCCATTGTTTGTTTTGACTCTTCTTCTAATGGTGAATAGGAGCTTGACATGTGGCAAATGTAGGATTCACATATGGACCAGTATAAAGATGACACGTGGCCATGTGGGGCCCACTCATGGCAGATTCATCACTGCCACGTGGCAATCCCATGCTGGCATTTAATAATAGAAATAGGGACACGTGGTCCAGTTGTAGGATGACATGTGGTTATGTAGGGCCCACTCATGGCAGACTCATCAATGCCACGTGGCAATCCCACGTCATCATTTTATAATAGAAAGAGGGACACGTGGTCCACTCAGAGGCTGACATGTGGCAGCTGAGTTGGCATGCCACATCATCTGTCACTGACAATTGTTTTCGAAACTCCATGTAACCTAACAATGTCTCGAAAATACAGCTCTGCAACATTGACAGCATCATCAGTTTTGTGGCAAGGTATGAAGTGAGCCATCTTCGAAAACCTGTCAACCACAACCATTATAGCATCCTTTTGTCTTGCAGTTCTAGGCAATCCCACTATAAAATCCATAGAAATATCATCCCAAGGAGCTTTTGGCAATGGTGTGTAGAATCCTTGATGGAAGGATGCCTTGGCTTTTTGACAAACAACACATTGTGATATTACTGCTTCCACATCAGCAATCATTCTAGGCCAATAAAAATGCTCTTGCAACATTGTCAATGTCTTTGTAATACCAAAGTGACCTGCAATTCCGCCCCCATGTGCTTCTCTGACTAGCAATTCACGAATACTGCACTTAGGAATGCAAAGTAGATTCCCTTTGAATAAGAATCCATCATGTAGCACATAAGATCCCATTGAACCCTTCGAAATTTGTGAATAAATAGGTCCAAAATCTCCATCTTGCTCGTAATATTGTGTAATCAACTCCAAACCAAGCAATTTGAAATTAAGGACACCAATTAAAGCATACCTCCTTGATAAAGCATCAGCAACCACATTAGATTTGCCTTCTTTGTACTTTGATGAAAAGTGAAAAGATTGCAAAAATTCAACCCCCTTAGCATGTCTTGAATTGAGTTTATGTTGGCCATTGATATGCTTCAAAGCCTCATGATAAGAATGCAATATAAAGTGACTTGGTTGCAGATAATGACTTCAATGATCCAATGCTCAAACAATAGCATAGAGTTCTTTGTCATAGGTAGAGTTATTCAACCTTGCTCCATTCAATTTCTCACTGAAATAAGCTATAGGCCGTTTACCTTAAACCAACACTGCACCAATCCCCACGCCACTAGCATCTGTCTCAACTTCAAAAGGTTTCCAAAAATCTAGCAAAGATAAGATAGGAGTTTGACAAAGCAATTTCTTCACCTACTCGACTGCCTTTTGCGCATCCTTGGTTCATTCAAACTTCTCTTTGTTCTTTTTGATACACTCTGTCATAGGTGCTACTACAGAAGAGAAATTCTTCACAAATCTTCTATAGAAAGAAGCTAAACCATGAAAAGCACGCACCTCAGTCACAGATTTCGGAACTGGCCATGATTTAATAGCTTCTACCTTCGAAGGATCAACTGAAACACCATCCTTAGAAAACAATGTAACCTAAGAACGTCACACTGGGGACTATGAACGAGCACTTTTCGAGCTTAGCATACAACTTCTGCTTTCTCAGAGTTTCAAACACTTCTCTTAGATGCTGCAGATGATCTTCCACACTTGCACTATATACCAATATATCGTCCAAGTATACAACCACAAACTTTCCAATGAAAGGCTTCAAAACTTCATTCATTAATTTCATAAAAGTACTAGGAGCATTAGTAAGTCCAAAAGGCATAACTAACCATTCATAGAATCCTAGTTTAGTTTTGAACCCTGTTTTCCATTCATCACCCTCCTTCATTCTGATTTGGTGGTAACAACTCCATAAATAAATCTTGGTAAATACTTGTGAGTCAAACAATTCATCCAATAAATCACCCAATCGAGGAATAGGAAACCTGTATTTGATGGTGATGTTATTCACAACCCTAGAATCAATGTACATTCTCCATGATCCATCCTTTTTAGCAACAGTCAATGTTGGTACTGCACAAGGACTCATGCTTTCCCTAACATATCCTCTTGCCATCAACTCTTCAATCTGTCTTTGAATTTCTTTTGTTTTTTCTAGATTGCACCTGGAAGCTGGTTTATTAGGAATTTGAGCTCCAAGAACCAAATCAATCTAATGTTCAATTCCTCTAATGGGTGGCAACCGTGGTGGCAATTCTTCAGGAAATATGTCTTGAAATTCGTGCAACAATGAGCGCAACTCACAAGGGATGCTCGTTGCTTTCTCTTGCAATTCCTTAGCCATCAACACATAAAACTTCTCACAATTCTTTACCTCTTGCACCATGGCTTTCTCATCAATCAACAAAACACCCTTCTTATTGCTCACATCTTTCGAAAATTTCGAACTTTCTAAAGGTTTCAGCGCAACTGGTTTTCCTTGTGCCTGTTTCCTAATAATGTATATGTTTGTTCTCCCATCAAACTGTACGAATCTATCATATTGCCATGGTCTTCCAAGCAATATGTGGCACGCATCCATAGGACACACATCACAGAGCATCTGATCCTCGAAATTCGCCTGTTTGTTTACCTGCCTGTTTGTTTACCTTGACGTCACTTGTGTTACTGAGCCAATGTAACTTGTACGATTGAGGATGTTCAGTGGTAGGAATCTCCAATTTGTTGATCAATACTATGGAGACTACATTAGTGCAACTACGTGAATCAATTATCAGATCACATAATCTCCCTAGAACATTGCACCTGATTATGAAAATTTTATCCCTCTGATTCTCTGTAGGTGGCGCAACTTTAGATTGCAAAACCCTTCGAAGGACTAAACTCTAGCCATGCACCTCAGGAGCAATTTCCTCAATCTCCTCTTCCTAAGTATCATAATTTCCGCCATCATCCTGTTGCTCATTCTCCTCTTCTTCAAAGTTTTCATCATCTGCCCGATTTCGAGTAGCATGAACCCTTTGAATGAGGACAATCCTTCTGGATATGGCCTTGACCTTTGCACTTGAAACATGTGCGTTGATCGGGGGTGGAGGCTTAGTAGCAGAGCCTTTATCCTTGATATATGGAGGAGGTTTTGAAGTGGAATCGAAATTTTGTTTAAATGAAACAATGGCACCTTCTTCCTTCACAAAGGGTTTCGAAAAAGTACTTGGTCTTTTTGAAAATTGCTTCTCAACCCTAGATGCAACCTTGCAAGCTTCATCAAAGGTCCAATAAGGTTGTAATTCCACCTTTTCCCTTATTCTTTCATCTAGACCAGCAACATAACGAGCAACTTGATGATCCTCCTTTTCTTCTAGATCGCAGATGGTGATCAAATTGAGGAATTCGAATGTATATTCTTCAATTGATTTTCGATCTTGCCTTAAAGTATGCATCTTTATGAAGTTACGTTGCTCGTAATCTTGAGGAACGAAACGTCTCCTCATCTCCTTCTTTAATTTCATCCAAGTGGCTACTTTGGACTTCCCATCCTTCTTTCTTTTCTTTTGCATACCTTGAAGCCACAAGCTAGCCAAGCTCGTCAATTTTAATTCTGCAATCTTGTATGATTTTCGATCATCATACTCTTTATATTTAAAGATTCTTTCAATCCTTCTTAGCCAATCCAAGAATTTTTCAGGATCCAAACTTCCACTGAATTCAGGAATATCCAGTTTAAGATTGCGATCATCATGTTTAGGCCTTTCCTTCTTTCTGCGCCTATTCATAGGCTCTTCATTACTAGAACTTGATGAATATTGTTTCCTAGGTTTTCATGCACTCCTTGAGCTTGCTTTCTCATCATCAGAGCTAGAATTCGTCTCCCCTTTACTTACACCCTTAGACTTGCTTGGTGATTTTAATTTTTCGGTAAAGTCTTTCATGGTGGCCTTAAACATAGCCTTTAGTTCTTCGATGTCTTTGTGCAACTCCTCTGTGGTGATCTTAGGAGTATTTACTTCATCAGCTATCATGATTACTTTTGTTTCAACAATGAAATTGATACCAATAACCTTGAGGATGAATTTCCTCTCAACGAGAGCACCAAAAGTTGATGTGAATATTGATAATAAAAATTGCCACTCACAAAGATATAAACTAGTTCGGTTTTCTCTAAAGCCAAGCACCAAGAAAAACGATCTAGGTCGAATAATTTTATGAATTGATTAAAACAATACACCCTCAATTCCTAAAACTATCCTCACAAGAGTCTAAAGCCTAAGCACCAACTCTCACAAAGTGTTCGAAAATTTCCACACTCGAAAATTTTTCTCACTTTCGGTTTTATTTGTTTTGTAGAAAACAAGCAAACTTAAACAATCAATGTTTAATGAATTCACTAATCTCATCTTTACAAGCTAATGTTGAGATTATTTATAGTCAAAATCATCAAATCCTAACTAAACTAAGAAAATTTTACACGCACAACATTAGGAAAATTCACCCTAATCTAGTGACTCACAAGATAAGAATGCCATATCACCACTGCATGTCATGCAACTTGCTAAAGTATCCTAACAATATCTAATCTGAAAAATATGCTAACAAACTTATTCTTACCTTGCTAATCAAGATAATCAACAAATTACAACCAAAATTACACAAAAATCAAATTTACCCAAATCACCCAAAAGAACGCCAAAATTGACGCTAGATCAAACCGTCTAAATTTGCGCTATTTTATGACTTTTTCTTCAAATCTTCAAGAAACCTTTCAAGATTCAATCTTTTAATCAAGAAACTTTCAAGAAGTCATTCTTCATGTGTATAAGGCTGTAAATGATGATTAAGACACTTCAAGAATAAAAAGACTCAATGCCAAAAATGAGAAAACCCTATCAAGTGAAGTGGGAAAAACTCATAGGCAAAACCATCTTATTCCCCTAATACCACCATTCTTTCCTTTGCTTCAACGATCAAGTATTTTCGTGTGTCACCATACACACCCATGATGATGTCTTTGAAGATCCCAAAAGCCTTGAATCCCCATAAGCCATTATTTCCCTCATACTTGCATCATTCTTAGAAGCTACCAACAAACCTTCGAAGTTATCATCTTGTTTCGTATCACCTCCTTAGCAATTCTTAACTGATGGTATCCTGACCCCAAATCAATCTTTGAAAACACCGTAGCTCCTATTAATTGATCAAACAAGTCATCAATCCTCGGTAAAGGATACTTATTCTTGATCTTCACCTTATTCAACCCCCTATAGTCAATACACAACATCAAACTCCCATCTTTCTTCTTTACAAACAATACTGGTGCTCCCCAAGGTGAAGCACTAGGCCTAATGTAACCCTTCTCCAACAACTCCAGTAACTGCTCTTTCAACTCACTCATTTCTGCAGGTGCCATCCTATATGGCTCTTTGGAAATAGGTGATGTTCCTGGAACTAAGTCTATGGTAAAGTCGATTTCATGCTTTGGAGGCATCCCCGGAATCTCTTCCGGAAACACGTCTAGAAGGTCCCTCACTACCTCAATATCCTCGGGCTTAGCAGTCTCAACATGATCTCCATCCCTCAAACTACAAAGGTAAATTGGAAAACCTCTCCTCACAAATCTAGCAAACCTCATTAATGACACTATTTTGTTGTGTCTTGGCCTTCCTGCACTCCAATAGCTCACCTTCCTACCCTTATTGATTAATGAGATCTTTTTTGGCTCACACAAAATCTCACCCTTATGCTCACTCTACCAATCCATCCCCAGAATCACTTCTAAGTCACCCAATTCAAACTCAATTAGGTTAGTCTTAAACTCCACTCCCTCAATTTCAATAGGAACATCTTGAAATCTCCTTGAACACTGTAACTCCTGTCTTGATGGTAACACTATTGACATATCTATTGTATCTACTTTTCCCAGCACAGGCATTAACTTTTCAAAAATCTTAGTGGATATAAAGGAATACGTTGCATCAGAGTCAAACAAAACTTTAACAGGAAAAGAGTTAATAGAAAAAGTACCAGTAATTACATCTTTACTGGCATCAACTTCACTTCGAGCCATCACATTCAACTTTTCGGTTTTCGAGGTGTTAGTCTTACCTCCTTCATTTCCACTTCCATTTCTATTTCCGGCTTGAGGCATTGCCTTTCCTGCCATATTTCCTTGGAAACCCTTCTGCTGACCCCCTGTTGAGTTCCCTTTGAATTGAGAACCTTGCCCTTCCTTTCCCATGTTCTTGGAGAAGCACTCATACTCACGGAGTCCAAGTCTGTTACACAAATGACAAGTCACAGGGTTCCAAGCACAGTCCTTTCCTCGGTGACTGTTAGGAAACTTCTTGCAAAAGTACACACGACCTCCTTGATTAGCCATCTGAGCTCTATTCCCATTTCCATTACCAGGCTTCCCAAAGATTCTCCTGTTTCCCTGGAAGTTATTGTTGAAATGAGGTTTCTTAAATCCACCGTGACTCCCTTGTTGGTTGAAGTTTCCTCCACCATCCTTCCTTTTTTCCCTCATCTCACCTTCCTTCAACACCTCCTTGTTCTTCTAGTCTACGGCATACAAGTGTGCAGCTCTACCATATAGCTCATCCAAAGACTAAAAGACTTGTCCGGCTAACTGTTACTGGATGTCAAAGGGTAACCCTCTCTCAAAACGATTATCCTTAAACTTCTCAGTTACCACGACCTCCTTAGCAAACCTAGAAAATTCTTTGAACTTATAGTAGTACTTAGGGACAAACATACTTCCCATCTTAAGCTCCAGAAACTCATCAACTTTCAGTTTCTCAAGGAACACGAGATAGAACTTATTACGGATCTATTCCTGAAACACATCCCAATTAATCCCCGGTAAAGCCCTGATCGCAACCTCATTTTGTGACTACCAAAGATAAGGTTCTCCTCTCAAATATTAAATTGCATGGTTCACCTTAAGCTCTTCTGGACACTCAACTGCTCCGAACAACTAGTTTAACTCTCTCAACCATCCCTATAGAATAGTTGGATTATGCTCTCCTTGGTAAGTGGGTGGCTCACTTTGAGAAATCTTCTTAAAAAGTTCCCCAGCAAGGTCATTACCATTTACATTTCCTCTAGCAGCTAACTGTTCAGCTACAGTAGCTGATTGCCTTACTACCGCATTCAGCTGATTGTTGTTACGTTCAGCCGTTCTATTCCTCCTGTAGAGGAAAAGGCCTTTTATATTAAATTAAGTCTAACTCTAAGTTAGAACAACATAAACTTATAGCATATAACATTTTCTCATTTCGTCTCACAAAAGAAGTTTTCATTATTTTAGAGCAAATGATTCACTTAGTTTTGATTGTTTACATAACCATTAAAATAATTCATTCCCACATAAGAAATAAAAATAATTTTGGTTCTACCCTACCTAAGGCTTCATTTCCTAAAAGGATTGGCTTATTTATTAATTCATTCCCACAAAAAAAAAAGTTTTATTAGTTAATTCCTCCTAATATTTCTTGATGGCTCACTACCACTTATTCACAAAAATAAACAGCAATCTAAATTGATCAACATTCTAAATATTAACAATGTTAAACAAAAATTGACTAAATTATGTTTATACAAAACTCCTACAAATTAACATTGTCCTTTATGTCCTTCGACATTACATATTTCTTGGGTATAAACTCAAGATCATCCTTCATATCATCTTCCATATCCTCTTCCATGTCTTCACCCATATCTTCCTAAGGATCAAGCTCTTCTTCATCCTCAGAACCAGATACTAAATCTACATACACAGGAATCACTGGATTCGGGTTCTCGATCTCATAACATGAGCTATCCTTTGATTCATAACTCCTTGACCTAGAAGTAGTAACTTTCACCACTATGTCATCATCTTCCTAGTTACCTAGGCTTGGTGTGGGTGGGGTCTCCTTACTTTCATTCAAATCTCAGTAATCCTTCTCCTTTCTGGCAATGTGACCCTCCCGATACCTCCAATCACAGCCCCACTGACCAACTACAACTTTATATTTAGTGTAATTTGGAAGCCCTCCCGCAAAGTGAAAATCAGTAATCTTTGCCTTGATATCAAGGTAGGGTGAACAGTTAGGCAAATAATTAACAATTAAGGCCGACACATGGTCAGGTTAGTCCTATTGTAGTGGATTCAATTCAACACCGTACTCAAATACCAACAACAAAACCGTATTTTCCAGACATACTAAGGGGGACTTTCATAATCATTCTTTTCCTATGTCTCCATTTGTGTGTTCTTATTAGACAAGCTATCTAACATCCTAAACAGCACTTAAGACTAATAGACCATCCTTCCCATAACAAAAGCAAGCTAAAAGTTCTACCACAAAAGGTCTTGTGGCTAACATAGAATTTCTTTTACACATAACTACTCACTTAAGCAACACCTCAAAACACGAACTTAAATGCATGAAAGAACAAAAATAAAGTCTACCCTACATGCCCAAACTTCCTGCCCAATCTCACCACATGATATTAAAGCAATAACACATAATACATACCTGAATTCCTTGCATACCTGCGCACACAATAAATTTTAAAACATTTATTTTCCAAAACTTTCTATTTTTGGAAATTACTATATTCCGAAAAAATCCATTTTGCAACAACTTTCCAAAATAAGAAATTCCTCTTTCCCAAAATAAAACTTAGGGTACTGATGTGAATTTGAGTACAAGTGAGATATCGTATATCAATCCAATAGTGGATGAACCAATTAACCTTATACTAAATCCTATTGGGTTTGATAAACATAAATCACAGGTACGGGTGACCATGGTGAGGATTGATGACACTATGGATGAATGTAGTGGCTTCCTAAGCCAACACCATTAGTCACTTATACATTGCACTAGTGGAGTAGGTGTTCATATTAATATGTTAGTCACCTGTGATTAATTATTAGTTAAGGCACTTACAGGATGGATACGGATGGTGGTAACAGGAAACAAGCTAGTTTGGTCCATGAGTTTTCTCCCATGTCACTTGATAGGGTTTTTCTCATTTTGGACATCATTGCTTTCATTTCTTTCGGAGTCTTGATCATCATAATTATCCTAAAATGCATGGAGAATGGTTTCTTGATAGAAATATTGAATCTTGAAGCATTTCTTGAAGTTTCTTGAAGTTCTTGAAAATTGGCGCAAAAATTGACGAAGCACAATAGTGGAAATTTTTGACAATTTCAACTATCTTGGGCATCAAGTAATTTTCGTGACTTTTAACTATAATTCTGATGATTATCTTGTTAATTAGTTATTTAGTTGAGTTGTTAGGATATTTTCTTTATTAGATAAGGTTTGTTAGAGTTTGTTAGCAACATAAGCTCAAAATGCAGTGATGATATGGCATTCTTATCTTGTGAATCATATATGGTCATGTAGGCTGAATTTCATCTTGTTTTGTGCGTGATTTTGGTTGTTTAGGGTCTTAGAAAGTTTTTAGAATTTAGTCTTAGGTTATTCTATAAATAGCTTTGAGAATTCTTTGTAAAACTGAAGTTTTCATATATTGATTTTTAATGATAATTTTCGAAATTCTTTGCGCAAATTTAAGAATTAATTTGTTCAAGATTTCTTCATAAATTCGTGAATTCAGGAGTGAAGATCGAATTTAGATCCTAATTAATTAGTTTCTAGGGTGTGCTAATTAATCAGCTTTCAATTAAATTCGTCCAGGAGTTGGAATTTTATTGTTCTACACGTGAGTTTTGGGTGCTATTTGAGAGCACCACTTAAAATCCACATCAATTTGGTATCAGATTTCAGAGTTCTTTTCGATCCATCTTGGGGGAAGCTAATTTAACACAATTAATTCAAGACATGATGACTAAACTAGAAGTAATGGACGTGAGACAAAAGCAAGATAATGTCCGCATTAATGTTTTGGCACGTGAATTGCAACGAAAATTTGATCGTCACTATGTGCATTATTTTCGTGGGGATGATGTTGATGATAAAGGTTCTCACTCATCTTTTTCCTCATATTCCTGTAAAAACACTCCCCAAAAGCAAGCCTAAGTTTAATGATCGTGGCATTAAACTTGATGACTTCACGGGCCAAGGTTCCCCAGATGACTATCTTAAATGGGAAAGACATGTGGAGAAGATTGCTGAGTATAAAAGTTTTGATGATAAAAGAACCTTTAAAATTGCTTACATCAGATTGACTAAGAATGCAGGATTGTGGTATGAGTGCATTAAAGCCAAGAGAAAACGCCAAAACAAAGCAAAAATTGTCACCTGGTCTCTGCTTAAGAAGAAGTTGCGTGCCAAATATGTACTTTTTGAATTTGATCAGCAAAATTATGTCAAGTTCACTTCCCTATACCAGGGCACTATGAGTGTGCGTGACTATATTGCACAACTTGAAAGGTTATCTTTGCTTTGTGACTATGTACCTTTGTGACTATATGGCAAGATTTTTGAAGGGCTTAAGTAAAAATATTGATAAGCAGCTCGATTTGGCTATATATCACACTTTTGATGATCTCTGCAAATTCACATTGAAGGTGGAAAAACATGCCAAAGGGGATTCCACATGCAATTTTGTGCCTTTCATTGGTAAATCTAGCTACACTCCTCTGGATAAATATGCAAAAGCAAATCAAACATCACAACCAAAACAAGTTCATGTGACTCCTAGCTCTTCAGGGTAAAAACCAAAGAAGGTGGTTTCTAAAGCAGAATATGAAGATCAAAGGAGATGTTTTAAATATCAAGGTTATGGTCACCTTGCTTCCTCTTGTACCTCTAGACGTACATTGGCTATGGAACAAGCCAGATTATGGGCAACTGAGGAAGACATTTACCAGATTGTGGTTGAAGATGATGAGGACGTCATTCAAAACCAGAGAGGGGAGGATACCAATGAAGCCACATTAGAAACCGTGAGTCAACCTCCACTACTACAAGGTGGCAAAGCTTTTGTGGTTAGAAGAGCATTGCATTCAACACTAGGACCACATGCAATGTAGAGAGAAATCATATTTCGCAGTATTTGCAAGATTGGTCCATACCCATACAATTTCATCATTGATAGTGGGTCTTGCATGAATGTAGCATCTAAACATCTGGAAGTAAAGAAGCAAGCACTGATCAATTTCACAATTGGACTATATAATGACGAAATGTGGTGTGATCTTGTGCCTATGACTGCATGCCAACATAATGGGAAATCAAATGTTTACTCAGTTTTGAAGGGTAAGAAACGAATAAATCTCCTACCATTGACTCCATTTGCAGGGAAGGATTTGAAACAAGCTAGTTTATTCCTTTTTGCTAAGGAATTTGAGAAGGAGGTAGAACAAGGAACCCTGCATATATTCTCTGTGTAAAGGAAACAACTTCAGATAAAGTATCTACAGATTTGCGCCTCACTCCTTTGCTTGAAGAGTTTGCTAATGTGTTTCCTGATGAACTACCCCCAATTCGAGGAATTCGACATGCTATTGATTTCATTCCTGGAGCACCTATCCCTAATAAACTTGCTTAAAGATGTGATCCTGAAGCATCTAAGGAACTCCAACGCCAGATTGATGAATTGATGCATAAAGGGTTAGTTCGAGAATCAATGAGTCAATGCACAGTTTCTGCTTTACTGGTGCCTAAGAAAGATGGCTCTTGGAGAATTTGCATTGATTCTAGGGCAATTAATAACATAACCATCAAGTATAGATTTCCTATGCCTAGACTTGAGGATATGTTGGATGAGCTACATGGCGCAAGCTTGTTTTCGAAAATAGATCTGAGAAGTGGCTATCATCAGATGATAATTTGTGAAGGGGATGAATGGAAAACTGTTTTTAAGACTAAACAGGGTCTATATGAGTGGTTGGTGATGCCTTTTGGTCTATGCAATGCATCTAGTTCGTTCATGAGATTGATGAACAAGGTATTGAGTCCTTTTCTAAACCAGTTTATTATTGTCTCTTTGGATGATATTCTTGTTTATAGCAGAGACATTCATGAGCACCTAGACCATTTGAGGCAATTGTTTAGTAAGTTACGTGAGTAGAACTTATATGGGAAGCTGGAAAAGTATGATTTTGTTGCAGGAGAAGATTGTTTTCCTTGGTTACATTGTAAGTGCCGCAAGGTATCATGGTGGATCCCTCCAAAGTTGAAGCTATTAAAACTTGGAAGATACCTACCAATGTGCATGAAGTCAGGAGTTTTCATTGTCTAGCTTCGTTCTAAAGAAGGTTCATTCGAAAATTCTCTACTACTATGGCTCCCATTACTGAATTGATGAAGAAAGGTGAGTTCAAATGGAACCAAAGAGCTCAGGAGGCTTTTGATGAGGTGAAAGAGAGACTTTGCAATGCACCTATCCTGGTGTTGCCTGATTTTGGTAAGTTATTTGAGGTTGAATGTGATGCTAGTGGCGTGGGCATTATAGAAGTTCTAATTCGGGAAAAGCAGCCTGTTTCATATTTCAGTGAGAAGCTGAGTGGCGCAAAATTGAATTACTCTAACTATGATCGAGAATTCTATACAATTGTTCGAGCACTGGATCATTGGTCTCACTATTTACGGCCTAAACCTTATATTCTTCATTCAATTCATGAAGACTTGATATGTATATTAATGGTCAACAGATACTCAACCACGGACATACCAAGTGGGTGGAATTTCTCCAATCTTTCACTTTTTCATCCAGGTACAAGGAAGGCAAGAATAATGTGGTAGCTGATGCTTTATTAAGTAGGTCATATCTACTTGCTATGGTTGACACTAGAGTCCTAGGATTTGAGCACCTGAAGGAATTATATGTCAGTGATTCCGATTTTGCTATAGAATATCAACACCCCTCTAGGAACTACACAATTTAGGATGGTTTCTTATTCAAGAACAACAAACTGTGCATTCCTAAGAGTGGAGTTCGTGAATTGCTGATAAGGGAGGCTCATAGTGGCGCATTTGCTGGACACTTTGGAGTTCATAAGACTTATGATATGGTGAGTGACGATCTCTACTGGCCTAAGATGATAGGTTACATTGAATCAGTCAATTCCAGGTGTGCTACATGTCAAAAGGCGAAATCAACTTTTGTCAAAGGGCTTTACACTCCATTACCAGTTCCTGATACACACGGGAATAGTGTCAGTATAGATATTATAATTGGTTTTCCTAGGACACAGAGGGACGTGATTCAATAATGGTAGTGGTTGACAGATTCTCTAAGATGGCGCATTTTGTGGCCATGAATAAGACTGATGATGCTCAACATGTTGCTGATCTATACTTCAAATAGATTGTGAAGCTACATGGAATTCCCAGAAGTGTGGTAAGTTACAGAGATTCGAAATTTTTGAGTCACTTTTGGAAGTGATTGTGGAAGATGGTTGGTACCAACCTGCTTTTTAGTACTTCTCATCACCCTCAAACAGATGGACAGACTGAAGTCACAAAAAGAGCATTAGGTACTTTGTTACGTGGCCTTGTGAGTAAAACGCAAAAGGATTGGGATGTGCGCCTTTATCATGCTGAATTTGCTTACAATAGAGCTGTTTTATCCACCACAGGACATTCCCCATTCGAAATTCTGTATGGAAACAATCCATATATGCCCATTGATCTAATTCAATTGGCTAGGGACGAAATCCATGTAGAGGAAAAAAAAATGAGTGGAACCTTTCCAATTTTTACAGTGCGATGGCTAGCTATTCACGGACTGGCCTATTTCTGACTTCAGACTAAGCTCAGTGTTGTTACAATTTCAAGTCTTCAGCAAAATGTGTAAAGCTGTGAAAAAGAAGATTTGTAAGATGAATGAGGTCTACATGAAATGATCTAACAAGAACAGAACTCAACATGTTTTCGAACCTGGTGAATTGGTATGGATTCATCTCAGAAAGGAACGTTTTCCACATAAATGCAAGAATAAGTTGATGCCTAGAGCTGATGGACCTTTTGAGGAGATTGAAGCTTATAGAGACAATGCCTATAAGATCGATTTTCCTGGTGAGTATGGTAATGTAAGTGCTAATGTCAATATTAGGGATCTCTCACCATAATATGATGATGTGAATTTGGGGGTAAATTCTTTTAAACCAGGGAAAAATGATGTGAATTTGAGTACAAGTGAGATATCCTATATCAATCTTATAGTGGATGAACCAATTAACCTTATACTAAATCCTATTGGGTTTGATAAAGATAAATCACAGGTCTGGGTGACCATGATGAGGATTGATGAAACTATGGATGAGAGTGGTGGCTTCCTAAGCCAACACCATTAGTCACTTATACATTGCAATGGTGGAATAGGTATTCATATTAATATGTTAGTCACTTGTGATTAATCCTTAATTAAATCACTTACAGAATGGATACGGATGGTGATAACAGGGAACAAGTTAGTTTGGTCCATCAGTTTTTTCCCATTTCACTTGATAGGGTTTTTCTCACTTTGGACATCAATTGCTTTCATTTGTTTTGGAGTCTTGATCATCATAATTATCCTAAAATGCATGGATAATGGTTTCGTGAAGGTTTCTTGATTAAAATATTGAATCTTGAAGCATTTCTTGAAGTTTCTAGAAGTTCTTGAAAATTGGCACAAAAATTGATGAAGCACAATGTCGGAATTTTTTGAAGATTTCAACTATCTTGGGCATCAAGCAATTTTCGTGATTTTTAGCTATAATTCTGATGATTATCTTGTTAATTAGTTATTTAGTTGAGTTGTTAGGATATTTTCTTGATTAGATAAGGTTTGTTAGAGTTTGTTAGCAAGATAAGCTCAAGATGCAGTGATGATGTGGCATTCTTATCTTGTGAGTCATATATGAGTCATGTAGGCTGAATTACAGCTTGTTTTGTCCGTGTTTTTGGTTGTTTAGGGTCTTAGAAAGTTGTTAGAATTTGGTATTAGGTTATTCTATAAATAGATTTGAGAATTCTTTGTAAAACATAAGTTTTCATACATTGATTTTCAATAATAATTTCGGAAATTCCTTGCGCAAATTTAAGAATTAATTTGTTGAAGTTTTCTTCATAAATTCGTTAAGTCAGGAGTGAAGATCAAATTTAGATCCTAATTAATTAGTTTCAGGAGTGTGCTAATTAATCATCTTTCAATTAAATTCGTCCAAAAGTGGGAATTTGATTGTTTTACACGTGAGTTTTGAGTGCTATTTGAGAGTACCACTTAAAATCCACATTAGGTACCCCCAATAATAAAATTTATTTTGTTTCAAAAACTAAGCTTTGGTAACCACTTTACAACACCCTGGAATTTCCTAACTTTCTAAGCTAGATTTTCCAGAAAACATATTATAAATATTCAAGAAATATTGTTAGTAAAACTCCTAAATATCGAGGAAAACCAAAGTATTACCGCCACCATGATAACGACCAAGGCATTTATCAAAGTACTATAGCGGAAGTCTTTAAAACCAAAACGAATTTAAAACCTATACTTGAAAACAACCTCAAAACTAAAATCAAACAACATAAAAAAAAAAAAAAAACCACCTTAAAACGTCATTACATATCGGAACCATCTTAATGGTCCTTAAAACCAAAACTAAAACTTTGAAAACAACTTCAATAATAGTAGTTAGATAACTCCATAATCAATAAAAATAAGAACTACAAAGACTGCACAGCAAACACTCGCACTCAAGCCCAACATGAAATGACTTATGCCCACTTGTACCTGTAGCTTTTCTTATTCTAGACAACTACTTGCCAACAAGTGGGTCGTCGTAGGGCCATGTCCAAGACAAAGCCATGCACACAAAACAAACAGTCAGCAAAGTTGAGTACATAACTATTGAAGACTGTGCAACAAGCACAACATAGATTAAAATAAAACATAAACACAT
This sequence comes from Suaeda aralocaspica, assembly GCA_016808085.1. NCBI lineage: Eukaryota > Viridiplantae > Streptophyta > Magnoliopsida > Caryophyllales > Amaranthaceae > Suaeda > Suaeda aralocaspica. Next base: position 523,661 of record PYUH01004029.1, on the reverse strand, counting down.
CTTACCGTTGACAATTCTGTACATGTGCATAGACTCAACATGAACAAATTATTTATTATATTTAAACTTTGGATTTTGCAACGAAAGGGTTTCCTTTCCTTTAAAATCGCCCTATTGGGCACCAACTTGGGAGCAACTCCAAGAAGGTATTACCTAAATCACATAAAGTGACGGAATTCCAGCGCATTAAAAATATATAAAAGAGTACAACGTCTTGTACCCCACTTAGAAGTCACAGATTACTATTCCATACGACTTCCCCCAGTGTTCATACTCAAGGTATATAAGTTCCAACAGTTTGGGTGCGAATCCTCTTACGCTTTACGTGAATTATCGGTTTAACATGTTATGACTCACATATAATATCACACAATAACATACATACAATAAAGCAAAACATATTAATAATCTTTCAATTAAAGTGATTCTAAAAATAATCTTATATGTGCCCTTCAATTAAATTCAACTTCCTTTACCACACATTAACTATGAGTGGCTAACTATTTACTTTTCCTTGACCACACATTAAACTATGTGTGGCAACATGTATAACATAATTACTCATTAACTTCTATTAACTGTGTGAATAAAAATTCACAAACTACTTTTCTTGTTGATTAAGTAACTAACTAACTTAAATAACTACCTTTCTTCCTCAATAAGCTATAGGCCAATTTGAAACCTAATCATTACTTTCCAAATAAATCTTGTAGAATTTATAATGCTAAATTCATGGAATGTCAAATTAATATAAAGTCATACTTCTAATAACACATGTCATGCATGTCAATTTCACAATCCAAAAAAGCACAACAACATGACATAAAAGATCGTCCAAGCATGTATTCTAATTCTCATGTTTGTCTTTAGTACTTACGTACCTTGTAAAGTAGTGGTGATTCGCCACAACTCCTAAAAGTCGACTATTTCGAAGTCTCCTAGATAGAGAAAACCAAAACTAAATCATAACCTTGTTGACTAAGTTCTACAACAACTCTAAACTAACTTGTTATATTAGAAACTTGTCCAAAACATTCCTTATACGGTCTCTATTCAATTCCATACTTTACTTTAATTTTTCTATTGCAAAATACTTGATTTTCGGTAATTTTCCAATAATGGTAGCTTTGTAAACCTTCTTAAAATCAATCTAAAACCTTTCTACATATCATATTTTGATCATAAAACACAATAGTCATGTCCTAAGTTCAATATACAATACTTACATACATTAAAAGTGTTTATAACTTACTATGTTACATGTTACTATATTTATTGGGCATAACTAAGTGTTAATAAAAATTTACAGCTTTGTTTATTCATGCAAAACTCATTAAAAACTCATAAAAACATCATAAATTCATCATAAAACTCTTTTACAATCTACTAATATCATTATGAAACAAATCTATGCTTTAAAATAATTTTTCATAAACAAAAACATGTTCATAATATTTATTCTATTAATTTTCATGATTACAAAATTTGGACAGCAATATAATTTATGTTTAAAGCCTTTAAAAACTCAATCTAAACTCCATAAAATGATCATAAATTCATCCAATAACAATTCATGATCATAATATTAAAGTTTAAATCATTAAAATCCATAAAATCAAGAATGACCTAATTAAAAAAAAATAAAAAAATAACCCTAATCTAAAATTGCATGAACAACAAATTAATTCATGCTTTTAAATAAATCATATGTTCACATAAACATGATTGAAACTTATAAAAATATGATAAATCAAAAATATAAACAAGAATTTGCATGGTTGAATCAAAGCGAAGGAAGAAGAAATTTTTCTTTAATAAAGATGTTCAAAAATTACCAAAATACGGGGAAGGAGGGTTGTGGCCGGCGTGGCTGCCGGCGAGGGCGACACGGCGAGGGGCGCGGCTAAGGGGAGCGGCTCCGACGAAGGTCAAGCAAAAGTTTTTTTTTTCCTTCGGAAATCCGAACAAATTTTTTTTCTCTCTCTTTCTCCCTCTGGATTTTTTGAATCCTAAATCACCAAGTTGCAAAATAAATCGAAAAATTGGGGTTTTAAGGGGAATTTATACGCCCGAAAGTAGGATTTGGTGTAATCCCACAAATCTCCTTAATGCTTGAAATTACTTTTATGCCCTTATTTTAAAACATCTTAGGAAACTCTAAAAATTCTATTTTTAGAAATCTCTACAAAATATCTAATAAAACATAAAATATTATTTATAAACACAAAATAATTATTTTACTTAAAATTTATTTAAATTTCATTTGTTTAATATTCCTATTGAATATAATTTCTCAACAAAAATATTAGAACATATGTATAAAATATGAAAATAATTCCTTAAAATATGTGAAAATAATTCCTTCAACTGTTCGGTTGCCACAACCTCCTTACCAAACCTAGACAACTCTAAGAATTTAGAGTAATGCTAAGTAACAGACATATTCTCCATCTTAATCTCTAGAAACTCATCAGCTTTCTGTTTCTGAAGGAACACGGGATAAAACTTCTTGCGGATCTGTTCCTGAAATACATCCCCATTGAATCCTGGCAAAGCCCTAATCACTTTTCATTTTGTGACCACCAATGATCAGCTTCTCCTCTCAAATAGTAGATTGCATCATTCATCTTAAGCTCTTCTGGACACTCAACTAGTCCGAACAACTTGTTAAATTCTCTCAGCCATCCCTCTAGAATAGTTGGATTGTGCTCTCCTTGGTAAGTGGGTGGCTTACTTTGAGAAATCTTCTTGAAAAGTTCCCCAGCAGGGTCATTACCATTTTTATTTCCTCTCGCAGCTAACTGTTCAGCTATAGTAACTAATTGCCTGACTACCTCATTCAGCTGATTGTTATTACGTTCAGCCATTAGGGAAAAGACCTTTTTTATGTCTAACTCTAAGTTAGAGCAGCATAAAATCATAACATAAAACATTTTCTTTTATCGTCTCACAAAAGATATTTTCATTCCTTTAGAGAGAATGATTCACTTAGTTTTGATTGTTTACACAACCATTAAAATAATAATAAAGCACATAAGAAATAAAAATAATTCCCTTGGTTCTACTCTACTTGAGGCTTTAATTCCTAAAAGAATTCTTATTGATTGATGGCTCACTGCCACTTATTCACAAAAATAAACAGCAATCTAAATTGTTCACATTCTAAACATTAACAACGCTAAACAGTATTAACTAACTCATGTCTATACAAAACTCCTAAACATTAATACTCCTTTTTATCCTTCGGCATTACATATTTCTTAGGTATAAATCAGAATCATCTTTCACAACATCTACCATATCCTCCTCCATATCTTCATCCATATCTTCCTCAGGATCTAGCTCTTCTTCATCCTCAGAATCAGATACCAAATCTACATACACCCGTATCACTTGATTTGGATTCTCGATCTCATAGCACAAGCTATCTTTTGATTCATAACTCCGTGAACTAGAAGTAGTTTCCTTCACAACCATCATCCTGGTTACTTGGGCTTGGTGTGGGTGGGGTCTCCTCACTTGCATTCGACTCCTGGAACTCCTTCTCCTTCCTTGCAATATAACCCTCCAGATACCTCCAATCACAACCCCATGGAACAACTACATCATTATCTTTGGTGTAATTTGGAAGTCCTCCAGCAAAGTGAAAGTCACTAAACTTCGCTTTGGTATCCAGGTAGGGTGGACGGTTTGGAAAACAACAAACAATTAGGGCTGACACATGATTAGGTTGGTCCCACTGCGATATCTTCAACACCGTATTCATGTACCAACAATAAAATAGTATCTTCCAGACATATTAAGGTGGACTCTCATAGTCCTAAGTCCTTGTTTTCCAATGTCCCCATCTGAGTATCCTTACTAGGCATGTTATCCAACATCATGCACAACAGTTAAGACCAATGGACCATCCTTCCAACAACAAAACCAAACTAACAGTTCTACAACAAAAGTTCTGGTGGCTAACATACAATTTCTTTTACACATAGCTACTCACATAAGCAACATCTCAAAACATGAACTTAAATGCATGAAAGAATAGAAATAAAGTCTATCCTACATGCCCAAACTTCCTACCCAATCTCACCAGATGATATTAAAGCAATAACTCATAATACATACCTGAATTCCTTCCATACCTGCACAAGTAATCAATTTCAAAACATTTATTTTTCAAAACCTTCTATTTTCGGAAATTACTATTATTAGAAAATTTTCCATTTCCAATAACTTTCCAAAATAAGAAATTCCTATTTCCCATAATAAATCTTAGGGTACCCCCAAAAATAAAATTTTAGTTTATTTCAAAAACTAGGCTCTGGTAACCACTTTGTAACACCCTAGAATATCCTAACTTTGTAGTCTAGATTTTACGGAAAACATATTATAAATATTAAAGAAATATAATTATTAAAACTCCTCAATAATGAGGAAAAACCCATGCATTACCGCCACTGTGATAACGGCTAAGGCATTTGTCAAAGTACTACATCGGAAATATTTAAAATCAAACCAATATTACAAACTTAAACCTCAAAAATAATCTCAAACTAAAATCAAACTAACATCCTAAAGAAAATCAACTTAAAACTTTATTGCACTCCGGAACCATATTCATGGACCTTAAAAATTAAACCAAAACTTAAACATTGTAAATAAAACCACATCCAAAATAGTTAGATAACTCCAAAAGCAAATAAGTTAAGAAACTACGGAGACTACAATGCAAGCACTCTCACTCCAGCCCAACATGAATGACTTATGCCCACTTATACCTGTAGCTTTTCTTATTCTAGAAAACTAATCGCCAACAAGTGGGTCATCGTAGGTCCAAGTCCAAGACAAAGCCATGCGCACAGAATAAATAGCCAGCAAAGCTGAGTACATAACAAATAAAGACTTTTCAATAAGACTAAGATAAAATAAAAATAAAAACATACATAAAACTTAACTTATTATATGTTAACTTTGGATTTTGCATCAAACCGATTTCCTTTCCTTTTAAGATCGCCCTATTGGGCACCAACTTGGGAGAACTCGAATAAGGTTTTACCTATGTCTCAAAAGGGGACGGAATTTCGGCGCATTAAAAATATAAAAGATTACAACGTCTTGTACTCCAATTAGAAGTCATAGATCTCTGTTCCATACGACTCCACCCATTGTTAATACTCAAGGTTTATACGTTCCAAGAGTTTTGGTGCGAATCGTCTTTCACTTTACGTGATTAATCGGTTTAACAATTTTATGACTCAGATACAACAATCACATAAAAGCATGCACAAAGTCAAGCAAGCCATATTAATTATCTTTGATTTAAAGTGATTTCAAAAATAATTTTATGTGTGTCCTTTAATGAAACTAAACTTCCTTTACCACACATTAACTGTGAGTGGCTAATTATTTACTTTCTCGTTGACCACACATTAAACAGTGAATGGCAACATGTATAAAAATAATTGCTCATTAACTTCTATTAATCAGGTGAATAAAAATTCACAAACTACCTTTCTTGTTGATTAAATCACTAACCAACTTAAATAACTTCCTTTTCTTCTTCAACAAGCTCTTGGCCAATTTTAAATTGATCGTAACATTCCAATTTAATCTTGAAGAATTTTTATTGCTAAAATATGGAATGTCAAAGTAATATAAAATCGTGCTTCTAATAAAATTTGTCATGCATGTCAATTTCATAATCCAATCAAGCACAACAACATACCATAGAAAATCAACCAAGCATGAATTCTAATTTTTATGTTTGTCTTTAGTACTTACATACCTTGTGTTGTAGTGGTGATCCGCCACAATTTCTAAAAGTCGACTAGTTCGAAGTTTCCTACGTAGAGAAAACCGAAACTAAATTACAACCTTGTTGACTAGGTTCTACAACAACTCTAAACTAAATTTCTACATTGGAAACTTGTCCAAAACCCCTATATGGTCTCTATTCAATTCCATACTTTACTTCAATTTTTCTATTGCAAAACACTCCATTTTTGGTATTTTTCCAAAAATGGCAGCTTTGTTAACTTCGATAAAAACACTCTTAAACCTTTCTAAATATCATATTTTAATCATAACACACAATAGTCATGTCCTAAGATCAATATACAATACTTAGATGCATTAAAAATAATTATAACTTACTATATTACATGTTACTATTTTTATTGGGCATAAACATATGTTAATAAAAATTTACAACTTTAATTATTCATCTAAAACCAATTAAAAACTCATAACAACATCGTAATTTCAACATAAAACTCTTTTACAATCTAATAACAACCTCATGAATCAAATCTATACTTTAGAATAATTTTTTCATAAACCAAAACATGTTCATGATATTTATTCTATTGTTTTTCATGACTACAAAATTTGGACAGCAATATAATTTATGTTTAAAGCATTTAAAGTTCAATCTGAACTCCATAAAATCATCATAAATTCACCCAACAACAATTCATGATCATAATATTGTAGTTTAAATCAATAAAATCCCATAAAATCAAGAATTTCATAATTTTAAAAACCCTAATCTAAGATTGCATGAACAACAAATAAGTTCATGCTTTAAAATAAATCAAAAGTTCATAAAAACATGATTGAAACTTATAAAAACATGATTAATCATAAATATAAACATGAATTTGCAAGATTGAATCAAAAAGAAAAGAAGGAGAAAAAAATTTTTTTTTACAAGTTTCGAAAATACCAAGCAGGGGAGGAAGAGGGTGGCGCACAATCGTGGCATGCGGCGCACGGCGGCGCTCCTGCGAAGCTCCAACACAAAGCAATGAATTTTTTTTGTTCGATTTTTTTTTCTTTTTCTCTCTTTCTCCCTAAATTTTTGGAATCCTAAATCACCAAGTTGCAAAATAAATCTAAAATTTTGGGTTTTAAGGGGTTTTTATAGGCCCCAACGTAGGATTTGGTGCAATTCCACAATTATCCTTAATGCTTGAAATTACTTTTTTGCCCTTATTTTAAAATAATTTAGGAAACTCTAAAAATTCAATTTTTAGAAACTTTTCTAAATATGTAATAAAACATAAAATATTATTTATAAACACAAAGTAAATATTTTAATTAGAACTTGTTTAAATTTCCTTTGTTTAAATATTCTTATTATATATAATTTTTCAATAAAAATATTAAAAAGATACGTATAAAATACAAAAACAACTCCTTAAAATACGTGAAAATATGGGGTAATACAATAAGTCATTCATGCCGGGCTGGAGTGAGAGTGCTTGCATTGTAGCCTTCATAGTTTCTTAGTTTATTTTGTTTTGGATTTAGTTACCTGTTATATGATGTTGTTTTTTTCCGAAGTTTAAAGTTTTTTGTTTCAAAGGGCCATTAATATGGTTCCGAAGTGTAATAAAGTTGTAAGTTGATTTTTGTTTGGTCTTTGTTTGATTTTAGTTTTGAGATTGTTTTTAAGTTTGAGTTTGAGTTTTGAACCGGTTTTGGTTTTAAATACTTCTGTTGTAGCACTTTGACAAATGCCTTAGTCGTTATCACGGTGTCGGTAATGCTTTGGTTTTTTCTAGTTATTTATGAGTTTTAATAAATATAATTCTTTATTATTTATAATATGTTTCTAGAATCTAGAGAAGGAAATTAGGAAATTCAAGGGCGTTACACTTTACCCTCATCAACACTTTCTCGCTCCTCTTCTTCGAAATTTTCTTCATCTCCCTAATCTCTAGCGGTTTTTAAACATAGAATGCAGACAATCCCTCTAGAAGTGACCATGTCCCTTGCATTTGAAACAAGTTCTATTGTCAGTTGGCTTAGAAGAGGAACCGTTATCTTTGGTAAATATCGGTGTCCTTGAAGTTCTATCAAAATTGAGCTTTGTAGGCACCAAATCACGTTTTTGTTCAAAAGGCTTAACGAAGCTCTTAGATTTGCGTGAATTTTGCCTCTGCACCCTTGATGCCACCTTACAAACTTCCTCAAACGTCCAATAGGGTTATAAATCAACTTCCTCCCTTATACTCTTGTCCAATCCAGCCACTTTATGATCCTCTTTCTCCTCTAAATCACAAACCATAGCAAGATTTTCGAACTCCACCATGTATTCCTCTACCCTTTTTTGATTTTGTCTAAGTGAATGTATCTTGATGAAGTTATCTTGTTCGAAATCTTGGGGCAACAAACGCTTCCTCATCTCTCTTGTAAGTTTAGTCCATGAGGTTATTTTTTACTTGCCATCCTTCTTTCTCTTCCTTTGTAGTCCCTCAAGCCATAAACTCGCATAAGAGGTGAGTTTCAATTCAGCAACTTTATAAGATTTAGAATCATCATACTCCTTATTCATGAAAATCCTTTTCACTTCGAATTAAATCTAGAAATTTATTTGGATCCATACTACTTTCAAATTCAAGAATTTCTAGCTTCAGATCTCGATCATCATCTTTATTCTTCACTTTCTTTTGCGCCATATTTTAGGTCCGTCATCACTTTCACTACTTGAATACTCCTTCGTGATTCTTGGTTTTCGGACACTTCTAACACTCGAATTTTCTTCCTCAGCGTCGGATGATTCTTGTTTCTTGGATTTGCTTTTTCTTGGGGTGTTCCCAATTGGAGCAATAACCTTCAAAACCTTATCCAAACGCGCCATAAGTTCGTTAATTTCGCTCTGCATTCGCAATTACTTAGCTTGTTGCAATGAAAAGTACTTTTGTCAAATTTGTAGGAATTCCTTCACCATCACCCTCCATTATTTTATGTTTAAAGTGATTTATGGATTCAATAACACTTGATAATTATAGTTCTATCAACGAAATCACCAAAATTTGATGTGAATATTGATAAGAAAATCGCCACTCACAATCGAGGTATTCTAGTCCCAATTCTATAAAGAATTCACCATGAATTTTGAACTAGTTTTCAAATAAATTTATAATTGATTAAAGTGCACAGTACCCTCACTCCTAAAAATATTCTCATGTGAATCTAAAGCTAATAGAACCAATTCAAAAAACACAAAGATAATTGTTTTTGGACGAAAACAATAGAAAACACACAACGCACAATGTATTGATTTTAATTACTCCAAAACCTATGTTGTTGAGGATTTTTATAATATAACCCATCAAATAAATACTAACAACTTCCTTGTCAACAAAGAAATCTTAAGCAAATCCTAAAGACTCAAGAAAACCATCCAACTTGGGTCACTTGCAAAAGTTGCACATCAACCTACATCCACTTGCACAGAACTTGCACAAGTTGATCTTGCCACTTGCGATTATTCTAACAAACTAAGATTATATTATAACAATTTGACTAACTATTTAACAAACAAAATAATCGGCATCATCTATCCAAACTACACGCAACAACCCACTTTCCCAAAGCTCACAAAATCGTCAAAAGAACTCGCCACACTTGCTCATTATACTGCGCAATTCTTGAGAACTTCTTCCAATCTTCAAGAAATGTTTCAATATCCCATCTTTTAATCAAAAAACCTTCAATAAAGCATTCTTCATGTGTTTTTGGATGATAATGATGATCAAGACCCAACAAGAAATGAAAGACACCATGCCTGAAATGAGAAAAACCGTAGAAACTGCAGTGGGAAAAAACCCATAGGCAAAAACCAACTTATTCCCCTAATCCACTAATCATACCTTATTCACTTAGTGAGGTTTAAGTTGCATGCGACCATGCACACAAAAATATTATCCTTAGATGCACCAAATAGCCTTTTGTCACCAAAAGCCACCAGTTTACCCAAGGTTGCTTCCTTTTTAGCTGCTTCCATCAAACCAACGAAGTTGTTTTGAGATGGTGTACCTAGATTCATGTTACTTCACTAGTACATAAATCCGTATTTGATGCGGTTAAAAGCCGGTTATTTTCTCCGGTTCTGGACCGCAGCAAATGAGGTGAATATTATTTGATGTGGTCTGACCGCAGCAAGTAACTTTTTTATTTGCTACGGTTCTTTAACAACCGCAGCAAATAATTGCTTTTTGTAGGGAATTGAACTATTTGCTGCGGTTCTTCGGAAAAAGCGTTGTGAAAGTAGAAGAACATTTCCCTCCAAAAAAAGCAAATAAGTTCCCAAAAAAAATAAAAAAAATATTTTTTTGAAATTTTAATCCTTAATTAACAGCTAAACAATTACAAATACATAAAGGTTCCATCAAAATAATTACAGTAGAAGAACATCAAACTAAATTACAATTCCAGCAGCAACATCAAACTCAATTACAATTGCATCAACAATAAAATTAACTTAGATTATTGAAATTCAAGCAACAAATTAATACTATTAAATAAATTGAAAATCAAACTAGTAGCAGCACCAATAAAAAATAGCATATAAACTAAAATATAACAGTTGTGAAAGTGTGAATAAACATCAAAAGAGTATGAGCGCGCATAGCAGCGGCAGTAACAATGGAACGACAGCGGCAGCAGCATCAACAACAATGTAAGAACAACGACAGTAGCAGAACAACAATGGAATTAAGAACATCGGTGAGAGAAGTAGAAGAGCAGTAGCAATAACAACACAAGTTGAACAGTGTCAAGCAGTACCTCATAACAAAATTCAAACAAGGGTTTTATATTACCACATTCAAATAAAAATTCCATCTTTATGTCAGCTAAATTGAGCAATTTAACAATGGTTTGAAACCCCTGATTTTACTGATATTAGAAAGCAGCTAGATAATCTTCAATTTGGAATTCAAAAAGACTTAAAGCTATAATCAACAAAACAAAACTTCAATTCATGTAGTTATACTTAAGTTATTGAAATTCAAGCTCAACAACTTGTAACTCGCTCACTTAGTTCATGTGGGTTTTCGCTCATTCATTCAAGTACATAATATTCATCTAAACACTTTATCGTTCATTTCATTCATTCACTTACCTAATCTTTTACCCATCATTCAATCATTCACTTATAAATGCATTCATTATTTCTTCTATGGATGATTTCTTATGAAGCAGGGTAATAAGGTAGTGGAAAAGATAGTGAATAATTCCTTAAGTTAACACATAATTGGTTGATTGTTATGAGTAATTAAAGCTAAAATTATTTTACTTTGAGAAACATACGCAATGATACTGAATTAGTCATACACTTATATTTGTTTATCCATGCATACTTGCATTCACTTACTCTTATATCTTATAATATTCATCTAGTAATTAAAAAACATTCAAGTATTCAAACAAAAACATGATTCATCATTCTTTCTTTTTATATAGCTTTTGTTCTTCCTAATTTTACTCAAAAATAACTCAAACTCAGACATAAACATCATTCATCATTATTTCTTCAAGCATTATTTCACTCATTCAAGCATTCTTCAAAACTATTTTCAATTTAAATGAACAAACAAACAAACAGAAAACAAGAACACAAGTATTCTTTTACTCATTTAATTATTCAACCATTATAGTAACAGTAGAAATAGATTCAACATTTATCTGAATTAACACATATCTTATAAACACATCCTACTCGCACTCAGGCGGTGAATCTAAAACACTGACATATCACATGGCATAGCAAAGTAAGGCAAGAAAAATAATAAATAATACTAGGAAATTATAAATCAAGATGGTGAGACGTAACTTTAATCTTATCAAATGAAGCACAAAAATAAGGAATGATTAGTAATCGAGCATGAAAACTACTGGTAGGTAAATTCCCACAAAAACAAAATTGGAGTTTAATTTCCACTAAAAGTCTACATCATCTCTGAATACTAACCATACACACCAAGCTAAGATTAATAGACAACTACTTCTGGTAATAAAAGATTCCCAGACCCATGTCCTACAACGAGAATTTAGTGCAGATTTAGTGAGACATCAAATAGTAAGTAAATAAAAATTGAAATAAAGTTAGGAGGATGGGTAGATATATCTTACATCAATTAGTAAGTCCTGAGATGCATCATTCATCTCCTGATTAGCTTAGATATCGAAAAACCAACATACATATTGAGTTTCCTATATAGTATAGATTATCATATTATAACTTCAACTTTATCACTTCATAACTCAGAAATTCAAAACAGTCTAAAACTAACTCCATATATCACTTCACTAATAAATAACAAGTAGTGTAGCATAGTACAATAGCTCAATTAAGTCCTAAGGTTACTAAAATCCAAAAGTTTAGGACCCATAAAAGTGATTGCTTATATCCTCATGGACCATTGAATTCTAATTCTTAAAATATCGAATTCAAATTCACGAATTCAGCTTAATTCAGTATAAAAGTGATCCATTATGCAGATTGATGCATGAATTTGGTATTGAAGTTGTTCAATAATATGTAAGCAAACTTTATAGAAGTTCTTAAATCCAACATATTACTTCACATATCAACACGTTTGTGCAAGATCGACTACAAGTACACCTAACAAAATCAAAGGCAGACTGTTTGGGGTAGTTGAGTGTCCAGAAGAGTTTAAGGTGAACCATCTAGTTTACTATTTTAGAGGAGAAGCTGATCTTTGGTGGTCACAAAATGCAGCTATGATTAAGGCTTTGCCAAGGTTCAATTGTGCTATGTTTCAAGAACAGATCCGTGATAAGTTTTATCCTATGTTCCTTCAGAAACAGAAAGCTAATGAGTTTCTAGAGCTTATGATAGGGAGTATGTCAGTTACTGAGTGTTACTCTAAGTTCATTAAGTTATCTAGGTTTTCTTAGGAGGCTATGGCAACCGAACAGTTGAAGGCTAGTCATTTTGAGAGAGGGTTACCATAGGCATCAAATTGCAATTAGTCGGGCAAGTCTTTGAGTCTTTAGATGAGTTATATGGTAGAGCTGCACATCTATATGCCTTAGACCAGATGAAGAAGGAGATGCTGAAAGAAGGTGAGACGACGGAGTAAAGAAAGGATGCTGGAGGAAACTTCAACCAATAAGGGAGTCATGGTGGATTTAGAAAGCCTCGTTTCAATAATAACTTTCAGGGCAATAAGGGAAACTTTGGGAAGCCTGCTAATGGAAATGGGAATAGGGCTCAGATGGCTAATCAAGGAGGTCGTGTGTACTTCTGCAAGAAGTGTCCTAAAAATCACCCATGAAAGGACTGTGCTGGGAACCCAGTGACTTGTTGATTGTGTAACAAGCTTGAACACCGTGAGTATGAGTGCTTCTCGAAGAACAAGGGAAAGAAAGGACAAGGTTCTCAATTCAAAGGGAACTGGACTGGGGATCAGTATAAGGGTTTCCAAGGAAATAAGGGAGCAAAGACAATGCATCAAGCCGGGAATAGAAATGGAAGTGGAAATGGAGGAAGTTAAACAAAGACCTCGAATATTGGTAAACATAATGTAATGGCTCGAAGTGAAGGTGATGCTAGTAAGGATGTGATTACTGGTACTTTCTCTATTCACTGCCTTCCTGTGAAAGTTTTGTTTGATTCTGGTGCAACATATAATTATGTATCCACTTAGATTTTGGAAAATTTAATACCGATGTTGGGAAAAGTAGATACAATAGATATGTCAATAATGTTACCATCAGAAAAAGAAGTACAGTGTTCTAGGAGATTTTTGGATGTTCCAATAGAAATTGAGCGAGTAGAGTTTAAGGCTAACCTAATTGAGTTTAATTTGGGTGACTTGGAAGCGATTTTGGGGATGGATTGGTTGAATGAGTGTTGAGTTCCTAGCTTTTGTTTTGAATGATGACAAATCACTTTGAACCATTATATTGTATGCAAGTTTTTGTTTGTATGTGGAGGTACTAAAGAAACAAGTTGATTGATGACAAGATAAAGCTCGAGAAGCCAAGTCTTGAAGTTTGCATGAAGATCAAGCTCATAGAGTCTGAATTTTAGGTCTTAGATACAATGTAAGTGGTATGAAGGTTTACATATGCAATATAAAGATTGAGATTATAGAGATGCACTAATTATGAATGTCAAGGAACTTAAGTTACTTGGCATACATAATCATACGTAAACTTGGATGACTGGAATAGTCTGGGAACAGTACTGAACCAGTCCACCAGAGTTTACTTCACACGTCCGTATTTTAGGAAAGTTTCTTTCCGTGCAAAAATTGTTTTTCAAAAATAACACGGACGCTTGGATTGGTATGTTATATAATATTGTGCTGATTTTATTTGATTTCAATTAATATCAGTGAGAATATTTTTCCAGGTTTATTTCTATAATTTCAAGGAAAATATTCTCTTGTAATATTACATGACATACTAGCCAAAGGCTTATTTAAAGACGTTTGCTAGCATACAACCAGAAAAACTTTTGCACGAATAAAAAAACTGAAGATCACGATTTGCAAAAGTGCTCTCTAAGTCTCAATCTCGCATAAACCTCATAACCACATTATGGTTTTAATATTCTCTCTTTTGTAACCATTTAGGGTAATTGTTATTGAGAGACAAAGGGTTGTAATTTGAGCATTCAGAGAGTTCAGTTTGCTGGGGAAGTTGATTTGGGATCATCTTCATTGGAACCTTCATAGTTAAGGGTTGAGTCGAACTTCCATAGGTGGAAGTTGGGGAATCATATTATTCATAGGTGCATAATTGATTGAGTGTAATTCTTTTGTTATTCTGAGTTGATTAATAAAAGAATGAGTGAGTGGAGGACGTAGACTTATTATAAGTTGAACCTCGTTAAATCTTGGTGTTGTTTATTTTATTGCTTTATTATTTCCGCTGCTGGAGAACTAGTTCTAAAATGTTCTTATAATTAATCGAAAAAATTTACAACCAGCTTACAACACTCAATTCAACCCCCCCCCCCCCCCCC